>JANAVB010004998.1:11173808-11493808 GCA_029216955.1 Iris pallida | reverse complement strand
TGGAGGAGAAGGTTCAACTTCGCCTCGGGAAAAGGAAAACTCTGGCTCGCCTGGAATGCTAAAAACAACCATGCCAACATGGCAGTCTATCCTAGCATACTGATCTCTCAACCAATCCATCCCTAAGACCATATCATAATCGGCCATCGGAAATTCTATCAATCTAGCAGAGAATTCTCTACCGCTAACTACGATCCGACACGAGGAAAACACTCTATCTACTCCCACAAGTCCATTACTAGTAAGTATATTGGGCCTTACTGATAATGGCTCAGGCTCCAGTCTTATCCGTGTCACGAATCGTGCAGACATAAATGAATGCGATGCACCAGAATCAAATAACACTAAAGCCAGAAAGGTGTTGACGAGAATAGTACCTGCCACTACCTCACCTGGTGCCAATCCTTCTTCTTCCATGGTCAAAGCCAGCACTTGACCATGTCCTCTGGGTGCAGGTCCCCTCTGCTGAAAACCTCTATGGCAATTCTAGGTCTGAGCCTGGACTTGGGCATACTGCTGCGGTCTCTGCTGCTGGAATGCCTGGGCATAAGGCGGCAAGGGCCTCGGGGACGGATACTGCTGCTACTGTTGCTGCTGGACTGGTACTGGAACTGGTCCCCTAACTGAAGGACTAGAGAAGGTTGATGAAGATGAACTCCCCCTATTCGGGCAGTTCCCAACCCTGTGGTCCGGGGCACCACAAACCAAGCATAAACCCTGTGCTCTGCGACACTCTGATACCACATGCCCTGGCTTCCCGCAGTGTGAACATCCTACTACGGAAGAGTGCTTCTGCTTCTGCTACTGAGGGTACGTCGGAGTTGAATGTTGAACCGACGTCACTGAGGCCGCCCGCCTCGGAGCTCCAATGGTCAAAGCCATAGCTGCCGGGGCTGGTGCTGAAGACTGATTCATCTAGCTATGGGATCGCTTCCGACCCCCGGTCCTGTCCATGATCCTCTGGGAGGTATACTCATGCTTCCTGGCTGCTCTAAACACTGCATCAAAAGTCTGATGCTCAAACTGCTCCGCTGCCAATAAGATCTCTAGTTGGAGCCCTTGCTGGAACCGCTGGACTCTGTCGAACTCGGTCGCTACCAAGGTGGGAGCAAATCGACTAAGTCTCGAAAACTCGGTCGCATATCCATCGACCGTCCTATCCATCTGCTTCAGATTGGTGAACCTCGTCTGTAGGTCGTACCGAGCTACAGCATCAAAGTACTTGGTATGAAATTTCTCACAAAATACTGTCCAAGTAACAGGTGCCACTAATCCAATAGCCTATGTCGCCCACCAGCTGCGGGCAAGATTCAATAATTGCAGGCACACCACGGCCACCTTCTCGTCTTCTGGAGTCCTGGCGGCCTCTAGAATCACCTCTGTATCCTGAAGCCATGCAACTACGACGATAGCATCTTCGCTACCATCGAAGAAGGGAGGGTTCAATCGCTTGAAGCTGTTGGCCGCACTGTTACCTTGATGACCTCCTCTGGTCAGAGTATCTGTCACTGCCTGGTACAAGGCATGTCCTCGACGATCTTGAGAGGCTAACAATATCCTGATGAGACCTTCCAAGGTGCCATCATCAGGCTCTGCAGGCTGGACGGGCTGAACTTGTGGCTCTTGACCCCCAGTAGGCATGACTCTGGAGGCTACTTCTGAATGCTGGGCTTGATCTCCAGGTTGCTGCTGGTCCACGGGAGGTACTCCGCCTTGCCGATCGGTAGGACCAGGAACAATGCCGCTGAAGAAGATGACATAGAAAACAATAAGGAAGGACCAGGACAGATCAAAGATGCAAGCATGTGATCAGGTCAAGAATTCAGGAATTTAGAGGATACGAACAGAGATCAAGGGCGAGTACTGATTGAGACATTTATTCGGTAAACCCTCATATATCTTGATTTATAAGACCTGCATGGGCCACCACTTAAACCATATAACGCCCCAGAACCAGAATACTGGAGAGCGGGGGCTTACACAGCCAGCTACGTATATTGAAGTGCAACCCACCTCGCTATACGGTCACGACTGTCTAGATACATGAGGGTTTAACTACAAGCCATCAGTCTCTTATGGTCATGAACAAGCCTATTGTCTCAATCTCAAGCAAGTAATAAGAGTACAAGATATCAGAGCACCAAATATACAATGGTAAGGCATCCCATACATTACATATTTGGATGATCATGAAGCTAGTCGTACAAAATGTCAAGACTAGCAAGAGTTTCAGTCATACATGATCAATCCTAGGATTTTTCAATCATGTTACAGCCCGTAGGCAGACATTAAACAAAGGTGCAATACGAGCTAACACGTGCTCACCGGCTAAACGCCTCAAAAGAATATTTATACAATAAAGTGGGAGAACAAAAGGAACCCACTCGTTGCCAGGGTTACGCATGGTGGTCACCATCTGGCTGGAAGATAGGTAGATCCTCTGGAGCTGCTCCGGTATCTGGCCATACAAAACCAGCTAGGTCAGACCCTAGAAAGAGCAAGTACCACAAAAGGAGGCTTCACTTAGGAACTAAAACTAGCACATCACAAATGGATATTAAAGATAATTATACAAGAATCTGATAATAACAGTAACAACAACAGAGAATTGAGTACGAGGAAACCATTTAGGTAGCCAGGTCGCAACCCTTAAACCAGACAAAGACCGGGATTGTAACCCTTCACCTGAATATAAACCCGTCTTAAATTCTTATTGGTAAAGTAAAACATGACGATTATGACATAGGGTGAAATAAAACAATAAATGAAGAGAGGACACAGAACTGTTACGGGAGCCAGGTTACAACCCTTAAGCCAAACAAGGACTGGGGTTGTAACCCTTCGCCTGAACAGAACTTGGCCCCTGATCATTATTGTTAAGGTAAGCATAAATAATCATGTTATTGAAGTAAGGGTACCGGAATAGGGTAAGACTTATACACCATTCAACATTCACGGCCAAGCAAACTAGTACGACTTGATACTTTAACTAACTAAGGTTATCACAGGCCTAGTTACTAGCAAGATGCAATAAGATTATTCTAACAGCCACAAGCCCCGCAGACCATCCAGGTTATCCAGACGCAATTTGAGGATTGAATTCATGTGGGTACATCGTCCAAGGAACGCATGTACCCTTAAGTAGCTTGGTGGGTGCAACACATGACAGTGTGCTGGAAATGTGCCCTACTCGACGGTAGGCTACAAATCCCATGATGGGGCACCCAGATAACGGGATTGCCTGTAGCTGGGAAATCTCTCCATGACTACTGGATTTTTCTAGTTATTAGCCTAGATAATTTTAGTAGGTACCCCTGACCGTGGTATTCAGGGGTCCCTATCCTAGACATAATGTAAGACAATGATGGTTTATTTGTACAAACACAATCGTCCACGGTGTCCAGGCTAATTATTCTTGTCATGTCGAGCTAGCTATCGCAACAACATATCAAGGTATATCATGTCAGGTTTACTTATCAAGAGTGCGTCACGACGGGCCACTATCGTGTTCATGGATCATGTACAGAATTTACATGGTACAAGCATTCTATCAAGGGACCCAAGCTACACAGAAGGTCAGAAAACATGACCATAATTGTAACATTCTAATATAATAATAATAATAATAAAATAATAATAAAAGAGGACAAGGGCTATGGTAAGAGCCATGCGGCTAAGGAAAATAAGCTCATGCGGCTAGAAAAGGAAAAAGGCTCATGCGGCCAAGGAAAAGAGCTCATGCGGCTCGAAAAAGGAATGGGGCGCATGCGCTTGGGGAATGCGGGACACATGCGGCTGGAAGGAAACGGGTTCATGCTGCTGGAGAATGCCATACGCATGCGGCTGAAAGGGAACAAGCATATGCGGCTGGAGAATACGGGGCGCATGCGGCTAGAAGGGAATGCAGGCTTATGCGGCAAAGAGCGCCTATGCGGCTCGGGCCATGCGGCCAGTGAGTTAAGGGGTTCATGCGGCTTGGGCTAAAGATGGCTATGCGGCTGAAGTCGGGCAGAGCCATGCGGTAATAGAGAGGTGAGCTTATGCGGCAATGGGGAGATGAGCTTATGCGGCTAAGGAATTCAGGAGTTCATACGGGTAGGAAATGCGGGAGTTCATGCGGCTGAAGAAGCAGAAGTTCATGCGGCTAAAGTTGGGCAGAGCCATACGGCCAAGGCCATGCGGCCAGGGAAAACTTGTCACATGAAAAGCTATGCGGCCAGTCACTGTTCTTCTTCTCCACTTTCCGAAAAAAAGAACTAAGGAACGCCATGACTTTAAAGCTCCATTAAACCTTCATTCAAGGTCAGAATCCGGACTTCCATAGGTCAAAATGGGGCAGAAAGAAATTTCCTACAACATGGAACCATCAAAACTTGAAAACAATAAGGTTAGATAGATTAAAATACAAGAAATCCAAAAATACAATAAGCTTAGATCTACACAAATTGAACCATGGAAATAAAAATGCTAAGTATTAAAGTATCTTAGAATCTCGTGGAGAAGACAATGGAACAATAAAACTTGAGTTCCTCCATGAAGCAAGCTGCACTTGCCTAAGCCTCTCTCTCTGGTAGGTGGAGAGTAATGGTGAAGAAGAAGAAAAGTTTAATGAAGAAGTAAATGAGGAGAGAGAAGGGGTTGGTGGCTAATAAAGGAAGAGAGTGGGTTGGTCCACATGCAAAACTGAACCTAGCCGAACCAAGCAATCCGAACCGAACCAAGTCGAACCTCTCTCTCCACCCGTCTCGGAGGGACCACCAACATCCGGAGTTGCCTTCTCCACCTCCGAAACGGGAAAGGGCAAGGACCTGCTGGTACAGAAACCCTCTGTTGCTTCTTCGACTTGGGGAACGATATCGACACCCCACTTAGCTCCTTCTGCCCTCTTGGCACCTCGGGCTAATAGCGGAGTTCAAGTCTCTGACGAGGGAGGGTCCACGGAAGTTGAGATTTCGGCCTCGCAGATTGAGGTCGGCGGGTCTTCTACAGGTCCTCCGTCTAGAGCAGCTCCTCCAACTCCTGCTATGACGTCGCAAGTACTTGCGGATACGAATGAGTATGTAAAGTTTATCATTGAAGCGGTGTATAAGATGCTGCAGAGGGGCGTATCGGCAGTGATGAATGCCAATGGGAGTTTCACGATGGCAAAAACCATGGCGCTCCCTCACATTGGTCTGATACGTTCCCACCAGGGCCATGATCATATGGCCGAGATTCTGGAGGCATCGGTGGCCGAGCTCGACCAGCTGCTTTCCGAGTTTCAGAGTATCCAGCGAAATAATCTCTCCGCCCTGATAGAAGCAGAAAATGAAAAGTTGATCGCTGAAACTGAGTCATCTTATCAGGCCACCATGGCTGTCTAGGAGCGCGAGGTGGCCGAAGCTGAGGCTGCGGTGGAGAGGCTATCTCAATCCGTACAGAAGAAGGTGGAGTTGTGAGCTGCGTTGGATGCTAGTATAACGGAGGTTAATGCCAAGATTCGTCTCCCTGAAGACCAGCGAGCCCAACTTTTGTTAGATGCTGAGCGAGTCCAGGCTGAACATGTAGCATCTAAGGAGGAGGAAGCAGCTTTCACCCGCCAAGCTCTTTCCTTGGCCCAGCAGCGGCAACAGCTGGACGAGAAGTATGAGGATGACAAGAAGTATGAGGATGACACTTCCCCTGAGGCCATAGAAATGATGCGTCAAGAAGCCGAACGTCGAGTTCTGGCGACTGCAGAGACTCGGGCGGAAGACTTGAAGTGTCGGATTGAAGAGCTTTCAGCCGATCCCGGTGATGCTTAGGGATTGTAGCCTCTCCATTTTTTTGTTATTTTGTGTAATTTGTAACTCCTACTGGGGATGTAATCATTTACTTTTAAATAAAGAATAAAGAGTTTTGTGGTGTGTTCATTCTTGCTGTCATGAACTTGATGATTTGTATGGACCTATTATCTTTTGCGCACCTTGGTTTTTAGGTACAGATAATAAGTTTGGGAGAACCAACATATTTGCTTAGAGGTAATGTGGATGTGGTAAATATGGAGTTCAAATGTCGGAATCTTCCTACTCAGAGGTGTTATCGACGTGGTAGGAGTGACTCTGGAAGATACGCGAAACTACTCAGAGGTAATATGGACATGGAAGTTCTGTGATCAATGTACGATAATGCAGGGGTTGTCTGTACGAAATGTTTACTCAGAGGTGATGTTGACATGGTAAACATGATAAGCAGCATAATCCTTTATGGTATCAGATTATGCTTTGCAGGGCGTAGAAGGGCAACTCAGAGGTAATGTGGACGTGGTTGTTCTTCTACTGAGGATAGAACGCCACGGAACAGCTGGGTTCCGGAAGCGTAAGATTTTGTGGAAGGGAGGTGTACGTGAGCCCTGATGATTGGGTCCGCAGACTCCCTTGTTGGGTGGAGATAGAAGTATATGTCTGAAGGATGTCAAGAGTAGTACTTTTTTAGGAACTTGCCATTGATGGGCATCATGAACAAGTCCCCATTGGGTTTGGCGAGGCGGTAAGCACCATTTGAGTATATACCGTCTCTATGATGAAAGGTCCCTCCCACTTGGGCTCAAACTTTTCTGGTGTCTTATGAGTCAATACCATCGGCCTCCTGACTGCCAGAACTAGGTCGCCTACTTAGAAAGTCCTCTGCTTGACCTTCTGGTTGAAAGCCTGTGATATACGGGATTGATAGAGTACGATGCGCTGTTGAGCTAGGAGACATTTTTTGTCAAGTGCTTCCAATTCTCGCAGACGGCGACGTTGATTGTCTTCTTCTGTGAGTTGATTTGTGATCGCTACACGGAATGAGGGTATCTGGATCTCGAGAGGCAGTACCGCTTTACTTCCGTAGACCAAAGAGAATGGTGTGTTGCCCGTCGGGGTCCGTACCATTGTGCGGTTGGCCCAAAGGTATTCGGTAAGCTTTTTGTCGCAGTCGCATTTGTTGGATGACACAACCTTTTTGAGTAGCTTGAGGATAGTCTTATTAAATACCTCGGCCAATCTGTTTGCTGCCGGATTGTAGGCGATCGATGCAACGTTCTGAATACAATTCTTGTCACAGAATCTGCTAAAAATATGGCTGATGAACTGTGGACCGTTATCGTGGATAATCCTTCGGGGTACCCCGAAACAGTAGATGACATGGTGCTTAATGAAGCTGATCACCCTAGAGCTCTTCACTTACGTCAGCGAAACTGCTTCTGCCCATTTGGAGAAGTGGTTGGTGATGGCTAGAATGAAGCGGTGTCCTCTCGATAAAGGAGGGGTGATAGGTCCTACAATGTCCATGCCCCAAGCTTCGAAGGGCCAAGAGGCAACCGTAGGATGTAGTGGTTTCGATGGTGTATGGATGAAGTCGGCATGAAGCTGACAAGCATGGCACTTCTTAGCATAGTCGACAGCGTCGGCTGCCATGGTCGGCCAGTAGTAACCCATGCGTCGCAGTCGATCCTATAACTTAGGCCTAGGTTGATGAGCCCCGCAAGTTTCATCATGAGCTTATCGAAGGGCTTCGGCTGCTTCTTCTTTGGATAGGCATCGAAGGAGAAGTCTATCGTAGGTACGTCGGTACAGCATTTTAGTAGCTGTATCGTAATAGAATAGAAGGGAACGACTCCTGACTGAGACGGCTTCTTTCGGGTCTTCTGGAAGAATTCCCTAGACAGTAAAGTCGATGAACGGGAACCTCCAGTCTCGGACATTAATACCAGCCCTTGTTGACATGGCATGGGCCATTTGTGAGGACAGGTTGTTTTTAGGACAGACCAAGTCTCGACCAACTATCGTGACGTAGTACTGAGTTCCGAGGGGTGCTGCCAACGAGGCTGCGAGCCAGCCAGAGCGTCAGCCTCTAGGTTTTGTAACCGGGGTACGTGTTCTATGAAGAACTTGGTAAAGGTTGAAATAATGTTCAATGCCACTTCATGGTAAGGAACCATATTTTTATGGCGAACTTCGTATTGTCCTCTGATCTGGTTAACGACGAGTTTTGAGTCACCGTAGGCTTCTAGATGATCCACCCCCAGCTGTTGCGCCATCTGGAGTCCCATGATGAGAGCGTTGTACTCGGCAATATTGTTGGAGCACGGCTTCGAAAGAGAGTAAGCACGCTGGATGACCAGCTGATCGGGGGAGACTAAGACTACCCCCACTCCTGCGATGATTTGGCCTTTGAAGCATGTTCTTGAAGCGCCATCGAAAAACATCCGCCAGACGGAGCTTTCTTCGGTGACATTTAATTCTTGGACCTCATCCGGGATATCTTCATAGAGTCTGGAGGACTCTAGAATAGGGTGTGCAGCTAAAAAGTCGGCCAGAGCTTGACCCTTGACGGCTATTTGTGGGATGAATACCATGTTGTACGGCATCAATAGGATCGCCCATGTAGCTAGCTGGGAGTTTAATGATCCTGGCTTTGTCATGAGAACCCTGAGCGGATTGACTCGAAAGATGACATGAATTGTCTGGCCCGAGACATAATGGCGAGTCTTCTGGATGGCGAACACCAAAGCCAGACACTCCTTTTCTACGGGGTTGTACCTGTGTTCGGCCCCGATCAGTGTCCTACTGAGGTAGTAGATAGCTTGCTCATAGCCCGCATCGCTGTTCTGAGCCAGCAGAGCACCGAGGGAATGATCCATGGCACGGACGTGGAGGAGAAATAGTTTGCCTGCGACGGGTGCCACCAGGACTGGCGGGCTCGTCAAGTAAGCCTTGATATCATCAAAAGCTTTCTGGCATTCCTTTGTCCAGATGTAAGAGACTCCCTTCTTCATGAGCTGGGTGAAGGGTTGACATTTTTCAAAAATATTTGCTATAAACCTTTGGATATATGCAAGACGTCCTTGTAGGCCTCGAACTTCTCGGAGATTCTTCGGAGGGTCCATGTCAAGGATGGCCTTGGTCTTCTCGGGATCGACATGAATGCCTTTCGTCGGGATAATGAAGCCCAGGAACTTTTCACTAGAAACCCCGAGGAAGGATTTAGCGGAGTTCATCTTGAGTTGATGCGCTCGCATGAGATCGAAGACTGTCTTTAGGTCTTGTAGGTGATCACCTTTGAGACAGCTCTTGACAGCGATATCATCAATATAGCATTCGATTGTTTTGCAAAGATGTTAACGGAAGATGGTACTCATAGCTCGTTGGTATGTAGTACAAGCGTTCTTCAAGCCGAAGGGCATCACTGTGTAACAGAAAACCCCTTTCGGTATCCTGAACGACGTGTGTTTTGCGTCATCGGGAAACATCTTAATCTGGTTGTAGCCCGAATACCCGTCCATGAAAGATATGCATTCGAAGCCACATGTATTGTCGATCATCACATCAGTGTCGAAAGCAGAAATTCATCTTTCGGGCAAGCAGCATTGAGATCTCTGAAGTCGATACAGACCTGTATCTTTCTATTCTTTTTTGTGACAGGGACGACGTTGGCCACCCAATCCGGGTGTTGTTCTTTCAGGAGTTTGTCCATTTCTTGATCGATAGCGTTCATGATGTCACGGTGAAAATGTTGCTGTTGTTGCTTTATAGGCTTGGCATCAGGTAAGATGTTAAGCCTATGCATCGCGATTTGAGGATCAAGTCCCGACATATCTTCATAGCTCCAGGCAAAGACGTCGATATAATCTTTAGCTAGTTGGATTAAAGATTCCTGGTCTGGTCCTTTTAGACTCTTGCTGACGAAGATGGGTTTGGAAGAAGATCCATCCCCAAGGTTGATCTGCTCGACTTCGTCTTTGGTAGAGGTTCATGTAATTCAAAACGAGACTCCCACTGCGCTCCTAGGCGTTGATCCCAAGGTTCTTCCTCGAAGAATTCTGGCGTTTGGTCTTCGCCTTCATCTTCTTGAGATTGTGCAGATGCTATATTGACTGATAGCACCTTCTTGAAGACTGAGCCGATACTGGTATCGGAATCCCAAGTTGATGCTTCGGACGATTGAGAATGTTCTACTTCTTCCGCCTCCGAACTCTCTGGAGTTGTCGGTGGCGTTACATAGCCTACCCCCCATTGAGTTCGATGATAGTAATCCTGCGACTTTCCTTTAGGTGTTGGGAGCCGGAGCGGAAGACGCCGGCCTTTGCCGTAGTTCAGGCCTTTGTTGCTTTTCAGATCGTAACCCATCTTTTGGATGAGGTACTTTGCCTTGTTCGTGTACCGATAGACTTGTATTCTGCTGGTATCTGATTCTTGCTCGAGTAGCAGGATGTCTCGATTCTGCGGTAGGACTATAAAACAGACCCCTTGGGACGGGACTACTCGATTTACATGATTGACGGTCGTTATTTGTGTTTGCAACGACCGTAGAGCGTTATCTAATGTATACATGGCATTCTAATGTGGAAGACTAGAATAATTAAAAGACACTCTATTATTGATGAAATACGAGATTTTATCCTGCGGGATTATATTATCCAGAGAGGGTGCATCTACGTCAGCAGATATATACTCCCCTAGCTCTTCATCTGTGAGTACTGGGATTAGATCGGGAAAGTCCGTCGCAGCTTTGACCCTGGAGTCTGAGAGGGCTATGTGGGCCTTCTCCGACAGCTTGGATGAGACAGATGATTGCGGAGGCTTGCCTTTAAGACGCACCTTCAGAGGTGCCTCAACTGCACCTTCAATGATTGGTGCCTTCCCTTGTAGTTTTGCCATAAGGGGAGCCGATGTTTGAAGTGGCTTTCCCTTGAGCCTTATCTTCAAGAGAGCTTCAGTAGGTGTTCTACCTAGAGCAGTTGGTGCTTTTTCAGGTAGCTTGATGGTCATGGGAGACAGCATCTGAGGCGGTTTTCTTTTGAGTCAAATTTTCAAGGGAGTGTCGTGAATCATCTCTGGCTCGATGTCTGGCTCTGCCACCATTTCTACTTCATCGTCAGCATCATTGGCTTTCCCTTCGTCGGACGACTTATACAGGGTAGAATCAGTGAAGTAGGCTTCGACCCCCTTGAAAGGGTCAATATCCGCGAACTTCGTCCGGATGATGTCGTTGGTGGATACGTACTTCATACATTGGTGGAGTGTAGATGGCACCACCATGTATTCATGCTGCCACGGACGACCCAGTAGGAGGTTGTAGTTGACATCGGCGTCCACGACATAGCAATTCACCTCGGTTCTGAGGTTACCGATATGACACTTCAGCCGTATTTTGCCCAGCGGCTCGCTTTTGCTAGCATTGAAGTCGCTGATTGTAGTGTTGAAAGGTGCCAGACGGTATATTAGGATCCCCAGTGTTGAGAGTAGCGTCTTCGGGATGATGCTGAGGAAAGACCCTGGATCGATCTGAATGCGCTTCACCTTGACGGGTAAAAGTTATATTGGATCGATCTGAATGGATACAGTGGCCTGTTATGTCGGTTGTGCTTGAGCAGCATATCTTGTCGGGTAAAAGTTATATTGGAGATAACTTCATCCGTACAATGGCAGTACGCACATGTGGTCGGGGTATCCTCAGGCTGCTTGACCTGACTGATGAAGGATTCAGCATCCTTCAGGGCTTCACAGAGAGCTTCACGAGTGTCCTTGGAAAGACGAAGAAGCTCAAATAGGGATAGGCGGGCAGGAGTACTGGCAAGTTGTGCCAGAATGTCGAAGTTGTGGGGCTTGGCTAGCCCCGAAGCATTCTCCTTTCGTAAATGGCTTGTCGAAACGGACCTCTACATGCTTCTGTTTATTGGCCGTTGGAGGCTTGGATGGACCTCCTTCTTCGGTAGCAGGGGCAGTGCAAGGAGGCACCGCCTCGACCGCAGCTTCGTCAGGTTGGGCGTTCTGATGTGAACGCGTCTGTACATGAAGTACCTCTTCCGCAGAGGAAGAGACCATGCGGAAAGACTTGATCTTCCTGTCCTTGGCAGGGCGTACCTCCGGTTGAGTAACCTCGGAGACGAGATCGGGGTGAACCCATAAGAACTCTCCCCGAGATATAGTGAGTGGGATGAGTCCACTCACGTTGTCACGAGTAGGTGGTAGATTGACCACCTCTATTGTCGCCTTTGGGATGGAGACGATGCCATCTTGTGCGATGGTTGGCGGCAAGGTGCCAAATTATACTGATACCAGGTTGGCCGAGACCGTTTTCTCCTCGTAGTCAATGGAGATGACATCCACATTGATCATGCGCTGGATGTAGTTCTTAAGGACGTAGCAGTCCTTAGTTGGATGTCCGACAAATCGATGGTAGTGACAGTACCTCAGATTGTCCATTTTTCTAACCTCGTCGGGACGCTTCGGGTCCGGCAACTTGATCTTGTCATCCTGCTTCAATATCTCGAAGAGTTGTAGGGTGTCTTCATCATTGAAAGAATAAACCTCCTTTGGCCTTGGTGCAAGTGGAGGCTTCTGAGTGGGTGCTGATGCACCTTTGGAGGCATTGACAGTCAACGCCTGCTTCCTCTTCATCTCTCGTCCAGGGTTGTTGGCTGCAGGCCATTTTCCCTTGTCCTCAAAGGCAAGGAAACTGACTCCCAGAAGACGAGCATTGGATGCCTTCTTTTCTGCTGCTTCGGCCTCGATGATCAAGGAACTCCAGTCAGGAGAAGGAGTGGAGTTGAGCCAGAGTTTGATCGCAGGCAGCATGTTTATGCTGCAGGAGGAGAGGAGTGCATATTCTGGCATACCCGGGGCAGTCTGAAGCAGGCTTGTCGGAAGCGTTTGATGAATGCTCGAACTGTTTCCTTCTCCTTCTGACGTATCTCTATGAGGGACGCCATTGTCATGTCCTTCCCTCCGACGTAGAAACGATCGAGGAAGAGACGAAGGAAGATATGGAGTTGTCGGAGAGACTGTAATACCAGTCGTAAGCCACTCCTTTTAGTGCCCCGACAAATATGCTGGTGAGTAGTACGTCTTCCTTTGGGAGATGTCCTGTTTGAGACTGAAAGTACGTCAGATAATGGCGTGGAGAGTCCTTCCCGTCATATGGCATCAAAGTTTGCGGTTTATATTTGGGAGAATAAACCACTTTATTCCATTCGAGGGGATATGGTTGGGGGATCCCTATCTTCTGGCGCTCCTCCTGTCTATTCTTAGACTCGAAGCGCTCTCGTAAGTCCCTGATCATCTCCATCACGTCTTCTGTGGAGCTGGGAGTCGGAGATGGTGGTACAGCCTGTAATTGTGAGGACCCTGATTTTTTAGAATTATTTTTTTAATATTTCTAATTATTAGGTTATATTGTATATTTAATTATGATTATATATGTACTCTTCCGTGCCTTTGATTTTTGGAGCATAAGACATGCCCATCTCTTGAAACGTCCTTCATGAGTTTTGTAGTAGACATGATGACCTTCAACTTGATATATTATGTCCCATCCAAACTTGTTCCCTAGTATTCTTTTGACTTTGCGCAACTTCGGATCAAATTTAGGCAATTAGATTATTTACCATAATTTTAGACGTAACTTCCCACGTGAGTTCGGGACTCGACATAAATCAAAACTATTCGACCCAATTATGGTTTTGACTCATTTTTGAGCCTACGACGCACATGCTAAGAGTGTGCCACTCAATCGAGTCTCCATGTGCTATTTAATTGTGAATGGCACAAGAGACTTATTGGTTGACTCTTAGAGTTCGATTAAATTAAAAAATATACTTGGGCCCTAACCTAGCCAACCCCACCTGGTAGGACGCCATGTTAGGTTGCCATGACAGTATAATTATTATAGATTTATTTTGGATGTTTTACAGTTAATTAGATTTAAATACAATTTTGTGTATATGATGATATTTATAATAGTCTAATATTATATATATATGGCCTTAGCTATGGTTAAGTTTGAGATACATATCGACTAGGAATTTTAGCACGGATAGTGTAGTCGTGTACTTTGACTAGTCTATTACTCATGGTAGGGAAGGCCGAGCCATAGGTGTGTTCTAACTAGCAAAACCAGGCCAAGTTGCGACTTAACCTCCACCGATGATTTATTTATTTAATTATTAGATTATTGACCTTCTAGGAGACCCGGTTGTACCAATTTAGCCCCGACTTGACCCGAACCAAATCCCAATCTAAATAGACATGTAGTACTCTCAAATACCTTCATGTTGATATATATTTTGTATATATATTTTATTAATATTAATATGTTTTCAATTTTGGAAAGTTTCTATTTATAGAAAGTGTCTACGTGTAATCCTAGTGTAATCCTAGTTGGCATTAGTTTATATTTGACCCAAAGTCCAACCCAAATCTATGTAGGCATGTTGGGTATTAATATATATTAATAAATATATATATTGTATATTTAATTCAGATTTAGATTTTATTTATATTTAGAAATCTAAGTAGTTCCATATTAGTAAACCTTTTATTTAAATCCTTAATCAATCAATTAGCCAACTCATCAAATAACCAAACCAATCCATGTGGACCCCATATATGACCAACCAAAGATTATTTTCATGTAATTTTTGTCCAAAAATAATCCCCTACATTGGCGGGCCATGCCATGCATGGAAACACCCTCCTACATATATAAACTCAACCCATAGGCCCATATATATATATCAACCCTTATCAAAACCCTAACCCTAACACGAAAAACTCTTATTTATCACCCAAGAGCAGCTACTTTACCATTAATTTCGAAAATAACGTCCCCTTTCCTCTACTACATCATCCCCTCCATCACATAACTCATCCTCTTCCATAAAGGCTCCTTTTTTCATCCTTCTTCCATCCAAACTCCACCAAACCAACCCTAAAAATTCTATCTTCTCCATCCAACCATCTAGAACCATTGTTAACCCCTCCAAACTCATCAAGAGAGGATTAGCAAGCAAGGATAGCAATAAAGGTGGGAGCTTTAGCAAGGAGAAGCCTCCACAACCCAACTAGCAAGGACTTTTGGTAAGAAACCCTAATTTTTTCATCTCAAACCTATGTTATAGATCTGTAGAAATTATGGTATTAATTCTGTAGAAATAGTGTTTTTATGTCTCTTGGATAGTATTTTCACCCATAAAATTTTTATGAATTATGATAGCTATTTTCATGTTTCGGTAGAGCCAAAACTTACCACGTTGTGAAGGAACTATAAGTTTCTGTAGAAACTTTTCAAAACTGAATTTCATGTAGGTTAATATATTTTAATTAGGATTTTTAAGTATTTTTTCACAAATTTATCAATTCAATTCTGGTCGGAAAAATTATAGGTCAAAACTAGTCATTTTTGGGTAACTTGTTGACCTAGAAAATTCCAAACCATTAGTACCATGAAACCCTTGCATCAAAATTTCATATTTTAATATTTAGGAAATTTTAATTCTATTTAAATTGTATTTTTGAGGATTTTCATAATTTTAGATAATTAATGAAGTTCTAGACAAATTTTGGGTAGACTAGTCGACCAGATAGGCAACTAGTAGTATAATTATTTAGAAATATAAATTCTTAAAATTCTGAAATAAATCTACAGAAAATTAGTTTAAATAATATTATTATTATTTTTATATGATTTTTTAAGTATATGATTGAAGTAGCAACATAACTGACTAATTGGGAGTTGGAAACCCAAAAACTGTGTTCGGTATCTTGTGGAGCCTGTGTGTGATTGTATGGGTCTAAAGGGTTCCACGAGAAATTGAATATAATCTTAAAACATTATCTTGACTAATTAAGTCATATTTTAAGTTCATGAGTAGTGGGTTAATTTAGTTAATTAATTATCTAGGAGCGTCGGGTTCCGACGGCGTTGGTGCGGGAGCGACGTTTCAGATTAACAGCGCGACACCAGACAAGTACACCTTGCCAAATTTACAGTATTTACATGCATATTCTATATTGTTATCTCTTTCCAGTTCTACTTCATATCTTTTATTTATGTTTATGTTACTTCTACTTTCTTATTTTACGTGTACGTTCCTTATTGAGTCATCTTATGCCGTTATTGTTCTACGCGAGTCTTGTGACGATTTTGACTAGTCTTCTACCTTCGCCCTTGAGCTTGACATGACCTGTAGTCGTGATTGATTGATTCGACATTGGCCATGATATCTCTAGGACTGGGAGCGTCCAATGGCGTTACGGTATTAGAGACTTCTTATCGACCTGTTATCCCGTCTCTAGAACCGGGAGTGTCCCATGGCATTACGGTAGTAGAGACTTATCTTTTGTCTCGAGGTCGGGAGCGTCCCATGGCGTTACGATATTGAGACGTCTTATTGATCTTTGTCTATTTATATTTCTCTATTTTATTCTACATGTTATTTACTGTACAGTAGGCATGTGTATTATGTGTCTTGCTAGTCCTCTGAGGACCTGGTGATCTCTCCAGGTATTAGTTGAAGATATGATATATTGATGGATGACGTTGATACACCAAGACTGCAGGTATATTTAGTTGATGTTTTATCGTTCTCTTCCGTAATTAAATTTTGTCCTATATTATATCACTTTGACATTGCTGCTGTATAGCCTAGTTTTACAAGCTTTATATTTTATTAGAAGCTTGTTCAAGATAATTACATTAGAGTCTGGTCCACTTTATTGTATATTATCTTTTTTTGTTACTTGTAGTAACCGGTTTGCTAATGTCTGACCAACATTAGTTTACTTGGTTTATACAAGAGTTTATCTTCAGTGGATTGAGATATTTGTAGATTGCTTTAGGAAACCAGACAGCTTATACGTATTCGAGATGGGCTGGAGTCCTCTCGATGCGTAGCTGACATGTATACGTATCCAACTCCTACGTATTTTGGGACTGGGCGTTACATATTTTTGTGGTGGCCCATGCAGGTCGAGTTAGCCGTTTCGGTTACGTGATTGTACCGAGCGGTCCTGCGAACATGACTAAACCCTTAGGAATCTCAATCCACAATTGCCTTGACAATTTTTTAGAAATTTTTTACCGCCCTTGAACTTCGCATTTACTCTCGGTTACTATTCCCTTACTTTCTCGTATCATTGCTTCTCGTCCCTTCCAATTTCGGAGTGACGAATAATCGTGCTATATAGGATTTAGCAAAAATTCTTAAGTTATAGTGTAAGTTAGTTTGCTTATTGTATTGTGATTGCTTGATAGATAAGTAGGATTTGAGATGCCATATGCCATAGGGCATCATGTGTTTGATGAGGTAGTTTGACCAAAGGTGGGTAGACGTCCTTATTATAGGCATATATATATGATCATACTGGGTAACGCCCTTATGGTGGCCACTTGATCAAGAATAGAGTGGTAGTTTTAGTGTAGAGATCGACCCTCTAAGAG
Source organism: Iris pallida (assembly GCA_029216955.1). Lineage (NCBI taxonomy): Eukaryota > Viridiplantae > Streptophyta > Magnoliopsida > Asparagales > Iridaceae > Iris > Iris pallida. The sequence goes on along the minus strand of JANAVB010004998.1, from coordinate 11,476,588 downwards.
ATGAAACTAGACATAGCCTAACCCAACCCATTTACTATTATATCCTGTCAATTATAAAATTAGGATTAGACAGATTGATAGGTATCACTTAACTTGGTTAGGTGAAGGGAGACTTATATAATTGTCTTGACAAAATGGTTATGAGGACAAGCCTTCAACATGATCATTGCAAGACCGCTAGTACCAAAAAGAGCGACTAGAGATAACCATATATTGCTTTACGAATGTTGCAAATCAAAATTGTTTAGGCTTGATTGTTACTTGACTTATTAGGAGACACTATAGTGACCTAGTATATCCCTTAAACTATTCCTAGTTACTCTAGCACGGTTCTTTGTTAGTGATCCTTATTTTAATTTCGAGGACGAAATTCTTTTAAGGTGGATAGATTGTGAGGACCCTAATTTTTTAGAATTATTTTTGAATATTTCTAATTAGGTTATATTGTATATTTAATTCAGATGTAGATTGTATTTATATTTAGAAATCTAAGTAGTTCCATATTAGGAAACCTTTTATTTAAATCCTCAATCAATCAATTAGCCAACTCATCAAATAACCAAACCAATCCATGTGGACCCCATATATGACCAACCAAAGATTATTTTCATGTAATTTTCGTCCAAAAATAATCCCCTACATTGGCGGTCCATGCCATGCATGGAAACACCCTCCTACATATGTAAACTCAACCCATAGGCCCATATATATATCAACCCTTATCAAAATCATAACCCTAACACCAAAAACTCTTATTTATCACCCAAGAGCAGCTACTTTACCATTAATTTCGAAAATAGCATCCCCTTCCCTCTACTACATCATCCCCTCCATCACATAACTCATCCTCTTCCATAAAGGCTCCTTTTTTCATCCTTCTTCCATCCAAACTCCACCAAACCAACCATAAAAACTCTATCTTCTCCATCCAACCATTTAGAACCATTGTCAACCCCTCTAAACTCATCAAGAGAGGATTAGCAAGCAAGGATAGCAATAAAGATGGGAGCTTTAGCAAGGAGAAGCCTCCACAACCCAACTGGCAAGGACTTTTGGTAAGAAACCCTAATTTTTTTCATCTCAAACCTATGCTATAAATCTGTAGAAATTACGGTATTAATTCTGTAGAAATAGTGTTTTGATGTCTCTTGGGTAGTATTTTCACCCATAAAATTTTTATGAATTATGATAGCTATTTTCATGTTTCGGTAGAGCCAAAACTTACCACGTTGTGAAGGAACTATAAGTTTCTGTAGGAACTTTTCAAAACTGAATTTTATGTAGGTTAATATATTTTAATTAGGATTTTTAAGTATTTTTTCACGAATTTATCAATTCAATTCTGGTCGAAAAAATTATAGGTCAAAACTAGTCATTTTCGGGTAACTTGTTGACCTAGAAGATTCCAAACCATTAGTACCATGAAACCCTTGCATCAAAATTTCATATTTTAATATTTAGGACATTTTAATTTTGTTTAAATTGTATTTTTGAGAATTTTAATAATTTTAGATAATTAATGAAGTTCTAGACAAATTTTGGGTAGACTAGTCGACCCGATAGGCAACTAGTAGTATAATTATTTAGAAATATAAATACTGAAAATTCTGAAATAAATCTATAGAAAATTAGTTTAAATAATATTATTATTATTTTTATATGATTTTTTAAGTATATGATTGAAGTAGCAACATAACTGACTAATTGGGAGTTGGAAACCCAAAAACTGTGTTCGGTATCTTGTGGAGCCTGTGTGTGATTGTATGGATCTAAAGGGTTCCACGAGAAATTGAATATAATCTTAAAACATTATCTTGACTAATTAAGTCATATTTTAAGTTCATGAGTAGTGGGTTAATTTAGTTAATTAATTATCTAGGAGAGTCGGGTTCCGACGGCGTTGGCGCGGGAGCGACGTTTCAGATTCACAGCGCGACACCAGGCAAGTACACCTTGCCAAATTTACAGTATTTACATGCATATTCTATATTGTTATCTCTTTCCAGTTCTACTTCATATCTTTCATTTATGTTTATGTTACTTCTACTTTCTTATTTTGCGTGTACGTTCCTAATTGAGTCATCTTATGCCGTTATTGTTCTACGCGAGTCTTGTGACGATTTTGACTAGTCTTCTACCTTCGCCCTTGAGCTTGACATGACCTGTAGTCATGATTGATTGATTCGACATTAGCCATGATATCTCTAGGATTGGGAGCGTCCAATGGCGTTACGGTATTAGAGACTTCTTATCGACCTGTTATCCCGTCTCTAGAACCGGGAGTGTCCCATGGCACTACGGTAGTAGAGACTTATCTTTTATTTCGAGGTCGGGAGCGTCCCATGGCGTTACGATATTGAGACGTCTTATTGATCTTTGTCTATTTATATTTCTCTATTTCATTCTGCATATTATTTACTGTACAGTAGTCATGTGTATTATGTGTCTGCTAGTCCTCTGAGGACCTGGTGATCTTTCCAGGTATTAGTTGAAGATATGATATATTGATGGATGACGTTGCTACACCAAGACTGTAGGTATATTTAGTTGATATTTTATCGTTCTCTTCCGTAATTAAATTTTGTCCTATATTATATTACTTTGACATTACTGCTGTATAGCCTAGTTTTACAAGCTTTATATTTCATTAGAAGCTTGTTCAAGATAATTACATTAGAGTCTGGTCCACTTTATTGTATATTATCTTTTCTTGTTACTTGTAGTAACCGGTTTGCTAATGTCTGACCAGCATTAGTTTACTTGGTTTATACAAGAGTTTATCTTCAGTGGATTGAGATATTTGTAGATTGCTTTAGGAAACCAGACAGCTTATACGTATTCGAGATGGGCTGGAGTCCTCTCGATGCATAGCTGACATGTATACGTATCCTTGTCCCACGTATTTTGGGACTGGGGCGTTACATGCCCAGTCCCAAAATACGCATGACTAAGATACGTATACATGCCAGCTACACATCGAGAGGACTCCAGCCCATCTCGAATACGTATAAGCTGTTTGGTTTTCTAAAGCAATCTACAAATATCTCAATCTACTAAAGATAAACTCTTGTATAAACCAAGTAAACTAATGCTGGTCAGACATTAGCAAACCGGTTACTACAAGTAACATGAAAAGATAATATACAATAAAGTGGACCAGTCTCTAATGCAATTATCTTGAACAAGATTATAATGAAAGATAAAGCTTGTAAAACTAGGCTATACAGCAGCAATGTCAAAGTAATATAATATAGGACAAAATCTAATTACGGAAGAGAACGATAAAACATCAACTAAATATATCTGCAGTCTTGGTGTAGCAACTTCATCCATCAATGTACCATATCTTCAGGTAATACCTGGAGAGATCACCAGGTCCTCAGAGGACTAGCAAGACACATAATATACATGCCTACTGTACAGTAAATAACATGCAAGAAAGAAGTAGAGAAATGTAAAATAGACAATGATCAATAAGACATCTCAATATCGTAACGCCATGGGACGCTCCCGACCTCAAGACGAAAGATAAGTCTCTACTACCGTAATGCTAAGGGACACTCCCGGCCCTAGAGACGGCATAACAAGTCGATAAGAAGTCTCTAACACTGTAACGCCATTGGACGCTCCCGATCTAGAGATGGAATAATATGTCGATAAAAAGTCTCTAATACTGTAACGCCATTGGACGCTCCCAGTCCTAGAGATATCAGGGCTAATGTCTATTCAATCGATCATGACTACAGGTCAAGTCAAGCTCAAGGGCGAAAGTAGAAGACTAGTCAAAATCGTCACAAGACTCACATGGAACAACAATGGCATAAGATGACTAAATAAGAAACGTGCACGTAAAGAAAAAAGGAAGTATAATAAACATGAATGACAGATAATGAAAAGAACTAGAAAGAGATAACAATATAGAATAGGCATGTAAATACTGTAAAGTTTGGCAAGGTGTACTTGCCTGGTGTCGCGCTGTGAATCTGAAATGTCGCTCCCGCGTCAACGCCACCGGAACCCGACGCTCCTAGATAATTAATTAACTAAATTAACCCACTACTCATGAACTTATAATATGACTTAATTAGTCAATATAATGTTTTAATATTATATTCAATTTCTCGTGGAACCCTTTAGAACCATACAATCACGCACAGGCTCCACGAGACAACGAACACAGTTTTTGGGTTTCCAACTCCCAATTAGTCAGTTATGTTGCTACTTCAATCATATACTTAAAAATTATATAAAAATCATAAGGATATTATTTAAAATAATTTTCTATAGATTTATTTCAGAATTTATATTTCTAAAGAATTATACTACTAGTTGTCTACCGGGTCGACTAGTTTACCCAAAATTTGTGTAGAACTTCCTTAATTATCTAAATTATAAAAATCCTCAAAAATACAATTTAAACAGAATTAAAATACCCTAAATATTATAATATGAAATTTTTATGCAAGGATTTCATGTTACTAATGGTTTGGAATCTTCTAGGTCAACAAGTCACCCGAAAATGACTAATTTTGACCTATAATTTTTTCGAACAGAATTGAATTGATAAATTCATGAAAAAATGTTTAAAAATCCTAATTTAAATATATTAACCCACATACAATTCAGTTTTGAAAAATTCCTACAGAAACTTATAGTTCCTTCACAACGTGGTAAGTTTTGGCTCTACCGAAACATGAAAAATAGCAATCATAATTAATGAAACTTTTATGGATGAAAATACTACCCAAGAGACATCAAAACACTATTTCTACAGAATTAATACCATAATTTCTACAGATTTATAGCATAGGTTTGAGATGGAAAAATTAGGGTTTCTTACCAAAAGTCCTTGCTAGTTGGGTTGTGGAGGCTTCTCCTTGCTAAAGTTCCCACCTTTATTGCTATCCTTACTTGATAATCCTCACTTGATGAGTTTGGAGGAGTTGGCAATGGTTTTAGATGGTTGGATGGAGAAGATAGAGTTTTTAGGGTTGGTTTGGTGGAGTTTGGATGGAAGAAGGATGATAGAAGGAGCTTTTATGGAGGAGGATGAGTTATGTGATGGAGGGGATGATGTAGTAGAGGGGAGGGGATGATATTTTCGAAATTAATGGTAAATGAGCTGCTCTTGGGTGATAAATAAGAGTTTTTGGTGTTAGGGTTAGGGTTTTGATAAGGGTTGATATATATATGGGCCTATGGGTTGAGTTTATATATGTAGGAGGGTGTTTCCATGCATGGCATGGCCCGCCAATGTAGGGATTTATTTTTAGACAAAAATTACATGAAAATAATCTTTGGTTGGTCATATGTGGGGTCCACATGGATTGGTTTGGTTATTTGATGAGTTGGCTAATTGATTGATTGAGGATTTAAATAAAAGGTTTCCTAATATGGAATACTTAGATTTCTAAATATAAATACAATCTAAATCTGAATTAAATATAATATATATATATATATATATATTTATTAATATATATTAATACCAACATACCTACATAGGTTTGTGTTGGACTTTGGGTCAAATATAAACTAATGCCAACTAGGATTACACTAGGATTACACGTAGACACTTTCTATAAATATTAACTTTCCAAAATTGAAAACATATTAATATTAATAAAATATATATACAAAATATATATCAACATGAAGGTATTTGAGAGTACTACTTGTCTATTTAGATTGAGATTTGGTTCGGGTCAAGTCGGGGCTAAATTGGTACAACCGGGTCTCCTAGAAAGTCAATAATCTAATAATTAAATAAATAAATCATCGGTGGAGTTAAGTCGCAACTTGGTCTATTTTTCCTAGTTAGAACACACCTATGGCTCGGCCTTCCCTACCATGGGTAATAGACTAGTCAAAGTACACAACTACAATATTCGTACTAAAATTCCTAGTCAATATGTATCTCAAACTTAACCATAACTAAGGCCATATATATATAATATTAGACTATTATAAATATAATCATATACACAAAATTGTATTTAAATCTAATTGACTATATAACATCCCAAAATAAATCCAAAATAATTATACTGTCATGGCAACCTAACATGGCTTCCTACTAGGTGGGATTAGCTAGGTTAGGGTCCAAATATATTTTCTAATTTAATCAAACTCTAAGAGTCAACCAATAAGTCTCGTGTGCCATTCGCAATTAAATAGCACATGGAGACTCGATTGAGTGGCACACTCTTAGCATGTACGTCATAGGCTCAAAATGAGTCAAAACCATAATTGGGTCGAATAGTTTTGATTTATGTCGAGTCCCGAACTCACGTGGGAAGTTAGGTCTGGAATTATGGTAAATAATCTAATTCCCTAAATTTGATCTGAAGTTGCGCAAAGTAAAAACAATGCTAGGGAACAAGTTTGGATGGGCCATAATATATCAAGTTGAAGGTCATCCTGTCTACTATAAAACTCATGAAGGACGTTTCAAGAGATGGGCATGTCTTGTGCTCCAAAAATCAAAGACACGGAAGAGTACATATATAATCATAATTAAATATACAATATAACCTAATAATTAGAAGTACTAAAAAAATAATTCCCAAAAATCAGGGTCCTCACAATCTACCCACCTTAAAATAATTTCGTCCTCGAAATTAAAATAAGGCTCACTAACAAAGAAACCGTTCCAGAGTAACTATGAATACTTTAAGGGATATGCTAGGTCACTACAGTGTCTCCTAATAAGTCAAGTAATAATCAAGCCTAAATAATTTTGATTTGCAACATTCGTAAAGCTATATATGGTTATCTCTAGTCGCTCTTTTTGGTACTAGCGGTCTTGCAAAGATCATGTTGAAGGCTTGTCCTCCTAACCATTTTATCAAGACAATTATATAAGTCTCCCTTCACCTAACCAAGTTAAGTGATACCTATCAATCTGTCAAATCCTAATTTTACAATTGACAGGATATAATAGTAAATGGGTTGGATTAGGCTATGTCTAGTTTTATCTCTTAGAGGGTCGATCTCTACACTAAAACTACCACTCTATTCTTGATCAAGTAGCCACCATAAGGGCGTAACCAAGTATGATCATATATGTATGCCTATAATGAGGACGTCTACCCACCTTTGGTCAAACTACCTCATCAAACACATGATGCCCTATGGCATATGGCATCTCTAATCCTACTTATCTATCAAGCAATCACAATACAATAAGCAAACTAACATACACTATAACTTAAGAATTTTTGCTAAATCCTATATAGCACGATTATTCGTCACTCTGAAATTGGAAGGGACGAGAAGCAATGATACGAGAAAGTAAATGAAGAGTAATTGAGAGCAAATATGAAGTTCAAGGGCGGTAGAAAATTTCTAAAAGAATTGTCAAGGCAGTTGTGGATTGAGATTCCTAAGAGTTTAATCATATCGCAGGCCCGCTCGGTACAGTGACGTAACCGAAACGGCTTACTTAACCTGCATGGGCCACCAAAAAAATATGTAACGCCCCAGTCCCAAAATACGTAGGACTAGGATACGTATACATGCCAGCTACGCATCGAGAGGACTCCAGCCCAGCTCGAATACGTATAAGCTGTCTGGTTTTCTAAAGCAATCTACAAATATCTCAATCCACTGAAGATAAACTCTTGTATAAACCAAGTAAACTAATGCTGGTCAAACATTAGCAAACCGGTTACTACAAGTAACATGAAAAGATAATATACAATAAAGTGGACCAGACTCTAATGCTATTATCTTGAACAAGCTTCTAATGAAAGTTAAAGCTTGTAAAACTAGGCTATACAGCAGCAATGTCAAAGTAATATAATATAGGACAAAATCTAATTACGGAAGAGAACGATAAAATATCAACTAAATATACCTGCAGTCTTGGTGTAGCAACGTCATCCATCAATGTACCATATCTTCAGGTAATACCTAGAGAGATCACCAGGTCCTCAGAGGACTAGCAAGACACATAATATACATGCCTACTGTACAGTAAATAACATACAAGAAAGAAGTAGAGAAATGTAAAATAGACAATGATCAATAAGACATCTCAATATCGTAACGCCATGGGACGCTCCCGACCTCAAGACAAAAGATAAGTCTCTACTACCGTAATGCCATGGGACACTCCCGGTCCTAGAGACGGCATAACAAGTCGATAAGAAGTCTCTAACACCGTAACGCCATTGGACGCTCCCGATCTAGAGATGGAATAACATGTCGATAAAAAGTCCCTAATACTGTAATGCCATTGGACGCTCCCAGTCCTAGAGATATCAGGGCTAATGTCTATTCAATCGATCATGACTACAGGTCAAGTCAAGCTCAAGGGCGAAAGTAGAAGACTAGTCAAAATTGTCCCAAGACTCACATGGAACAACAGTGGCATAAGATGACTAAATAAGAAACGTGCACGTAAAAAAAAGGAAGTATAATAAACATGAATGACAGATAATAAAAGGAACTGGAAAGAGATAACAATATAGAATAGGCATATAAATACTGTAAAGTTTGGCAAGGTGTACTTGCCTGGTGTCGCGCTGTGAATCTGAAATGTCGCTCCCGCGTCAACGCCAGCGGAACCCGACGCTCCTAGATAATTAATTAACTAAATTAACCCACTACTGATGAACTTATAATATGACTTAATTAGTCAAGATAATGTTTTAAGATTATATTCAATTTCTCGTGGAACCCTTTAGAACCATACAATCACGTACAGGCTCCACGAGACACCGAACACAGTTTTTGGATTTCCAACTCCCAATTAGTCAGTTATGTTGCTACTTCAATCATATACTTAAAAATTATATAAAAATCATAAGGATATTATTTAAACTAATTTTCTATAGATTTATTTCAGAATTTATATTTCTAAAGAATTATACTACTAGTTGTCTACCGGGTCGACTAGTCTACCCAAAATTTGTGTAGAACTTCCTTAATTATCTAAATTATAAAAATCCTCAAAAATACAATTTAAATGGAATTAAAATGTCCTAAATATTATAATATGAAATTTTTATGCAAGGATTTCATGGTACTAATGGTTTGAAATCTTCTAGGTCAACAAGTCACCCGAAAATGACAAATTTTGACCTATAATTTTTTCGAACAGAATTGAATTGATAAATTCATGAAAAAATATTTAAAAATCTTAATTTAAATATATTAACCTACATAAAATTCAGTTTTGAAAAATTCCTACAAAAACTTATAGTTCCTTCACAACGTGGTAAGTTTTGGCTCTACCGAAACATGAAAAATAGCAATCATAATTAATGAAACTTTTATGGGTAAAAATACTACCCAAGAGACATCAAAACACTATTTCTATAGAACTAATACCATAATTTTTACAGATTTATAGCATAGGTTTGAGATGGAAAAATTAGAATTTCTTACCAAAAGTCCTTGCTAGTTGGGTTGTGGAGGCTTCTCCTTGCAAAAGTTCCCACTTTTATTGCTATTCTTGCTTGATAATCCTCTCTTGATGAGTTTGGAGGAGTTGGCAATAGTTTTAGATGGTTGGATGGAGAAGATAGAGTTTTTAGGGTTGGTTTGGTGGAGTTTGGATGGAAGAAGGATGAAAGAAGAAGCTTTTATGGAGGAGGATGAGTTATGTGATGGAGGGGATGATGTAGTAGAGGGGTGGGGATGATATTTTCGAAATTAATGTTAAAGGAGCTGCTCTTGGGTGATAAATAAGAGTTTTTGGTGTTAGGGTTAGGGTTTTGATAAGGGTTGATATATATATATATGGGCCTACAGGTTGAGTTTATATATGTAGGAGGGTATTTCCATGCATGGCATGGCCCGCCAATATAGGAGTTTATTTTTGGATGAAAATTACATGAAAATAATCTTTGGATGGTCATATGTGGGGTCCACATGGATTGGTTTTGTTATTTGATGAGTTGGCTAATTGATTGATTGAGGATTTAAATAAAAGGTTTCCTAATATGGAACTACTTAGATTTCTAAATATAAATACAATCTAAATCTGAATTAAATATACAATATATATATATTTATTAATATATATTAATGCCAACATGCCTACATTGGTTTGGGTTGGACTTTGGGTCAAATATAAACTAATGCCAACTAGGATTACACTAGGATTACACGTAGATACTTTCTATAAATAGAAATTTTCCAAAATTAAAAACATATTAATATTAATAAAATATATATACAAAATATATATCAACATGAAGGTATTTGAGAGTACTACTTGTCTATTTAGATTGAGATTTGGTTCGGGTCAAGTCGGGGCTAAATTGGTACAACCGGGTCTCCTAGAAAGTCAATAATCTAATAATTAAATAAATAAATCATCGGTGGAGTTAAGTCGCAACTTGGCCTGTTTTTCCTAGTTAGAACACACCTATGGCTCGGCCTTCCCTACCATGGGTAATAGACTAGTCAAAGTACACAACTACACTATTCGTACTAAAATTCCTAGTCAATATGTATCTCAAACTTAACCATAACTAAGGCCATATATATATATAATATTAGGCTATTATAAATATAATCATATACACAAAATTGTATTTAAATCTAATTGACTATATAACATCCCAAAATAAATCCAAAATAATTATACTGTCATGGCAACCTAACATGGCTTCCTACCAGGTGGGATTGGCTAGGTTAGGGTCCAAATATATTTTCTAATTTAATCAAATTCTAAGAGTCAACCAATAATCTCGTGTGCCATTTGCAATTAAATAGCACATGGAGACTCGATTGAGTGGCACACTCTTAGCATGTACATCCTAGGCTCAAAATGAGTCAAAACCATAATTGGGTTGAATAGTTTTGATTTATGTCGAGTCCCGAACTCACGTGGGATGTTAGGTCTGGAATTATGGTAAATAATCTAATTGCCTAAATTTGATCCGAAGTTGCGCAAAGTCAAAACAATACTAGGGAACAAGTTTGGATGGGACATAATATATCAAGTTGAAGGTCATCCTGTCTACTATAAAACTCATGAAGGACGTTTCAAGAGATGAGCATGTCTTGTGTCCCAAAAATCAAAGACACGGAAGAGTACATATATAATCATAATTAAATATACAATATAACCTAATAATTAGAAGTACTAAAAAAATTATTTCCAAAAATCAGGGTCCTCACACAGCCTGGAGTTGAGCATTTGACAGCTCCGACGTCCGAGGTGCCTCGCGGCGATCTATATCCAAGGATACCCGTTGAAGGGGTACACTTGATTCTCCATTGGCCTCTGGGTCAGGACCGACAGACGGTGCCCTGGCCAAAGCTGACCGTATCTCAAACACTGCTTGAGTCAGTATTTGCATGGAGGCAGAGAGGGTTTTGAGACCTTCCTCCAAGGTATCCATGCGCTGGACGAGATCTGCTAGCGGCACATCTGACTCCGCATCACCAGCTCCCATCATGTACACCGTCATGACACGATTAGAAGTGGATGGATCGGTTGAGGCTTCCCTTTCAGTCTTGCTCTCTTGTAGAAGAGGAACTTCTCCCTGGGCTTCGTCTTGGCTACCCCCAGCTATGTTCTGGAGATCACCTTTGTCTTCGGAAGAAGTATCAGCAAGGGTCTGACTACCCTCATCTTTGTCTTGGAGGACTTCTTCGTCTTCGGGACGCAGATCCTCAGGGGCTTGACTACCCCCAGCTAAGGCTGGAAGGCTGACGTCGTCTCCAGGATGAAGATCTGCAGGGGCTTGACTACCCCCAGCTTCTTCTGTGATTTTCTTTCTCCCCTGAGTGCCCTCAAATACTCCTGAGGATGGGACAATTGTCTTGGTCTTCCTCGACTGGTTCTTGGATGAGGATAAAGTCGAGGAGCTGCCAGTCGCCTTCCGAATTGATGGAGAGTTGGAGACTACGTTGCAAGAAGCAACCTGTAGTTTTGCTCCATTTCAGCTGACACCTTCTTCCCGAGGCGATGTTGGAGAGGTGTTGATGATTGCAGCCGCTGGAACACCGACTGCCTTGGTGGGACCGCTGTCTTGCAACAGCAGTTGATGGTGACTACAGTACAGGTGTGCCCTGTGAAGGGCACATTGTGCTTGTCAGTTGACTCTCCTGATCGACATTTATGAGTGATCACGTTACACAGATGGTTGGAGGGGAGTGCCACCTTCATACCCCTATCAGGCGCATGGCAAGGCCAAACGGTCAAGTGAATACTGTGCCCCCTGATCCAACGTAAAACATGCGCTCAGATCAGTAGTAGAGGCACAATATTTAAAGTGACTTGAACGAGCCTCAGACGCACAACCAATAGAGGCACGGGAGTTCAAGACCACAGGGTTTGCCTTGCTCGACTTGGTTGCGAACGCAGCAGATGTGCCCAAGTGAGACAAGAACTTTGAAGGTCGGCTCGTTTCTGACGCAGAAGTATCCGAGTTGACCTTATACAGCTTAACATCAGCAGCACACATGATCGTGAGCGCATGCTTCTGGTTTGCCGCTAGCATAGCACGTTTGAGGTGTATGCCCGTGTCGCCTTGGACTTCTTCGTACCAGCCCGCTGGGGTACATAGTACTTATCACGCCCCGACCCAGAATCACCCGAATTATTATCCTCGCAGGGGACGTGATGCCGCATGAGCATGGAGTTGCGCTCGTGCAAGGCAAGATGACAAGTTCTCAAATGGTTATCTTTTGATTCGATATTAACAACGAAAGGAAAACAGAGTATACGAAATAATTCTCTTTATTGATATCCGAAACTGAGATTACAAAGGCTTTCGATATCCTAACAATATATACTAGATTGGCTACAACACTCAGGTTCTCTCTTGCCCACAAAGGATTTCACCGTTCCATACATTATGCCTTCTATATCTCGGCCGCATCAATCCAGTTGCATAGTCCGAGCGTCAATGCGATCGTACACTTCAATGTGCTTCGGCATTTCCAAGCCTCAACACGTTTAAGCAACGCTTCGCCGTGAGCCATCTATTCCCTGCACCCTGCATGAAGCTGGTGGGGGATCAGTACGTTCGTCCTTGCATGTACTGAAGCAAAAATCTTCTTTCCAAACCGATATTTTAATATTTACGTTGAATCATGCAACTTAGCTTATGATCTTGCTATGTTCTCCTTAGGGTCAATTTCATGGCATATTCGAAAGCGTAAAGCATGTTATCATAGCAGCATTTATCGAATTGAATAGGCAAGCAAACAAGCAATCTCGTGTTTGATTCGTGGCGCAACTTACCAAGTCGATGCACTCGCCCTTGCACCGACGCAAGGTAAATACGCCACATTCCTTCCCTGTCATGTTATATGTGCATCTCTAAGCAGGATCTCTATGCGGGACACATATGCGCCTACACTTTCAACCCATCGTTTCTTGACTATATGAGGGCCTTTGGCGTATCCGCCCCGGAATGGACTAAAGGAGTTCCTTTTTTCTCTCCTTCTTTTCTCAATATTTGGTCTGGCTGTCCGGCGTTTCACGGGTTGGGTCACATCCCAACAACCAAAATGTTCCCACTGCATACCATTATTTGCGGCTTTTCCCATCTTGTTTAAGGATGTGTGCCTACAAAGATTATTCGATTCCCTCCTAGGCCAAGCGGTTCCGGGGTGCATCCGGTATTTAACCATTTGGAAGAAACACCCGTGCACGGAAGATATCATATTTTATCTCTCGTCCATTCCATCGACCATGCAATGCCCTTATCATTCAAGCAATCAAATTCAAATAACCAAACATAGTCTTGAGTCCGAGACTCAGATTTTATCATCTCGCGTCTCTTTCGTTAACTTTCTGTGTTCTTACATTTCATACTTCGTTTTAATGATTTAATGGCATCGTGCCTCAACTCAATGCTCGTCAACCGAATGACCCGAAGGTCTCGAACACCTTTCGAGGCACCATGTCATATCCGACAGTTCCTTCACATTCATGCCACAACTGTATTCTCTCGCAACGAAGCCATCTTTTATTATCTCGTGCACGTAGGCATGTTTCGACCGTATTCCCATGTTTTATAACTTAGCATTCAATGTTCGGGGCTTGCGCACTAGGGCGCTCGCCTATTGTCTTTCAATGTTCTAGCCGTCTAACTCGTGCATAAAGGCACGGTATAGTTCATGCACTAAGGCACTCGCCGAGTACAGTTATCCTATGTTCTTATGGCTTGCGTACCGAGGCGCTCGCTTTTGCGATATCCAATGTTCCATAGCGACTCGTGCATATGATGCACGTTTTATTTCAATTATTCTAACTTAGTGTTCGACTCACACTATGATTTACTTTCCAATCGGACCACGCCCGTAGCGTCGATAGGTTAACTTAGCATACAATGATATATTTGACTTATCGAATGAAGGAGTAAAAAGAAGTCAATCCTCCCACCTTGAGTCGATACGTCTTTGTCGTTTCGCCGAGCCGATGCGGCTCAATTTCTTAACTTCATTGCACGGCCACTCTCCTGACTTAGCCATTCGAGCACTTCGTGCTTCATTGAATCATGCTTCCGATTTTGTCTTAGCGTGCCCAAGTCTCAGCCCGTCGCAAGGCAACGATTTGATTTCGCGGACCCCTTACTAAATATTGCAAAAAATCGACCTCTAATATTTTCGCGTCAAAGTATAACCTGTACACGAAAACAACTAAAATCAATACTTGCATCGATTCGAACTTGCGCCTTGGTCGATTCGATTTCTTAGAATCTTCGAGCCGATTCAACGCACTCATCCTTCGGGGCAACGCGGCTCTTCGCATCGACTTAGTTCGATGCATTACTCGGGTCGACGTAACTCTTCGTATCGACTTAGTTCGATGTGTTGCTCGGGACAACTTAACTCTCGTATCGATTTGCATTGATACATTTCCTTAGGTCAACGCGACTCGCTGAGTCAATGCTTCAGCGTAATACACCGTGCGGAGCGGGGCATTACAGTACTCAGAGTCTAAATTCCCTTCGCCACGACAGCGAGTGAGTCTGTCAAAGACAGAGACCTTCTGTAGCGCATCAGAGTTACTGCGCAGGGCATTAGCTGCGCCCCTGCTCCGTCGGCGCATCTTCTTCGTCTGAGAGAAAGATGGCTGGGGAATGTGGTCGGCCCCACGTTTCTTCGAGAGATGCGCTATGGTGGTGGGCACATCTTGGCTGCTGAGGACGTCAGCAGGAATGGTAGGATGCATCGGCGCATCCCCTTCGGTGGTGGTGCCAGAGGCGTCGACCTTGCGCACCCAGACTTGGCGAGTCTCCTTCGGCTTTGGTAGCCGCTTCGAAGGACTTGCGCTGCCGTCAGAGATGAACCCCTCATACGCTTGTTGATTGAGGCGTACAACTAGCGTCTTGTGGGAGGAGCCCACCTTCACGTCATCGGATTATGACACAACTTTCTCGGCGGAGGAGAAAGAGGTCTCCAGCAGAGTCGCCAGCTTGTTTTCCATTAAAATCTTTTGATTACAAATTTTAATTACAAATAAAACAGTGTTACAATGTAGGACTTAGATATAGTCCTAGGAGAACACTTTTGTTTATCTGGGTCCCTGTGTCGATGGAGCGAGTGGTAATGCGTTGACTCCGTTGACGATCTGACGACGGTTCTTGGTTCTCTGAAGGTCTGAGTTGCTCTGAGTGCTGGAGCTTATGGAGGAGAAGAAGACGTTGAGTGTCTCTTCCGATCTCTAGGATTAAACTCTGGTACTTTGGTTGACTGTGTGACTTGATCTCCGACAGTCTCTGTATATCTCTGTGTGTGTGAGAGGGAATGATCCTTCTATTTATAAGCAGCAGGTTGGCTGCTCATACGTGTATATGTAGGATGGGGCTGTTTGTAGGGATGCCACGTGGTAATTGCTGATGGAGGCGCATGGGCGGCGCGCTCGGATTGAGGAG
Organism: Iris pallida; assembly: GCA_029216955.1. NCBI lineage: Eukaryota > Viridiplantae > Streptophyta > Magnoliopsida > Asparagales > Iridaceae > Iris > Iris pallida. The sequence continues at coordinate 11,460,737 of JANAVB010004998.1, read as the reverse complement.
TTGAACTCTTCTTGTTATATTTGTAGGCTACGGTAGAGCTGACACGTAGCAATGGAGAAGATCTTTCGGTTGCTGAGATCTTGGGTGATTAGCACCCCTTTATCGGCTGAACTGAGTCAACAGACATGTGCCACGTATCCGTAGCTCAAAGATCTCGGATTTGGTGGAGAGTAATCTGACAGGATGCACCTAGGATTGGGCACATGTGTAGACTTTGGCCTGTAACCTTTAGGAGTCACGAACCAGTCTGGGCGCATGGCTTTTGAGGCGCATGTGGGGCTTCAGTAGTGACTTGACCTCTGTATTTAGGGATCAGAGAAAAGTCTGAGGTGCATGCAGAGATTTTGGCGCATGGCTATGGGGGCGCATGCGAACTGGTTGGGCGGCCACGTGGCTTGTAACCGCTGGAGGAAAGTAATGATGTGCTGATGTCAGCGATGCGTCATCTCCTGAAAAAGCTGCTAAGTGTTCAGTCCTCGGGGGACGTGCTGCCAACTCTGTCACTTGAGCATTAATTGCTTGATGGATGATGAACCAAAATGGGCGCATAGGTCCATGTTGATTAGGACGCATGGATCTGTGCTTTGTTGGACGTATCCTTACGGGGCGATTTGGAACGGGCGCGTCTACACGATGCGCGGTGTCTGGCCGGCGCATCCGTTTGTATGACGTACCTTTATTTGTCCGACTGTTTCATTCTTTGAGTGCTTTAAATAGCCATTTTTTGACTTGGCCGAATTTGAAGCGTCAGGTTCATCACCATAAATTCAAATTCATTGCACGGGATTCGGAGAGCCCGCCACTTGGCGCATGGGTTTGATTTGTTCGGCCTATAAATAGTGGCAAGGAGAGACTTTGCTTCTCGTTCCCTCACGTCCTCCCGAAGTGAACATGTTTGCTCGAGCACATTCTGTTGACGAGATGTTCCTGAGGGTGAAGATGCGACGACTTGTCTTCGTTCATACGCTTGAAGGTGACTGTTACATCCGAAAGTCGGAGTCGAGGGCTTCTGAGGCAGGCGAAAGGTGCCTGTTTGATCCGAAGATCGGGATGCTCGAGCCTCGTCTCCGTTATGCTAGAATATTTACAGATCATAATTGTGGTACCCCGATCATCTTCCTTGGGCTTTGGGAGAGCTCCTCCTCCTGCTAGAGTGGGTGTTGCCCATTATGGTTGTGTTGAAAGCCTCCTTTTGTCGCGGATCGATTGCAGTGCTCTCCTCTTCCTTTGGAGAGCTCTTCTTCCCGCTAGGATGGGGTTGATCGCCCACCCTTGCTCAATAAATGCTTCATCAGTCGAAGCACCCGATCGGGTCGAAGTGGAGCGCATATGCTGAGACTTCATGATGCGTATGACTGAGATACGGAAGGGATGCACATAACTGAGCTGCTGAAGAGATGCGCCTGACTGAGATGCTGAAGAGATGTGCCTGACTGAGACGCTGAAGAGACGCGTCTGACTGAGACGCTAAAGAGATGCGCCTGACTGAGAGCGCATGGCGGTTGCTGCGCCTAGCTGTAGACTTAGGGTCTTTTCTTTGTAGAAATTCTTCTTTGTAAGGCCCCATTTTTTTAGACATGTAAATAAACTTTTATATGAAATAAAAATCTTCTTTTAATGTCTATGCTTTTGCTGTTTGCTTGTGCCAAGTACTTCATTTGAGCTCCCTGGCGCATGTAATGTTAGGTGCATAGGATTTCTGGTCCTGAAATTCTATGCTTCTACAGCCTCTTCAAAGTTTTGCAAATCATTGGTTATGAGCTTGCCCATAAGTATCTCCAATGTCATCCTGGTGTGATCATTTCCTTCTATGATCGCGGTGGCCTTCGAGTTCCAATTCTTGGTTAGAGCCCACAGTACCTTCTTAATCCTCTTGTGGTTGTTGTGATCCTTTCTAAGAGATTATAAAGGATTAGTAATATCTAGAAAACGAGTAAACATCTGTGTAATTGATTCACCAAGTTTCATCTTGAATGTCTCGTACTCTTGTGTCAATCTACTGAACTTAGATTCCTTCACTTGGAAAGTTACTTTATGAGTTACCTCAAGAAGTCTTCAAATCTTATTAGATGTGGCACAAGTAGATACGCAATTAAACTCAATTTTTTCAATGTACAGAATAGTGTATTAATAGCTCGTGCATCTAGACTAGCATGTAACTTTTTATGCTCAGTATACTTATTATGGGGCTTGTCTACTAGAATACTATCAATCATTGTTCTAGACAGTTTTTTGTAACCGTCTATAACTATCGACCAAAGATTGAATGCCAGGGACTTAAGAAAGAAACTAATTCATATTTTCCATTATGTATAGTTTATCCAATCAAATAGTGGAGGTCTATTTGTGGATTATCCTTTACCGTTGAACATAAGTTTAATGGCTGCCATATATACTGTCTAGGTAGTTAGGTATATGTATAACCTGCTCTGATACCAATTGTAGGACCGTTGAGCACCTCTAGAGAGCGTGATTAGAGTGTGTACGTACAGTAAAATAAATATCATAATTTAAAAACTATTTAATATGGCTAATCAATTCAGGTAAGAACAGATGAATAGCAGTATATGAATTACAGTAAAAAATAAAAAGTTAAGAAAAATCAAACTCAGTGACACAGTGATATATACTGGCATCCCTCGTGAGGGATAATCCAGTCTCGAGTACTCTTATTTGATGTTAATCCACTATGGCACAAGCTTTAACTGAGTGCTTGCAACTCTTACAATACCGTACTGGGGGGAAAGTGCACGACCAACTTCAACAACATCGTGCTTGGCGACGATTGCATGACCGACTCCTGAAGGCATTCAAAAATAGAAACGTTTTCTGAGATAGCCTGCGATACAACTCTTTAAACCAAACTCTAGATTGAGCTGAAACTGATACTGGCTTGGCTAAGAGTAGTATAGACTAAATATGAAAGTGTATAGCTCGTAAAAAATACTTAAGGAATATAAAGAAGAGAAAGTGAATGTGATAACTGAAATGTGAAAGTTCTTCTCTATTTATAATATTTTTATGGACCGAACTCGGGCAGAGTTCGGGTGCAGAAATCTCGCTTTGTAATTTTGGATACAGATATATCTAGGAAGACCAAAAACAACTTGATCGAACTCGGGCTGATTTCTAGCCGAGTTTTGTCAGGGTTCAAACAAAACAAATTTGTGCCATTTAGATATATTTACACAATATATGGATTTTGGGCCATTTTGTTTCAATACAAGAAAAATGACGTTTCTTGACAGTTTATAAGTTGACGGTCGTCGAAAACCGTCAACAACAGTGGTTATCTTGACGGTATTAGGCTTACGTCAAAAAAATAGCACCTTTTTTGTTATATAATAAAATTTGACCATCTTACTTGACGATTTTAGACGAACCCGTCAAAAAAACCATTTAATTTATTGACGGTTTTGTTGAAACCGTTAACTGAAGTAGTTGCGGGAAAACTACCGCTGAAAAATTCAAACATCGTCCATGCCATTTTTGTAATTTTTTGATAAAAAAATTTTTGTTGACATTTTTGATAAAAAAAAGGATCGAGGGTTTCTTCTATTTCACATCCATACAACTCAATTTCTCCCTATGCCTTTTTCTATGCCTTATTTTTTCTATTCCTCAAAGAAATCCTAGCCCTAATTTTGTTGAAACCTCAACAAAATGGCCAAGAATCCCCTCCTCCTCTTTTTATTCTTCTTCCTCCCACCAATCCAAGCCGAAATCCCCTAAACCAAAACCCTACTCCTAATTTCCGACCAGTGAGCAGCAGCAACGCCGCCAAGGAGAGCCTAATGTCCGACCAGTACTCGCTCTCCTCTCCCAAGCCTACGTTCCCTTCTTCGAGAGTCTTCGTCGGCTTCTCCCCGAAGGGCTTCGTCGACGGTGCCGACGCCATCGCCATGAGCCCGGCCTCCATTCTTGAAATGACCAAGCCCTTCAGCCCCTTCTTCGCCAACTGGAGCCCGAGGAAGCCCGTGCTGGAACCACCACAGCCCGTCGGGCTCGGCATCGCCGAGGATCTGAAGGAGCCTTCATGCCCGAAGAGCCGTATTGAGCTCTCCAATATGCCATTTATAATGAGCAAAGGTCTGTAACCCAGTCGTGGGTACTGAATATTTATTTTTCTTGTGTTTTTTATGCATATCAACAAATTTTATTGACATAACTCAGATGGCCTTGGTGTGGCTTGGGTTAATGTTGGTTCACTATGATTTGTATTTCTGTTGTGCAGTATATATATTTGGGATTTGTATTGGTTGTTCACCCTCCTTATCACCTAGATTGCATGGCTTGACCTCTGCATACATGCCCCAATGCTCAGGACAAAATTATAATAGTATTGAATCCATATTAATATTTTAGATGCATCCAAATACTTCAACCACGAGGGCTTAAATTGGTGTTATTTTTGAAATTATAAAGTCAACCTCAGCCAAGAATAATTTAGAGCCAGCTTTGTGCTTTTTTTTTTATTTTTGAGTCAGCTTAGATTCTCAACGCTATTTGGTTTAGCAATTGTCACGACCCGCACCCTAGAGTTAGGGCACGAGACGTGGGTACGTCCAGCCTACGCCGCAGTGTCGGCGGTAGAACGCTGTCCTAGGTCACATACATCTAACAGTATAAGGCTATGCAGTTTATACTCCCCGAATGGGGGTGACATAGCAGAATACAAACTCAATCACATCTAAGGTACAGCATAATAGAAGATAGATAAAACATGAAATCCAAAAGAGGTACAGCAGATAGAAGTCTAAGTGTCTAAGATACACAAACCCAGAAATACGTATCAAAGCTCAAATACAGTAATCCATAAAGTAAATACAACTCCAGACAACTGAAAATAGCTATCTAAACAACCTCTAATGTGTCTCCTCTAGGCTAGCAGGCAACCTCCAAGCTATCTGTAAAATTTATCAACAGGTCCAGTCAGGACAGGAGCGAGTACAGTACATCTCAACAGATCATAGCAGGTTAGAAAATATAATCATGCAGTAAAGTAAGATACAGGTACTGAAAGAAATGCAGTATGTAAACAGAGAGAGAGCTGTAATAGAAATATCTACTATAAATAAAGACTAACAGTGGCTAGTGAGTCAGAGTACAATATAGACATGTAAATGGCATAGGAGATTCTGATTCTACACTATGGAAGAGATTCTGATGCTACACTACTTGGATAGTATTCATATAGAAGCATGGAATTTCAGAACCAGAAAGTCTATGCGCCAGACTACATGCGCCAGAGCGTGGGCAAAGTACTTCACAGCAAAAAGCAACCAATATATAGACATTGAAAGAGGACTTTTTATTTAACACATAAAAGTCTATTACATGTCTAAAGAAAGACTGTACAAAGGAGAATTTCTACAAAAAAAAGATCCTAAGTCTACAACCAGCAGTCAATATGCGCCCTCAGCCAGGCGCATCCCACCATGCGCCCTCAGCAAGGCGCATCCTTTTTAGCAGCTCAGTTATGTGCATCCTCAGTTATGTGCTTCCCTGGGGCAGCTCAGTTATGTGCATCCCTTCAGCAGCCCAGTTATGTGCCATCCTTCCAGCCAGGCTCACCTGGCCGAGCAGGACGAGGGTGGCAATTAACCCCCCATCCAAAAGCCAAAGGAAGAGAAGAGTACCGCAATCGATCCGTGGCTAAAGGAGCAGCTTCCAACCAGAATGGGCAAACACCCACGCAGAGAAGGAGCTCGCCAAAGCTCGAGGAAGACGGTCAGGGCACCGCAATCCCGATCTATGACTCTTCATGCACAACGAAGACGAGGCCCGAGCATCCCTATCTTTGGATGCAAGAGGCACCTTCCGCCTGCCTCGGAAGCCCTCGACTTTGACTTTTGGATGTAACAGTCACCTTCAATTGCATCAATGAAGACATTGTATCGCATCTTCACCCTCGGGAGCATCTCGTCAACAGAATGCATTCGAGTAAACGAATTCATGTCGGAAAGATGTGAAAGAACGAGAAGCAAACCCTCTCTCCATGCCACTATTTATAGGCCAGGCAGATCAAACCCATGCGCCAAGTGGATGGCTCTCCGAATTCCGTGTAATGAATTTGCATTAAATGGATGAACCGGACGCTTCGAATTGAGCCAAGTCAAAACGGCTACTTAAAGCACTCGAAGAACGTAACAGTTGCACCATCAAAGACGTCTCACGAAGCGGATGCGCCGGCCAGACCGTGCATCACACAGATGCGCCCTTCAATATTAAACGCATCACACAGACGCGCCCTTCAGTACCAAGCACATCACAGGGGATGCACCCCCATGCGTCCCCATGCGCCTAGTGGGACACCAACCGACGCGCCCACTCAGTTGTCCATCGAATGTCACAAATATTAAATGCTAAACTGACAGAGTTGGCAGCTCGCCTCCCAAAGTCTGAACAGTCGGTAGCTTTTTCAGAAGACGAAGCATCGCCAATGTCAGCATCATCATTACTCCCCTCCGATGGCTACTGCCACGTGGCTACCCAACCATCTCGCATGTGCCTCCGCGACCATGCGTCCAAACCTGCATACGCCTCAAAAGCTGTGCGCCTCAGACTTTTTAGAGATCCCTAAAGACAGAAGAAAAGTCACTGATACAACTCTGCATGCGCCTCAAAAGCCATGTGCCCCAGACTTCTCCCTGATCCCAAAAGACAGGAGTAAAGTCACAACTGAAGCTCTGCATGCGCCTCAAAAGCCATGCGCCCAGAATGGTTCGTGACTCCTAAAGGTTACGAGCCAAAGTCTCCTCATGCGCCCAATCCTAGGCGCATCCTACCAGATCATTCTCCTACCAAATCCGAGATCTCTGAGCCATGGGTCGACGACACGTGTCCTTTGACTCAACTCATCCAAGATCTCAGCAACAGAAAGATCTTCTTCTCTGCTACGTGCCGGCTTACAACAGCAACATGAAGAAGTCAACCCCTCGATCAGGGTACATCGTCCATGCACCTCCATCAGCAATCAACACGTGGCATCCCCGTGTACAGGCGTATCCTACATATGCGCGTATGAGCAGCCAGCTTGCAAAACTATAAATAGAGGGACCATTTCCTTCTTCCGGACGGACACACACGGACCAACCTACGTGCACACATATCAACTTCCACAGCAAACAGACAGAGACTTCGCACCACCAGAGAGGCAGATACAGACACTTAACGTCTTCCTCCTCTCAGCAAGCTCCAGCACCCAGAGCAATCCAGACCTTTAGAGAACCGATAACCGTCGTCAGATCGTCAACGGAGTCAACGCATTATCACTCGCTCCATTGGCACAAGGAACCCAGATTAAACAAAAGTGTACTCCTAGGACTACGTCTAAGTCCTATATTGTAACACTGTTCTGTTTGTATTGAAATTTACAATCGAAGAATTTTAGTGGCAAACAAGCTGACGACTCTGCTGGGGACCTCTTTCTCCTCCAACAAGAAAGCTGTGTCACAATCCGACGACGTGAAGGTGGGATCCTCCCACAAGACACTGGTCGTACGCCTCAATCAACAGGCGTATAAGGAGTTCATATCTGAAGGCAGTGCGAGTCCTTCGAAGTGGCTGCCGAAGCCGAAGAAGACCCGCCGAGTCTGGGTGCGCAAGGTCGACGCCTCGGGCACCACCACCGAAGGGGATACGCCAATCCAGCCTTCCCTTCCTGCTGACGTCCTCAACATCCAAGATGCGTCCGCTGGTACAGCATATCTCTCGGGGAAACGTGCAGCTAACCACGTTCCCCAGCCATCTTCCTCTCAGGCGAGGAAGATGCATCGACGGAGCAGGGGCGCAGCCAATGCCCCGTACATCACCTCTGATGCGCCACAGAAGATCTCTGTCTTTGACAGACTCACTCGCTGTAGTGGCGAGGAGAATTTAGATTCTGAGTACTACGCGCCCCAGCGGCCTGGTACGAAGAAGTCCAAGGCAGCATGGGCCATGCGTCCCAAACGTGCTATGCCAGCAACAAGCCAGAAGCATGCGCTCACAATCATGCGCGCTGCTGATGGTAAGTTGTACAAGGTCGACTCGAGTGCTGCGGTGCCGAGAACGAGCCAAACTTCAAAGTCCTTGTCTCACTTGGGCGCATCTACTTCGTACACAACCAAGTCGAGTAAGGCAAATCCAGTGGTCTTGAACTCCCGCGCCTCCTCTGGTTGTGCGTTTGAGGTCCGTTCAAGTCACTCCAAATGCTGTGGTTCCTCCACTACTGATCGGGATGCATGTTTGGTATTAGATCAGGGGGCGCAGCACTCACTTGACCACCCCGGCACTTGGCCTTGCCATGCGCCTGAAGGGGGTGCGAAGGTGGCACTCTCCTCCAACGATCTGCGTAACGTGATCACTCACAAGTGCCAATCAGGACAGTTGGCTGACAAGCACAATGTGCCTCTCACGGGGCATACTTGTGCTGTGGTCACCATCAACTGCTGTTACAAAGCGGCAGTCCCACCAAGGCAGTCGGTGTTCCAGCGGCTGCAATCATCAACACCTCTCCGACGTCACCTCGAGAAGGAGGTGTCAACAGAAGAGGAACCAACGGTTGCTTCATGCAAGGTGATCTCCAACTCCTCGTCAGTCCGAAAGACGACTGGCGGTCTCTCTTCCTCGTCCAAGAGCCAGCCGAGGAAAACCAAGACAGCTGTCTCATCCTCCGGAGTGTTCGAAGGCACTCAAGCGAGGAAGAAGTTCTTGGAGGAAGCTGGGGGTAGTCAGACCCTTGTCGAGCCTCCTTTCGAAGATGAGTGTGTCTAAAGCACATTTGGGGCAGATCCTCGAGGCGAAGTCAGCCTCCCAGAAGCCCCTGAAGATGAGGATATCCCCCAGAACATAGCTGGGGGTAGTCTAGCATCTGCGTACCCGAGTTCCGGAGACGAAGAGGCCTTTCAAGACGGAGCTGAGGGTAATCAGGCCCTTGCAGATACGCCTGTGGTGAATGTTCTCCCGAACATAGCCGGGGGTAGCCCAGACGAAGCTCCAGGAGAGGCAACCCCCCTACAAGGGAGTGAGGCCGAGAGTGAGGCCTCAACTTATCCATCCACTCCCGGCCGCATCATGATAGTGAACGTGACTGAGGCTGATGTCGAGTCTGATGCGCCGCCAACAGACCTCGTCCAGCGTATAGATACCCTGGAGGGAGGACTCAAAACCCTCTCTGCCTCCATGCAAACACTGACTCAGGCAGTGTTTGAGATACGGTCAGCTTTGACCAGGACACCTTCTACCAGTCCCGATCCAGGGGCCAATGGAGAGTCGAGTGTACCCCTTCAACGGGTATCCTCGGACGCAGGTCGCCAAGAAGCACCTCGAACGTCAGAACCCTCAAATGCTCAACATCCGGTGGTACCACCTTCCCCGACTCCCAGCTCCACGGAAGATGTGATCGAGATGATCAGGGACCTGCACGAGCGCTTTGAGTCCAAGACGAGACAAGAGGAGCGCCAGAAAATGGGCATCCCCCAGCCTTATCCCCTTGAGTGGAACAAGGTGGTTTATCCTTCAAAGTATAAACCACAAACTCTGATGCCGTATGACGGAAAGGACTCTCCTCGTCACTACCTGACGTATTTCCAGTCTCAGACGGGACATCTGTCGAAGGAGGACGCACTTCTCACCAGCATATTTGTTGGGGCACTGAAAGGAATGGCGTACAACTGGTACTGCAGCCTCTCCGACAATTCAATATCTTCCTTCGATGACCTGACGCACCTCTTTCTCGATCGTTTCTACGACGGCGGAAAGGACATTACAATGGCATCCCTTATAGAGATACGCCAGAAGGAGAAGAAAATAGTTCGAGTGTTCATCGAACGCTTCCGACAGGCCTGCTTCAGACTGCCCCCGGGCATGCCAGAACATGCGCTTCTCTCTTCCAGCAGCATGAACATATTGCCTGCAGTCAAGCTCTGGCTTAACTCTACTCCTCCTTCCGACTGAAGCTCCTTGATCATTGAAGCAGAAGCCGCGGAGAAGAAGGCAGCCAACGCTCATCTTCTGGGAGTCAGTTTTCCTGCCTTCGAAGACAAAGGAAAATGGCCTGCAACCAACAACCCTGCACGAGAGGCAAAGGGGAAGCAGGCATTGACTGTCAATGCATCAAAAGGTGCATCAGTACCTACTCAGAAGCCTCCACTTGCACCAAGGCCGAAGGAAGTTTATTCGTTCAACGACGAAGACACCCTGCAGCTTTTTGAGATACTGAAGCAGGGCGACAAGATCAAGCTTCCAGACCCTAAGCGTCCTGATGAGGTTGGAAAAGTGGACAACCCGAGGTACTGTCACTACCATCGATTTGTCGGACACCCAACCAAGGACTGCTATGACCTCAAGAATTACATCCAGCGCATGATCAATGCGGATGTAATCTCCGTCAACTACGAAGAGAAGACGGTGTCGTCCAACGTGGTGTCACTCCAGTTTGGCACCCTGCCACCGACTACAACACAAGATGGCGTCATCCCCATCCCTAAGGCGACAATGGAGGTGGTTAACTTACCACCAACCCATGACAACGTGAGTTGACTCATCCCACTCACCACATCTCGGGAAGAGATCCTGTGGGTTCACCCCAATCTTGTCTCCGAGGTGACTCAACCGGAGGTACGCCCTACCTCCAAGTCCAAAGGCAGGAAGATCAAGTCTTGCCGCATGGTCTCTTCTTCAGCGAAAGAGGCACTTCCTGTGCAGACGCGTTCACAACAGAGCGTCCAACCCGACGAAGCTGCCGTCGATGTGGTACCTTCTGGCACTGTCCCTGCTGTCCAGGACGAGGTCCCGTCTAAGCCCTCAGTAGCCAATAAACAGAAGCAGATAGAGGCCCGCTTTGATAGGCCTCTACGAAAAGAGAATGCCTCGGGGCTAGCCAAGCCCCACAACTTCGACATACTGGCGCAACTCGCCAGTACTCCTGCCCACATATCTCTGTTCGAGCTCCTCCGTCTTTCCAAAGACTCCCGAGAAGCTCTCTGCGAAGGTCTGAAGGATGCTGAATCCTTTCTCAGTCAGGTCAAGCAGCTGGAAGATCTCCCGACTGTATGCAAGCACTGTCACTGTACGGAGGAGGTTATCCCCAATATAACCTTCACCCAACAGGACATGTTGCTCAAACACAATCGACACAACAGGCCGCTGTATTACACAGGATACATCGGTTCAGTCAAGGTGAAGCGGATTTAGATCGATCCGAGGTCTTCCCTCAGCATCATCCCGAAGACGCTGCTCTCAACACTGGGGATCCCAATGTACCGACTGGCGCCATCCAACACAACAATATGTGGTTTCAACGCCAGCAAAAGCGAACCACTGGGCAAAATACGACTAAAGTACCACATCGGTAACCTCCGAACCGAGGTCACTTGTTATGTCATGGACGCTGAAGTCAACTACAACATTCTGTTGGGTCACCCATGGCTGCACGAGTACAAGGTGGTGCCATCCACGCTCCACCAATGTATGAAGTACGTGTCCACCAACAACGTCATCCGTACGAATTTTATGGACATTGACCCCTTCAAAGGGATTGAAGCGTACTTCACCGATGCCGACTTATACAAGTCACCTGACGAGGAGGAGGCCAATGATGCTGATGACGAAGCAGAAACGGTAGCAGAGCCGGACATGGAGCCTGAGGTCACTCCCGATGTTCCTTTGAAGATCCGACTCAAAGGCAAACCGCCTCAGAAGTTGCCCCCCATGAGCATTAAGCTATCCGGGAAAGCACCAGCTGCTCCTGAAGCTCCCCTGAAGATACGGCTCAAGGGAAAGCCCCCTCAAACTTTGGCTCCCCTTGTGGCAAAACTACAGGGGAAGGCGCCAGTCACCGGAGGCGCAGCGGAGGCACCTCTAAAGGTGCGTCTTAAGGGCAAGCCGCCGCCATCCCAGCCGCCAAAGAAGGCCCATGTAGTCCTCTCGGACTCCCAGATCAACGCTGTGGTGGACCCTCCCGATCCTACTCCAGTGCTTACAGATGAAGAGTTGGAGGAATATATCTCGGCCGATGTAGATGCCCCATCTCTCGACAATATAATCCCACGAGATAAAATCTCGCATTTCATCAATAATATAGTATCTTTTAATTATTCTAGTCTTCCACATTGGAATGCCATGTATACATTAGATAACGCTCTACGGTCGTTGCAAAAACAAATAACGATCGTCCATCATGTAAATCGAGTAGTCCCGTCCCAAGGGGTCTGTTACATAGTCCCACCACGGAGTCGAGATGAAGAATCCATCATCTTCGGCATGGTCGAGTGTCACCAAGACCTCCCACCACTCGAGCCAGAACCGGATGCCGGCAGAATGCAACTCTATCGGTACACGGACAAGGCAAAGTGCCTCATCCAAAAGATGGGTTACGACCTAAAAAGCGACAAAGGCCTGAACTACGGCAAAGGTCGACGTCTCCCTCTCCGGCTTCCAATACATAAAGGAAAGCCGCAGGACTACTACAATAAAACTCGACGGGGGGAGGCTATGTCACGCCGCCGTCAACTCCAGAGAGTTCAGACGCAGAGGAAGTTGAACATTCTCACTCATCTGAAGCGTCAACATAGGATTCCGATACCAGTATCGGATCTGTTTTCAAGAGAGTGCTGTCAGCCAACATGACATCTGTACAATCTCAAGAAGAAGAAGGCGAAGACCAAGCGCCAAAATTCTTCGAAGAAGAACCCTGGGCTCAACGTCTGGGACAACAATGGCAGTCTCGTTTTGAATTACGTGAACCTCCCATCGAAGACGAAGTCGAGCAGATCGACCTTGGGGATGGATCTTCTTCCAAACCCATCTTCATCAGCAAAAGCCTAAAAGGAGAAGACCGAGAATCTTTAATCCAGCTGGCTAAAGAATATATCGACGTCTTCGCCTGGAGCTACGAAGATATGCCGGGACTTGATCCCCAGATTGCGATGCATAGGTTGAACATCTTGCCTGATGCCAAGCCTATCAAGCAACAACAGTGGCGCTTCCGTCCGGACATCATGAACGCCATCGATCAGGAGGTAGACAAACTCTTGACTAGCGGCTTCATCCGTGAAGAGCAACACCCAGATTAGGTTGCCAACGTCGTCCCTGTCACCAAGAAAAATTGGAAGATACGAGTCTGTATCGACTTCAGAGACCTCAACTCTGCTTACCCGAAGGACGAATTCCCGCTTCCAATCACCGACGTGATGATCGACAACACATGTGGCTTCGAGCGCATATCTTTCATGGACGGGTATTCGGGCTACAACCAGATAAAGATGTTTCCCGATGACGCAAAATATACGTCATTTAGGACTCCAAAGGGCATTTTTTGCTACACAGTGATGCCCTTCGGCTTGAAGAATGCTGGTGCGACATAATAACGTGCTATGAGCACCATTTTCCGTCAACACCTTCGCAAGACAGTCGAATGCTATGTTGACGACATCGCAGTCAAGAGCCGTCACAAAGGAGATCACCTACAAGACCTCAAGACAGTCTTCGACCTCATGAGGGCGCATCAACTCAAGATGAACCCCGCTAAATCCTTCCTTGGGGTTTCCAGCGAAAAATTTTTAGGCTTCATCATCACGGCGAAAGGCATTCATGTCGATCCCGAGAAGACCAAGGCAATTTTTGATATGGACCCTCCAAAGAATCTTCGAGAACTTCGAGGCCTACAGGGACGTCTGGCATACATCCGGAGATTCATAGCAAACCTTTTCGACAAATGCCAACCCTTCACCCAGCTCATGAAGAATGGAGTCTCTTACGTCTGGACAGAGGAATGCCAAAAGGCTTTCGACGACATCAAAGCCTACCTGACGAGCTCTCCAGTCCTGCTGGCACCCGTCGCCGGCAAACCATTCCTACTCTACGTCCGTGCCATGGATCATTCCATCGGTGCCCTGCTAGCTCAGAACAGCGACACAGGCTATGAGTAAGCAATCTAATACCTCAGCCGAACTCTGATCGGGGCCGAACACCGGTACAACCCCGTTTAAAAGGAGTGCTTGGCTCTGGTATTTGCCATCCAAAAGACTCGTCATTATGTCTCGGGCCAGACAATTCACGTCATTTTTCGAGTCAATCCGCTCAGGGTCCTCATGACGAAGCCAGGATCACTGAACTCCCGGCTAGCTACATGGGTGATCTTGCTAACGCCATACAACATGGTATTCGTTCCACAGAAGGCTGTTAAGGGTTAAGCTCTGGCCGACTTCTTAGATGCACACCCCATCCCAGAGTCCTCAAGACTCTATGAAGACATCCCGAATGAGGTCCAAGAATCAAATATCAACAAAGAAAGCTCCGTCTGGCAGATGTTATTCGATGGCACTTCAAGAACAGGCCCCAAAGGCCAAATCGTTGCAGGAGTGGGGGTGGTATTAGTCTCCTCCGATCAGCTGGTCATCCAGCGTGCTTACTCCCTTTCGAAGCCGTGCTCCAACAACGTTGCTGAGTACAACGCGCTCATTATGGGACTCCAGCTAGCACAACATCTAGAGGTGAATCATCTGGAAGCCTACGGCAACTCAAAGCTTGTCGTAAATCAGATCTGAGGGCAATATGAGGTTCGCCATGAAGATCTGATCCCCTACCATGAAGTTGTATTGAACATTATTTCAACCTTCATCGGGTTCTTCATCGAACACGTACCTCGTCTACAAAATCTAGAGGCCGCTGCTCTGGCTGGCCTCGTAGCCTCTTTGGCGGCACCTCTCGGAACTCAACACCACGTCACGGCGGTGGGTCGAGACTTGGTCTGCCCTAAAAACAACCTGCACTCACAAGTGGCTCACGCCATGTCAACGGGTGCCGGTATTAACGTCCAGATTGGAGATTTTCGTTCATCGACTTCGCTGTATACGAAATTCTTCCGAAGGATCCGAAAGAAGCCGTCTCAGTCAGGAGGCGCTCTCTTCGGTTCTACTATGATACAGCCACAAAAATGCTGTACCGACGCTCCTACGATGGACCTCCTTCGATGTTTGTCTAATAAAGAAGCAGCCGAAGCCCTTCGAGAAGCTCATGATGGAACTTGCGGGGCCCATCAACCTGGTCCTAAGTTACAGGATCGACTGCGACGCATGGGCTACTACTGGCCAACCATGGTCACTGATGCTGTGGAATATGCTAAGAAGTGCCATACGTGCCAGCTTCACGCAGACTTCATTCATACACCGTCCGAACCACTACATCCTACAGTCGCCTCCTGGCCCTTTGAAGCTTGGGGAATGGACATTGTGGGACCGATCACCCCTCCTTCATCGAGAGGACACTGCTTCATCCTAGCGATCACCGAGTGCTTCTCCAAATGGGCAGAGGTAGTTCCTCTGGCAGAAGTGAAAAGCTCCAGGGTGATCAGCTTCATCAAGCACCACGTCATCTACCATTTCTGGGTACCCCGGAGGATCATCCATGACAATGGTCCTCAGTTTATCAGCCATGTCTTCAGCCGATTCTGTGACAAGAATCATATTCAAAATGTGGCATCTACCGCCTACAATCTGACAGTAAACGGATTAGCAGAGACGTTCAACAAAACTATTGTTAGGCTACTCAAAAAGGTCGTGTCATCTAACAAACGCGACTGGGATGAAAAGCTCGGCGAATACCTTTGGGCCTACCGCACAACGGTACGGACCCCGACAGGCAACACACCATTCTCCTTGGTCTACCGGAGCAAAGCGGTACTACCTCTCGAGATTCAGATACCCTCACTCTGCGTAGCAATCACAAACCAACTCACAGAAGAAGACAATCAACATCATCGTCTGCGGGAACTAGAGGCCCTTGACGAAAAGTGTCTCCTAGCTCAACAACGCATCGAACTCTACCAAGCCCGTATATCACAGGCTTTCAACAAGAAGGTCAAGCAGAGGAATTTCCAAGTTGGCGACCTGGTTCTGGCAGTCAGGAGGCCGATGGTGTTGACTCACAAAACACCAGGAAAGTTCGAGCCCAAATGGGAAGGACCTTTCATCATCGAGACGGTATACTCAAACGGTGCTTACCATCTCGCCAAACCCAATGGAGACTTGTTCATGATGCCCATCATCGGCAAGTTCCTAAAGAAGTACTACTCTTGACATCTTTTCAGACATGTGCTTCCACTCCACAAAATCATACGCTTCTGGAACCCAGCTGTTCCGTGGCATCCTCCAGTAGAAGAACAATCACGTCTACATCATCTCTGAGTTGTTCCCCTATGCCCTACAAGGCAGAATCTTACACCCCGTAAGATTACGCTACCCTTCATGTTTACCACGTCCACATTACCTCTGAGTAAACATCTCGTACAGACAACCCCCGCATTGCCGTACATCGATCGCAGAACTTCTACGTCCACATTACCTCTGAGTAGTTCCGTGCATCTCCCAGAGTCATTCCTACCACGTCCATAACACCTCTGAGTAGGAAGATTCTATCATTCGAACCCCATATTTGCCACGTCCACATTACCTCTGAGCAAATATATTGGGTCCTTCAAACTTATTATCTTTACCTAAAACCAAGGTACGCAAAAGATAATAGGTCCACACAAATCATCAAAGTTCATGACAAGCAAAAATGAACACATCGCAGAAAATGGTGTACTTCTTTATTTCTAAAAAGAGGAGAGTAGAGGATTACACTATCCCCAGCAAGAGTTGCAAAAATACAAAAAAAACAGAGAGTACAAGCCCTAAATATCCCCAGGGTTGGCGGAAAGATCTGTAATTCGGCATTTCAAATCTGCCGCCCGAGTCTCCACAGTCGCCAAGACTCGACGTTCAGCTTCTTGACGCATCGCTTCAACAGCCTCAGCAGAAGTTTCATTCTCGTGCTTCTCATCAAGCTGCTGTCTCTGCTGAGCCAGGGTAAGAGCTCGGAGAGTGAAAGTTGCTTCCTCCTTCTTGAATGCTACATGTTAAGCCTGGACACGTTCAGCGTCCAATAGGAGTCGGGCCCGCTGATCCTCAAGGCGGCACATCTGTGCGTCAATCTCCGCGATATTAGCGTCCAATGCAGCTCGCATCTCCACTATCTTCCGCGTAGACTGAGATAGTCGCTCCACTGCAGCTTCAGTCTCAGCCACTTCGCGTTTCCAGACACTCACTGTGGCCTGGTAGGAAGACTCAGTATCGGCGAGCAGCTTCTCCTTCTTCGCATCTATCAGGACAGAGAGGTCATATCGCTGTATGCGCTCTAATTCGGAAAGCTGCTGGTCCAACTCAGCCACCGTGGCTTCCAGAATGACGGCCAAGTGATCGTGGCCCTGGTGAACACGGATCAGGTTGATATGAGGCAATGCCAGAGTTTTTGCCGTTGTAAATCTCCCCTTGGCGTCCGTCACTGCCGACACCCCCCTCTGCAGCATTTTGTACATTGCCTCAATGATGAATTTCACATATTCATCTGTGTCCGCCAGTACCTGCGGCGTCATAGCAGGGGTTCGAGGAGCTACTCCAGTCGGCGGACCGGAAGAAGACCCGCCGACCTCAACCTGCGAGGCTGGAACCTCGGTATCAGTAGGCTCTTCATCAACAGGGGCCTGACTACTAGTCCGAGGATCCAAAAGAATAGAAGAAGCTGGGACAGGCGTCGAGATAGTACCCCAAGTGGAAGGATCAACAGAGGGTTCCATCACACCCTTACCCTTCCCGAACTTGGAAGTACCATCGACGTCAGTGGCCACCTCTCCAATACCCAACGTGCTATCGCCAGCCAATACTTCCCCTGGCAGAACGGGGAGATCAACACTTACCTCCTGACTCGTCCCTGAAGTCAGGACCGCCAGACGGGTCTCTTTATCAAATCCCTCTACAGGGACAGGATCTGTCGCTACCTCCTGATTGGTAGCCACCTCAGCTTCTGCCGCTGAGTCTGGGGTTGTGAGCCCCATCTAAATTTTTTATTTATTTATATTATTTTTTTTGTTTTTGTTGTTGTTGTTATTAGTATTTAGCTAGTTGAATTTCTTTATCATTAATAAATTGATAGTTTCATAGTTCACAAGTATCAGTTAACATGAGAAAATGGATAAATATTCCATGTTAAGGCTTGTCTTGCAAAATCTATTTCTACAGGGACCTTTGTGTAAATAGGCTGGGTTTAAATGCTTAGTCGAGCAGATAGGGTCTGCACTCCTATCTCTATTCAAACTCAGTTTGAATCTAAGTATGATAGAGTTCAAACCAGATTCGAATATTGAACTCCTTTTCAAAATTTCTTCGACCACATCCACAGCCTATCCTTGCCGAGACAATAAACCCCTCCAAATCCGATTCAACAAAGATTTTCCCCTATCCTTAGGATCGAGAGTCTCCCCAACTATATATATATTGGATGTTCTACCAAACCCTAAAATTCTTGGAAAAACTTGGAAGGCTGCCACATTCGAAGCTCTGTAGAGATTTCACAGAGGCTACCCACGCAACTGAACCCAAAGGAGACTCTTCATCAAGGTCAGGATCCAATACCTCCTTTCTACTAGCATAAGCACACCGTCTATTTGTTGTTTTCACTAAGAAATACATAGATAAATTGTTGGGTTAATGATAGGTAATAACTTAAGAGATGGCATGAGAAGTATCAGCCTAGAACATGGTATCATACGACCTTGCTAATGACACTTGGTATCAGGATTTCAGAGTAACAGGTTCTTACACCAATCACATGTAACAGGTTACTCAAATAGGAATCGACTGCATATGGTTTGATAATATTGCCTCCTGTGTACATATATTATATATTGTCCAATACCATCTGCAGATTTGTGCCTACCTTGAACTGAGAATCCAACCTTACCTACACCTTCATATCAGAGTAATTCCATATTGACCTGGGCATGAAGTCCTGCATTGGGGCACCATGCACAACACCAAGGGACCCTATGGGTAATGCTAACTAATTTCCTGCTGCCTAGTTCGTAAACTAATGGGATCATGTGTAAGCTTTGCTCGAATCCTGGGTAATAACATGGCAGCCTAGGAGATCACAAGAAATAGTTTCATTACCAAGTTCGACCTCATAATTAAATGTTGTCACCTGAACACTCTTATGAGGAAATGTTAGGTTGAGCTCTCCATTGGCTGAGAGTTATCTGAACCTCCAGTTGGATAAATAGATTTTTGTATGTTCTAAGTTCAGCTTATGGATACCTTAGTTCCTATGCAAACTCTGTTTCGAAATACTGATTTGAGAAACCTTCATATTTATATGTACACGACCAAACTACTGCTTTCAATTCTGTGGTGATGAGATTGGGTGAAGGAATCTCCAAGTCACACCCTGGAGTCTGACATCATTACCTAAGACTCATGATCCAGGTTGCAAATAATATGGCCTATGTGTTACATCCTTAAACCAAGTCAGGTTAAGACCCTGATAAGCAGGACTGTGCTAACTCAGGTTCCCTTCATTGCCAAACTGAAGTAGCTACCTGCACCAATGCCTGTGAAAATCCTGAGATGGGTTGGAATCTGAAAACATCAAACCCTTTATCTAGGGTGATTGTTGAACCAGTCCTGCAACAACTTAGGACCCATTAGAAGGGTTTGGGAGTTTGGTACTCATGAAAGTGTTGACTGGGAACCCAGTTTCTTACTATTTTATAACATTAGCAGTAGAAACACCATTTCAGAGAATATTTAGGAGTCTCAATCGAGCAGGTATCCAGGCTAGGGATTATGGGCAGGCTCAGCTGTCCTTTACACCACAGTTGTACAGGCTGGTAGGGAATAATACCCTGATTTCAGGGAAGGCTATTCTACCACATCCCCTAGTCTTAAGGTAGGTGTAGGAACTATAATTGTTTCTTAGCCAGGAGTTCCAGCAAGAGTGTTGGTTTCCATCACTAGAGACTAGACATATAGGAGCAACAGTTGTATGTACCAGTCCAGGAAATCACAACTCCTTAAACCCAGGAATCACCAAGACACCCAGTCCTTGTACCATTGGTGAATCTCACTAGTCTTGAGCATTATTAGTAACCTGATATCCACACCATGCACTCCTTGAATCAGAGCATGTCAAAACAAGCCTGCAAACCCCACCTCCTTACCAGGCATGATATGGTTACCAGGCATGATATGGTCTTGGGTCTAGGTACCATGCCAGGTACTAATGTTCCTCTTGGGGACAATTAGTGCCTATTAGGAAACTGTTAAACTCTAGTATGAAGGACTCTTAAGGTTTAACTAAGAAATAAGTATATAGGTAATGGGGTAAAATACTACACAAGTATAGTAAATTGTAATTAGAACACAAACTTTCATATTGATTTG
This sequence comes from Iris pallida, assembly GCA_029216955.1. Lineage (NCBI taxonomy): Eukaryota > Viridiplantae > Streptophyta > Magnoliopsida > Asparagales > Iridaceae > Iris > Iris pallida. Next base: position 11,440,497 of record JANAVB010004998.1, on the reverse strand, counting down.
TATCTTGATTCTGTGGTTCCTTAAAATAGGGTATTTGGATCTCGACTTGGACACTGACCCGTGCCAGCAGCTCAGGACACCAGGCGAGTACAGTTTGTTGTCTGTTTTCAATATTGAATTTTACTATATCTCATCGTTTAGTCATTGATTATGTGAATTTTATTTACTATAAAACTTGAGTCGAAAAATATGAAATACCAAAAGATATGTGATCTGACCATAGCCCGTGTTAGACATTGTAGCCCGTGTTTACTTTTCTGCAAGTAGTATAGCCCGTGTTTACTTTTCTGCAAGTAGTATAGCCCGTGTTTACTTTTCTGCAAGTAGTATAGCCCGTGTTTACTTTTCTGCAAGTAGTATAGCCCGTGTTTACTTTTCTGCAAGTAGTGTAGCCCGTGTTTATTTTCATGCAAGTAGACCTTGTAGCCCGTGCGGTGTAGAACCCCAGACCGATCACATATCAAGGTATTTCTAACAGTTGGGAAGGTATTGTTTACTTTATTTTCTGTCGATTTACTGTCTTTTACTTTCGTTTCTATGTTTATTTTCAAACTCATGGTTGATGTCTAATCCTTGTTTATAGTCACTTTCATATATTAGAACTGCATTCGATGAATTGTACTCGTTCCATCCTGACTGGGTAACCAAACAAATTTTAGGTGATTGCGAGGAGGTCGAGTGCCCTGATCACTATGGCCCATACATGGGAGACTTAGCTGAGGCAGACTTTACTTATCAGGGGGAGTATGCAGCGACTGATCCTGCTGCGTTTGCTTAGTTTCATTCTTAGATAGAGCTGAGACTTGTACTGGATATTAGTTGATATGAGACTTGTAGTGGAGATATCATTTTATTTCATTATCATACATTCCCTTGAGTTGGATATTTATTTTATTTTCTAGTTTTGCGCTGTGGTTGTCCCATGTGAGAATTATATTATTTTGCGTGGTTGTTCATCATAATGTTACAGCGTTCTACCGCCGACTCTGCGGCGTAGGCTGGGCGTGCGCACGGTTCATGCCCAAATATTGGGTGCGGGTCGTGACAGGGGTAGGGCTCGGCAATGATGCAGCCGACCTTCCCTCATCATAACAAGGAGGGGAATCAACCCTCTCCTCTGTTCCGACCGTCTCTGTTGCCCTCGCAATAGGCTCTTGCAACCCTGGAGCGACGTCATCCGAAGACGACGAACTCCACCCCACTTCATCACCAGAAAGCCTCGTGTCTGCTGGACCCTCGGCATCCAAGTCCCCAGCTGCGGCCTTTATCATCTCGGAAGCTGCTGCATCCTCAGCTTCCCTTCTGACATAATTCGGGGACGCTAGAATCTCCACGACAACAACATCCTCCGGATTCTCCTTCATAGGAGACATCATAGTCGGCGGGATGCACACTTCAGACGAACCCGCCATCTCCTTTGGCCTGCTCCCACCGGGCTTTGGAGTACGAGGCTTTCTTTTTAGCAGCTCCTATACAAGGGGGAAGCATTGATTACATGAAATGTTGAACCCAAACCAGACTATGTGGGACAGCCTTACCTCTGTAGATGTTGAATCCGATGACACCGTCGGTGACGATATCTTCTTTAGCTTCTTTGACGCAGGAGATCCAGCCCCTGTATCTGCACGTTGTTTCGGTTGATCAACCGAAGGTTCAGCCTGACCCCTGGGGATGCGATGGGGGCACCGTGATGACCCACCCCTGGTGGACGGTGTGATCGAGCCCTAGCCGATACATGCCCAGTCACCGCTAATGGGGTGCCTGCAACGAGACTCGTCTCCCTATCATACCCAGAAGGCGCGACAGCCATAACGCAGTAAAACTTGGCGGCCGAGTAAAGAATGGGCGGCCGCGGATCCTGAGCAGGCAGCGTAAAGCGAGCTCCGGTACATCCAGCATTATAGTAATGCCAAGCTCGTGCGCCATCCAACAAACTTCCAGCATACCCCAGGGTGATACTGGGATTGTCCAATATCAACTGCGCATAACCGAATTGACGTGCAAAGCGGCTCGGTAAATACGGTTCCAGGAAGCACTGATTCCAGTTCCGGTACACCAGGTGGGATGGCCGAATACTTTGCAACCAGCGTAACCCCCACGGAGGCAGAGCGGTGGCATCTTCACCTGAATCCCTTAAGTCTTCGTTGGCCTCAAAACCCAAGAAGATCGGACCAACTTTGGTAATCTCCCATCCCTGAAGATGGGATAAAACCCTTCTGCAAACAGGGACGCCAGTGTGTGACCAACTCCTCTGGTGGAAACGGCGGAGGAATGCATCTCCGGCCCTGTAGTCTTCTTCTAAACCCGGACTCATTACATTGGGATGGTGTAAAATTAACCACGCCATCAAATAGTGAAACGGCAGTTCAGTACGCGAGAAGTTATCTTTTTGACCCCAGTCATGAATCACATTTCCTGCGAACTCGCGTAAACCTTGCAGTAAATTACATACCATTGCGGGAAGTAGAGCCAAGCGCCGGCCAACGACCACTTCACAGCCGGCAGGATCAAGTGCCGGGTCACTCTCTCTACAGAGCCGGATCCGCCCGGGAAGACATAATCCCGAAGCCAAACCATAAGATACGCGACCAATACTGCTTTCGACGACATTTGATGAGCTAGATGCCAGAAACAGCTGTAGGAGCGTTCATCAGACTGCTGGTCCTCGTTCTCCCGGGTATTCTTTTCATCTAACCTGCTCATCTCAGAGAGCACTTCGCTACGAGAGAGCGCCGACGGAGTAGAGAATTGCGAGGGATCCCCCTTGTCTTGCCTAAAGACGTAATCTCTCCAAGCGGTCACATGAGGCTGCAATCCGCTCTTGTCCCTCATCTGCATATAGTAATGATGACTCGCCACTTCCTTAAAGACGGCCGTCATCTCCTCAGCCTTGTCCTCCAGGACTTGAAACTCTTCGTTGGTCGGAAAATACTCTTCATAGGATTCCGATCCCCAAGGGAGCTTTGATACCTCATACATCGCATGCATTGCGAGCCTTAACTCCCCCACCGGAGTAAAAAAGGTCCCGGTGTGGATATCAAACATCTCCAAGAGTGCGAGGAACATATGCCTGTTAATGTCAACACCTGCCTGGGTAGCACGAATCACGGCACCCAGACCAATCTCTCGGAGCTCAGTCCGAAATCGCGACAACACCCAGAGTGTCAGTTTATCCCATTTGGAAACATAATGACACCAACCCTCTACCCGAAACTTTCTTTTCGGGTATGAGCGTTCCATCAACAGCATGCGATGTGCAAAAGTCAAGGCACTATGAGCAAATGTATCAAGGGGAACATCACTGTAAATGCTCCCAGGGCGTAGAGTCCGCAGGTGAAAGAAGACCCAGACCGCACGGCGGTCAAAGTATCTTTTTGATCGGAGGTTGAATCAATTTTGATGATGCCAGTCACCGCCCCCCCTGAGAGGGAGTAAGATCCCAAGACATCCTCCTCTTGGAAGCAAGACGACAAAAGGCCATCAAAGGCCATTGACGTTCAAGTTGCTTAACGGTCATATGCACTCTTTTTGCTGTAAAAAACCAGTCTTCCATGACCTTCAACACTATTGCTTCAGTAGAAGTAAGGCGATCCCCAAACAGGAACTCAGGCTTCAAGAAGGTCACTTTATCAGATGTGGCAGATTTTAATACACCACGCTCCATCATCCGTTTGAGGAACCCATACTGCTGTTTCCGGATTTAAGTTATTCTTTCGGGATGCTGGTCCAGCATAATTGCGGCATGAGCCGAGTTTATCACTTCCTTGTTATAATCTACTCCCGCCTGGCAAAGCGCAGCGTCCAGGAGCACTTCATTCAAGAGTGGGATAGGCATCGACACTGGCAAAGATTCGAAAAAAGAGGTTAGAAATACCAAAAAGAATCTGAGTCTCATCAAAAGCGCATCCGAAAACTTCGACGCATCATCAGGGTGTAAACCCCTGCGCATCAGCAGCGGAGCTTCGGCACATCATCAGGGTCCATGTGCGTCAGTAGTAGAGCTTCGACGCATCATCAGGGTCTAAACCCATGCGCGTCAGCAGTAGAGCCTCGGCGCATCTTCAGGGCTTAAACCCATGCGCGTCGGCAGCAAAAACCTCAGCACATCATCAAAGACTCAAAGTCTATGTGCGTTGGTGTACGTAAAATAAAACTTACCAACCATCTCCGGCCGAACTTCGACAGGCCGACGGGGAACATCAGCCGCCGCAGCTTTCACAGGTTCTTTTCCTTTGTCTTTGCCAGCACCGCCGCGAAGAGTCTTGGGAGCCATTTCTTTGAGAGAAGAAAAGTTAGGGTTTTTGAAGAAGAACACTAAAGAAAGCAAAAGCAAGGGGAAGAAGAACTCTCTCTCTCCATCTCTCGCCTATTTATAGGGCTTGGTCACACGCGTGAACCGATGATGTGTGATCTCAGCCGTCACCTCGGGTTCTATGGAAAGATAACCACAAATAACCAAAAATCATCATTAATCTTTTCTGGTTACCGAGGCATCATCATTTGCACTAACTGAGCAGAGCATGCGCCCCATCACTGATGCACGGACTATCTATGCGCCCCGACGGTCATGTGCCTCCACTACCATGCTTCTTATTCAAAGTATTCCAAAACTTATCCAAAAGTTTTGAAAACTTTGAAGGGGGTCTTGTAGAAGCATGAAATTTCAGAACCAAAAAGTCTATACGCCAGACTACATGCGCCAGAGCGTGGGCAAAGTACTTCACAACAAAAAGCAACCAATATATAGACATTGAAAGAGGACTTTTTATTTAACACATAAAAGTCTATTACATGTCTAAAGAAAGACTGTACAAAGGAGAATTTCTACAAAGAAAAGATCCAAAGTCTACAACCAGCAGTCAATATGCGCCCTCACACAGGCGCATCCCACCATGCGCCCTCAGCAAGGCGCATCCTTTTCAGCAGCTCAGTTATGTGCATCCTCAGTTATGTGTATCCCTGGGGCAGCTCAGTTATGTGCATCCCTTCAGCAGCCCAGTTATGTGCCATCCTTCCAGCCAGGCTCACCTGGCCGAGCAGGACGAGGGGGGCAATTAACCCCCCATCCAAAAGCTAAAGGAAGAGAAGAGCACCACAATCGACCCGCGGCTAAAGGAGCAGCTTCCAACCAGAATGGGCAAACACCCACGTAGAGAAGGAGCTCACCAAAGCTCGAGGAAGACGGTCAGGGCACCGCAATCCCGATCTACGGCTCTTCCTGCACAACGAAGATGAGGCCCGAGCATCCCTATCTTTGGATGCAACAGGCACCTTCCGCCTGCCTCGAAAGCCCTCGACTCAGACTTTTGGATGTAACAGTCACCTTCAAGTGCATTAATGAAGACATTGCGTCGCATCTTAACCCTCGGGAGCATCTCGTCAACAGAATGCATTCGAGTAAACGAATTCATATCGGAAGGACGTGAGAGAACGAGAAGCAAACCCTCTCTCCATGCCACTATTTATAGGCTGGGCAGATCAAACCCATACGCCAAGTGAGTGGCTCTTCGAATTCCGTGCAATGAATTTGCATTAAATAGATGAACCGGACGCTTCGAATTCAGCCAAGTCAAAACGGCTATTTAAAGCACTCGAAGAACGTAATAGTTGCTACATCAAAGACGTCTCACGAAGCGGATGTGCCGGCCAGACCGCGCATCACACAGATGCGCCCTTCAATATCAAGCGCATCACATAGACGCGCCCTTCAGTACCAAGCACATCACAGGGGATGTGCCCCCATGCGTCCCCATGCGCCTAGTGGAACGCCAACCGACGCGCCCACTCAGCTGTCCATCGAATGTCACAAACATTAAATGCTGAACTGACGGAGTTGGCAGCTCGCCTCCCAAAGTCTGAACAGTCGGCAGCTTTTTCAGAAGACGAAGCATCGCCAACGTCAGCATCATCATTACTCCCCTCCGACGGCAACTGCCACATGGCCACCCAACCATCTCGCATGTGCCTCTGCGGCCATGCGCCCAAACCTGCATACGCCTCAAAAGCTGTGCGCCTCAGACTTTTCACTGATCCCTAAAGACAGAAGGAAAGTCACTGATACAACTCTGCATGCGCCTCAAAAGCCATGCGCCCCAGACTTCTCCCTGATCCCAAAAGACATGAGTAAAGTCACTACTGAAGCTCTGCATGCACCTCAAAAGCTATGCGCCCAGAATGGTTTGTGACTCCTAAAGGTTACGAGCCAAAGTCTCCTCATGTGCCCAATCCTAGGCGCATCCTACCAGATCATTCCCCCCTCCAAATCCGAGATCTCCGAGCCATGGGTCGACGACACATGTCCTTTGACTCAACTCATCTAAGATCTCAGCAACAGAAAAATCTTCTTCTCTGCTATGTGCCGGCTCACAACAGCAACATGAAAAAGTCAACCCCTCGATCAGGGCCCATCGTCCATGCGCCTCCATCAGCAATCAACACGTGGCATCCTCGCGTACAGGCGTATCCTACATATGCATGCAAGAGTAGCCAACCTGCAAAACTATAAATAGAGGGACCATTTCCTTCTTCTAGACGGACACACACGGACCAACCTACGTGCACACATATCAACTTCTACAGCGAACAGACAGAGACTTCGCACCACCTGAGAGGCAGATACAGACACTCAATGTCTTCCTCCTCTCAGTAAGCTCCAGCACCCAGAGCAATCCAGACCTTCAGAGAATCGATAACCGTCGTCAGATCGTCAACGGAGTCAACGTATTACCACTCGCTCCATTGGCACAAGGAACCCAGATTAAACAAAAGTGTACTCCTAGGACTACGTCTAAGTCCTATATTGTAACACTGTTATGTTTGTATTAAAATTTACAATCGAAGAATTTTAATGGCAAACAATTCACATGTCTATTTCTACTCTCCCGTATCCCCAATCAATACACAAGGATCTAATCAGGTTATGTTATGATTCTATGTAACAGCCCCCGAAGGGTGGTAAGCCCCCGAAGGGTGATAAGCCCCCGAAGGGTGGTAAGCTCCCGAAGGGTGGTACATAGTAGTCCCAAAAATAGGAATTCTAGGAGACTCTGTGATCATAAGAGTATATGTCACAAGTGATCAAAGAACCTGTGAAGCATAGTGATACGTCATGTAAGTGAAACGCACAAAATATGTAGTACCCGATGCTCCCTAAGGATAACATCTCAAGAAGGGATCCGTATAGTACCAATCCGTGTGACCAACGTGACAGTACAAGTAAAGTAATTTAATACGAGAAATAATTCTAAACAGGATATGAAATGATCAGAGAATGTACTCGCCTGATACCCTGAACAGCTGATATGAAAAGATGGCCAACTGGAGTCACAGAGTCCTAGTTATAGCAACATAGGTTATAAAGAGTTCAATTTATATGGTAATTAAAATTATAATACAATCTACATGATTCTAAGTCAATCTAGGTCAAAGTCAACTTTGGTCAACTATAAAGTCAAACTAGGTCAACTCTAGTCAACTGTGGTCAAACTAGCTAGGGTTGGGTCAACAATGGTCAACTAGTCTAGTTAGTCAATTCTAGGTCTAAACAACTAAGTATATACAAATCAAGTATCCAAGATAGCTACTAACTCATAGCCTAAGTCACTTACTAGACCAAGCACAAAACTAAACCATAAGCTAACAAGGCACACAAACTTAGTCATATAATGTATATATATTATTCACATTCACATATTTATATACATAGATATATATAGAAAAGCTATATATATAGGCACATACATATATATATATATATATATATATATATATATATATATATATATATATATATATATATATATAGAGAAAGAGAGGTAAAAGAGTAAGTGAGTATGTGTGTGTTTGGCATGTGTGAAAGGATATGTATTAATGTTCTAAAATTTAGTGATAGGTAGGTGTATGTGACATGGGATACATGATATCAAAGGGTGTATGAATGCATGTGTAAAAGGTTATAGGTTAACTCAGTTTATAGAAATGCATATATACATACATACTTACATTGTATACATGCATAATACATATCATGTATATTACATTTACATGATACATACATGTATACTTGTATTATATTATACTTAAATTCATGTATATTAGATACTTGTATTTATATTAACATATTGCAAACATTTATTTCATACATGCATCTATGCATTACCTACATGTTTTATACATATGCATACATTGTATATTCATATCATTTCATACATTAACATAGAGACATACAAATATGCACACATCATATATTTCATACCTTGCATTACCTTACATATCATGTTATATATTATCATTCATTCTTTTTATATATTACATTATCTTCAAGTTGAATACATCATATATGGATACAATATATTATCTTGCATGCTTGCATTTATATATTACATTCTATATTACCTATATACATGTATTTCCTCCATTCATTCATGCTTGCATCATATACTCTACATTACCATACATGTTATCATTATATATTGCATTACAATATTTATACATTATGTATTCATATCTATCATTACATATATATACTTTCATGCATACATTGTATATCATTCTTTCATTCATGCATTGCTTATATGCATTATATTAATTGCATTCCTACATGCTTGCATTCAACCATATATATACATTAATGTAAAAAGAATATATATCATATATATATTATTTTATTCATCTAACATATCATGCATTACATACTCTATATTTATTTAATATCCATACTACATAGGCTCATAGGTTACACAAAATGCATATAACGTATAATCACTCTTCTACTTAAAACCAATACTGTACCAATTGGGCATTTACTAAATTCTATAATTAAAGTATGTTGTAGCTCTTCGTGTTAGCTTTCCAAAACTTTAAACGGATCGCATTTTTGTGTCCGGAAGCTCCCGAAATCGCAAAAATATCGAAACGTGTTCGTCTTTCGTACAGCTGACACTCAAATAATTTTATAGAAAGTTCTTTAACGAATTTGGCTTATTAAAATATATATTTGGAAAGCTAACTTCGATACGCTTCTTTTAAAAAAAACTAGAGGTTAATTGGAGTTATGAGCTAAAAGTTATGACATTTCTAAGTTGCTCTAGCTACTAAAAACGTGGATAAAAATTATGACGAATTTAGGTAGTTTGAGACAAAAAAAACACAAGTATATAACATAATATATAAGAACTCACTCTCTACACTAATATATATATATATGAGACACTATAGAAAACATCTCCAATACAAAAATATGAGATTAAACATGTAATAATTCATTCATACATAACAACAATACATAGTGTGTCCAAATTTGGGGTTTTCCCACATGGACACAACCACAACACAAAGGACACTCCTATGACCTCCAAATGGACACGAAATGGACACAAATGGAGATACACCATGGGGGTCATTTCTATGGGTTCAAAATATTTCTATATGCATGTAGGGATGGATTAGAGGAGAGATTATACCTTCCGGGAGAGAGATTCAAAGGAAAAGTCTTCCGATACGGCACCGACACGTAGAGATTCCAAAAGGACACGAACGAGCTCCGAATCCTCCCAAACTTGGCTACCACCCTCTAACCATGGAGTAGAGGAGAAATGAAGAAAATTTGGTGGAAGAAAGGGTTGATTTGGAGATGAAATTAATGGAGGTTCATCTCTAAATTATTTGGGGAAGAACAAGAGAGAAAGTGGATGAAGACAAATGAATGAAGGAGTGAGTCACTCCTTATCCCCCCTCATAAGTGGCTGCCCAAAAAGGGTGAGGTGTCCCCTATTTGATTGTCCAAAATGCCCTCCACTAATCTATTTGATTTAAATTAGGAATGGGTTAAAGGTTGAGATTAATTTAGTCTAGTTTAAGTCTCTAATTAAACTAAACCTATCCATAAATAATTAGTCTAACTACTAACTAAAATTAATATCATGTGGACTAAAATTAATATCATGTGGGCCATGCCTAACTAGTGTGTGTGTGTTCCACTAGAGTCAAACTACCCCCCGGGTCCCCGTTTCAAGTCGGATTGAGTTGAAATTCGAACCCGACTCAAATAACCCCAAAACAATATCATAAATAATAAAATAAATTTTAACCCCAAAATAATATCATAAATAATAAAATAAATTTTAAAAATATTCAAAAATGTAAAATGACAAAAATACTCCTGTTTCTGAAAACTGGGGGTGACAAATCTATCCACCTTAAAAAAAATTTGTCCTCGAAATTAAAACAAAGCAATCACAGGAAACACATGCAGAAAACAATCTCATTCAAATACTTTTCAAAAAAATTAGCAATAAAAAAAATCACTTTAAGGCACATCAAACATTTGTAAATAAAAACTGATACGTGTCCGCTACGGACACAAAACCATCACAAAAATCACACCTATCAAAGGTCAAAATCAACAATCACCAACGCAATAAATATCAAAATAATTCAAAGAGGTCAAATGCAAAATATTCTTAGGCCAGAAATGACATTAAAACATCCTAATTACATTGTTAGGCTCTAGGTCAAACAGTCTCTAGGGTTTCACTAGCAAAACATCAAAATCACAAGTCATGATTTTAAATAGTTTTAAAATGATTTAAAAATTACCAAAAATCATATCATGATTTAAATATCAAATCAATAAATGATTAAAATTACAAAATTTCAAAATTACCCTCATTTTAGAAAACTGGGTGTTACAAGTCTACCCACCTTAGAAAAATTTTGTCCTCGAAATTAAAATGTTCATACTCCTTCTAGGTCAAACCCCCCACAATCAAAGTCTCAGAACTTAAACAATCATACGATTTAAAAGGATGACATACAGGGTCATGGCATACGGTGGTAGCGAAAGTCTCATCTAGGTATACTAGTCATGCTAAACCAAAACGGTCATAGGGTATCAAAACACACAAGCAATCTAGGGTGCTAAACTAGAAAAGATACATAAATAACAATCATCAAGACTGTAAGGCAGTCTACCATCCTATATAAAAACTGGTACTTATCAAACTAAAATAAAGTTAACTACCATTTATCTAATAAGGGGTACTATTCAAGAAAATCAAAATCAAAAGTTAAAGAATGAAAGTCACTTGCATGAAAATCTAATCACAATATGTGTATATATAGAGAGTGTGTTAGAGAGGGAAAAGCTAGCACTATGTAAAGGTCATGTGGTTCATGTGTGTATGGGTGTATGTGGACATGTTCATATGGTTAGATAGTAGGCATGTGTGTATGTGAAATATACATAAAAGTGTATAGGAGAATTTAGGTTTCAAAACAGCAGCTATCAAGTTACACTACTCATGGCATATTGGTTAAACAATCTACAATGCACAACCTATTTACTCATAACTTGCATGGCTAACCATATATATATATCTATGTAAAGAGGTAGAGATTTAGTTATGTATATATATACATTATAACATGTATGCTTAAAATATATATCTATATAGATATATGAACATAACATAGAGAGGAAGGGTTAGGTTTACATGGCAGTGTATACTAAGTTAGGGTGTATGTGTCCTTGTACAGGGTATAGCTTAGTATTGAAAGATTAAATCCAGTTTTAGTTCAGCATTTACATACAAAATCTGAAAATAAGCTAACATTTAAAGCAGTATAATATTAACATAATGCAGTTTCAGATTTTAGGGGTTTGAAACATCACAACCAACTCAATGCTTCCAATATATCCTAACATGATAGAGAAGAAACCCTAACATACTATCCATACATTTAGCTATGCATACAGTTCAATATTACATATTAAATCTGAAATTGAACTAAACATTGGAAATCAATGTAAAAATGTTAACATGTATTCAGTTTTAAGATTTTGGAGAAATTCAACATCAAACCAACCCAATGTTTATCACAACCTAACATGTAAGAATATGAAACCTAAATTTATATCCCTACATACCATAATGTATATAGCTCAAAATATTACATTTGAAAAAAAAACAGCAAATTGAACTAAACATTTGGAATCCAGTATTAAGGGTTAATATGCACACAATCTTAGATTTGTCAAATTCAAACACAAAACTCAACCAATTCCCTTAAGAGTTGAAACCCTGTATATAACATACATGTGCAGTGATATAAACAAAGCTACTAACATGAAATTTATATTTGAATTACGAATTTAAACTGGAAAAAGCAGAGAACCAGAAATATTAGGGTTTTGACAATTTAAACATCAACAACATATTAATATGTATTTAGATAGGTTAGAATTCAAAGTGTAGCATGCATATGTATCAGGCAAAATGTCCATGTCCACTATATCTATATTCTCATGTCCCAATAAAATCAAATTCTATATCAAGACCAACATTAGATTCCTACCAATATTGCAAAGTAGGTGATTGACGAAATCAAGACAGTTTTATTATTATTATTTAATACAAGAATAATAGCAAGAAGGAAATAACAATGAAATTCATTCTGCTTATCTGTTTAAAGAAGAACCATTTTGAAACCCAGAGCTAAATTATCAAATCCAAGATAAAGTCTAGCAAAATCATCGATTCATTGTATTAAGAAGAATTTCATGGTAAGAAGTTACACAAGCTACTCCTAAGTAAACAATGAGAAACAAAACAAAACAAAACAACAATAATTCTTTTTTTTTTGAATGACTGAAACAAAAGTAGCAAAAACATGTTCAAAAATATTTAAGGTACAATCTGATAATCATATGCGTCTATCCAAAATCATGGTACTCTAAATCCTCGTCATACTATTAAGCAAGGCTACGATAATCACAGAGTCCTTGACTTATGCACATACCTCTAGAATCATGGTATTTAACATTTTCGCGATGTCGCTAGCTTGGCTGCGAAAACCTTAAATTCCCACATCCGAGAAATATATCCAAAGTCAGACTATATATCCTCACCATACTGGCTAATGTGACTATAGAAGACAAGATTTCCATAACTTAGATGACCTAGCCCATATAATTTCATCTTGCCAAAAATTAAATTAAATCAACAATGAATACCAAAAAAAATCAAATTTATCAACGAACATCAAAATTCAAAAATGAACAAAATCCTTCAAATCATATAACTACAAACTCGGATGCTACAGCTAACATCAAGATTCAAAATTCCACAATCTTTATCAAAATCAATAAATACAAACTCAAATTCAATAATAATACATCAAAATCAAATTCAACAACAGAAAGTAAAGATAAATCAAATCAAAGAAAAAGAGTTTCCAAATCGGACTTAAACAAGATTCTCAAGGGTCGTCCCAGGAATCTCTCAAGGGATCCTAATTGTGATTGAGTAACTTCAAAAATATTTCCTATTCTTACTGCAGGCTGTAGTGGTACTCTAGTTCGAATACCACTACATAAACTCGACCTGCATGGGCCACCACTAAAAACGTGTCCCGACCCGTACCCTAGAGTTAGGGCACGAGACGTGGTACGTCCAGCCTACGCCGCAGTGTCGGTGGTAGAACGCTGTCCTAGGTCACATACATCTAACAGTATAAGGCTATGCAGTTTATACTCCCCGAATGGGGCTGACATAGCAGAATGCAAACTCAATCACATTTAAGGTAGAGCATAATGGAAGATAGATAAAATATAAAATCCAAAAGAGATACAGCAGATAGAAGTCTAAGTGTCTAAGATACACAAACCCAGAAATACGTCTCAAAGCTCAAATACAGTAATCCATAAAGTAAATACAACTCCAGACAACTGAAAATAGCTAACTAAACAACCTCTAATGTGTCTCCTCTAGGCTAGCAGGCAACCTCCAAGCTATCTGTAAAATTTATCAACAGGTCCAGTCAGGACAGGAGCGAGTACAGTACATCTCAACAGATCATAGCAGGTTAGAAAATATAATCATACAGTAAAGTAAGATACAGGTACTGAAAGAAATACAGTATGTAAACAGAGAGAGAGCTGTAATAGAAATATCTACTATAAATAAAGACTAACAGTGGCTAGTGAGTCAGAGTACAATATAGGCATGTAAATGGCATAGAAGATTCTGATGCTACACTATGGAAGAGATTCTGATGCTACACTACTTGGATAGTATTCACATGTCTATTTCTACTCCCCCGTACCCCCAATCAATACACAAGGATCCAATCAGGTTATGTTATGATTCTATGTAACAGCCCCCGAAGGGTGGGAAGCCCCCAAAGGGTGGTAAGCCCCCGAAGGGTGATAAGCCTCCGAAGGGTGGTAAGCCCCCGAAGGGTGGTACATAGTAGTCCTAAAAATGGGGATTCTAAGAGACTCTATGATCATAAGAGTATATGTCACAAGTGATCAAAGAACCTGTGAAGCATAGTGATACGTCATGTAAGTGAAACACACAGAACATGTAGTACCCGATGCTCCCTAAGGATAACATCTAAAGAAGGGATCCGTATAGTACCAATCCGTATGACCAACGTGACAGTAAAAGTAAAGTAATTTAATACAGGAAAAAATTCTAAGCAGGATATAAAATGATCAGAGAATGTACTCGCCTGATACCCTGAACAGCTGATATGAAAAGATGGCCAACTGGAGTCACAGAGTCCTAGTTATAACAACATAGGTTATAAAGAGTTCAATTTATATGGTAATTAAAATTATAATACAATCTACATGATTTTAAGTCAATTTAGGTCAAAGTCAACTTTGGTCAACTATAAAGTCAAACTAGGTCAACTCTAGTCAACTGTGGTCAAACTAGCTAGGATTGGGTCAACAATGGTCAACTAGTCTAGTTAGTCAATTCTAGGTCTAAACAAACTAAGTATGTACAAATCAAGTATCCAAGATAGCTACTAACTCATAGCCTAAGTCACTTACTAGACCAAGCACAAAACTAAATCATAAGCTAACAAGGCACACAAACTTAGTCATATAATGTATATATATTATTCACATTCATATATTTATATACATAGATATATATATAGGAAAGCTATATATATAGGCACATACGTATATATAGAGAGAGAAAGAGAGGTAAAAGAGTGAGTATGTGTGTGTTTGGCATGTGTGAAAGGATATGTATTAATGTTCTAAAATTTAGTAATTGGTAGGTGCATGTGACATGGGATACATGATGTCAAAGGGTGTATGAATGCATGTGTGTAAAAGGTTATAGGTTAACTCAGTTTATAGAAATGTATACATACATACATACTTACATTGTACACATGCATAATACATATCATGTATATTACATTTACATGATACATACATGTATACTTGTATTATATTATACTTAAATTCATACATATTAGATACTTATATTTATATTAACATATTGCAAACATTCATTTCATTCGTGCATCTATGCATTACCTACATGTTTTATACATATGCATACATTATATATTCATATCATTTCATACATTAACATAGTGACATACAAACATGCACACATCATATATTTCATATCTTGCATTACCTTACATATCATGTTATATATTATCATTCATTTCTTTCATATATTAAATTATCTTCAAGTTGAATACATCATATATGGATACAATACATTATCTTGCATGCTTGCATTCATATATTACATTCTATATTACCTATATACATGTATTTTCTCCATTCATTCATGCTTGCATTATATACTCTACATTACCATACATGTTATCATTATATATTACATTACAATATTTATACATTATGCATTTATATCTATCATTACATAGATATACTTTCATGCATACATTGTATATCATTCTTTCATTCATGTATTGCTTATATGCATTATATTAATTACATTCCTACATGCTTGCATTCAACCATATATATACATTAATGTAAAAAGAATATATATCATATATATATTATTTTATTCATCTAACATATCATGCATTATATACTCTATATTCATTTAATATCCATACTACATAGGCTCATAGGTTACACAAAATGCATATATCGTATAATCACTCTTCTACTTAAAACCAATACTGTACCAATTGGGCATTCACTAAATTCTAGGATTAAAGTATGTTGTAGCTATTCGTGTTAGTTTCCGAAATTTTAAACGGATCGCATTTTCGTGTCCGGAAGCTCCCGAAATCGCAAAAATACTGAAACGCGTTCGTCTTTCATACAGCTGACACTCAAATAATTTTATAGAAAGTTCTTGAACGAATTTGGCTTATTAAAATATATATTTAGAAAGCTAACTTCGATACACTTCTTTTAAAAAAACGGGAGGTTAATTGGAGTTATGAGCTAAAAGTTATGGTATTTCTAAGTTGCTCTAGCTACTAAAAATGTGGATAAAAATTATGACAAATTTAGGTAGTTTGAGACAAAAGAAACACAAGTATATAACATAATATATCAAGAACTCACTCTCTACACTAATATATATATATAAGACACTATAGAACACATCTCTAATACAAAAATATGAGATTAAACATGTAATAATTCATTCATACATAACAACAACACATAGTGTGTCCAAATTTGGAGTTTTCCCACATGGACACAACCACAACACAAAGGACACTCCTATGACCTCGAAATGGACACAAATAGAGATACAACCATGGGGGTCATTCCTATGGGTTCAAAATATTTCTATATGCATGTAGGGATGGATTAGAGGAGAGATTATACCTTCCGGGAGAGAGATTCAAAGGAAAAGCCTTCCGATACGGCACCGACACAGAGAGATTCCAAAAGGACACAAACGAGCTCCGAATCCTCCCAAACTTGGCTAGCACCCTCTAACGATGGAGTAAAGGAGAAATAAAGAAGATTTGGTGGAAGAAAGAGTTGATTTGGAGATAAAATCAATGGAGGTTCATCTCTAAATTAATTTGGGGAAGAACAAGATATAGAAAGTGGATGAAGACAAATAAATGAAGGAGTGACTCACTCCTTATCCCCCCTCATAAGTGGCTGTCCAAAAAGGGTGAGGTGTCTCCTATTTGATTGTCCAAAATGCCCTCCACTAATCTATTTGATTTAAATTAGGAATGGGTTAAAGGTTGAGGTCAATTTAGTCTAGTTTAAGTCTCTAATTAAACTAAACCTATCCATAAATAATTAGTCTAACTACTAACTAAAATTAATATCATATGGACTAAAATTAATATCATGTAGGCTATGCCTAACTAGTGTGTGGGTCCCACTAGAGTCAAACTACCCCCCGGGTCCCCGTTTCAAGTCGGATTGAGTTGGAATTCGAACCCGACTCAAATAACCCCAAAACAATATCATAAATAATAAAATAAATTTTAACCCCAAAATAATATCATAAATAATAAAATAAATTTCAAAAATATTCAAAAATATAAAATGACAAAAATACTCATGTTTCTGAAAACTGGGGATGACAGCAATTTATAGGCTATTAGGCCTTGATTGACTGGCAATATGGGTGTCCCCTTTATGCATAGAAGAGGCAAGTTTTGATGCTCATGATTAGCCTTTCTAGTCATTTACAAATATGTTATCATCATTATATATAAGATCAAGGCCTGCAATATATGCAAATTTTGAGTAGTGGACGACATAGTACTTTGGCATTGGAGCTGGATGGCTATGATAACAATAAGACTACTGAGCTGGGTATTCCTTGAACTTGATATTGGTAGGCATTAAAGAATGATGATGATAAAGGGCGTAGAACCGACCCAGGAACTTGATGGTGTGGACGTTTGTAGTGAAGACCTCAGGTTCTTTAGTTATCTTGTCTGTTAAAGTATGTTTACATGAATAAAGAAGCTGTGCATATTTTTATTGACATAGTAGTTACAAATACAGCAAGCGACCGCTGAAGAAGTTATTTGTTCTGGTTTTAGTAGTTCGGAAGGACTTGATAACTATAGTTTTGGTACATAGTTATATAATGAAGTTAACATCTAGTAACTTTGGAAAGAGAGAGAGAGACTGTATATAATGTCACTTTATTGAAATAACCATTATGCATCACTTAACTTCCCAGTTATTCTTCAGTTCCATCCAAAAGCAAATTCAGATAAACTTATACTATTCCTAACGCACCATTGCTACTTGCAGAATTATGTAGTGTCTACTTGAAGAAGAAAAGCAAGTTGTGTTGACAACTGATTTTCTCGGATTGATGTATGGTGCTGCTAAATAGACAGTTGGAAATAATATTATAATGTTATGTTATACATATGTTCGAGTTTCTCTTGACGTAATTAAGTATTGGTGTAGAGGTATGGAAGAGATCTACTAAATAAGCATTAGTGGCTTCTACATGCTCTTTGTTTATTACATCTCTAAACCTTATTTTTACAAGTAATATCTCCTGGTTTCTCTCTGGAAGGTCTGCCAAGTGGATATGATGATGCAAGTGGTCTACCTGATGATGTTTTGCTCAGTTCCTAATTCCTTATCAAAGTAATAGATTGATAAGGAATCTTGAAACAGATTGATTATCGGAGACATGATACATATGTGTAGGACGCAGTCCAAACTATAATATAGGTTTTCTGCTTTTTAAAGATTCTTACTTGAACAGAGTCCAAAGTGATGCAAATGGCTAGGTTTTATATTCTCTTTGCATCAAACTGAATTCCATGCAGTAATTTATATATATATGAAATGATAAACAATCCCATCTAAGTAACAATTTTATACATGTTGCTGCACTGCACAACAGGAAAAAAAGCTGACTGGGAAAGCAATATTTTGGTCTGTATAAGAGAGTGGATGTTTGCTATTAACCAATGAATGGAGCTGGAATTTTTTGTCACTATGTTCATTCACTTGTTGGCATGTCATTTGCTAGTTTTATATGTACACTCTCAGATAGTTACCTTGATATGATACATTCTATTTCAGGTATCCTTCCGCACTAAAATTTTCCATCCAAATATTAATATCAATGGTAGCATCTTCCTTGACATCCTCAAGGAGCAGTGGAGCCCTGCTCTGACTATTTCTAAGGTGATTCTAATGGTGATCTTATGCTTTCTATTTCAATCTATTACACAATTGGAATATCAGATTTGAACTTACAACTTGATTGGACATCAAATATCTGAACATGTTTTCAGAAAGACCAAACTTATTTATAACTGAATATCCACACTTGGTCTGGAAATGTTTCACCATTTATCCTAAGCCTAGATATATGGTTGGATATCAGCTGGACTTAATTGAACAGAGCGACTAGGAAAGACATTATGCTGTATTATTGGTGGCTTAACAAATTTTAGCTGAGGCTTTAATATGTAGTACATATGGGGAATTAGTATACAAGAGTTTAGGGTTGTTTCTGTAGTAGTGTGTGTGGTCTGGATTTTTGGAGCACATCACTTCTTGTGTCATACATAGTCATTGCAAAGAGAAAATAACCTAAGGCACCGTAATAATTAATCTCCTATATTAGTATATAACTACAAAGTGTCAAACGTTTGCATTGGAGAACAACAATAATCTTACCTACTTCAAGAACAAATCTTAGCCGATTTCGTTAGTTTTCGTTGGATGCTCTTTACTGATGTTTGTGTAACTCTTTTAGGATCATATGCTGGATATTTTGTGAAACACCAGAGGGTGGAACTAGTTTTGTTGCATCTCAATGTAATTTTATGCAAGTTCTGATTTCTTGCATTATTTTTGATACATATGGCCAAATTATGTTGCAGGTGTTGTTGTCAATTTGCTCTCTCCTTACAGACCCGAACCCTGATGACCCGCTAGTACCAAAAATTGTCCACATGTATAAGACTAACAGAGTCAAGTATGAATCTACTGCTCGTTCCTGGACCCAGAAGTATGCCATGGGTTAGAAAACCATTTGTTGCTCCTTTTTTTTAAATTGAAAAATATGAATGTGCTAGTGTCATTCATATTTTTATAATAGTGTTGAATCCATATTGCTTCATATGAAACACTAGCAGAATTATGGTTTTTTAGGAAACACTTTGTATAATTATGCCAACTTCAATTTTTTGAATGTACAATGAATATTGGATGTGTACCCTGTTTTCCTTGGTGTTACTTCTAGAATTTTTGAAACATTAATTCCATGCCAAGGGCCAAAAAGAAGAAAATGCAACTAAAAAAGTTAAATCTCAGGCGTGTGGCCTTCAGAACAATGTGGTTACCAGTTGAGGATGATCCACTCTTGGTAGTCTTATTCATATTTCAAAAAGACTGAATCATTATGTGTGATATACTTTAATTGTTTACTATTGTAGAGTATGCTTGCATACTGGTTTGGATCTACCCATGAAGGTTGTTCATGTTTGAATCTTGTACACAGGAAGATGACATTTTCAACTTCTCTTTGTTAACTGACTAAAATGATAGATTTCAGGTTGTTGACATGCTTGGATGTGACTCCCTGTTTTTTTGTTGTTGCCTTTTTGTCAAGTGATTCAAATTGTGTGTGCAGCAATAAAATCAATCTGTATTGATAATTCTGTAATAGTGAGTTCAATATCTATATAAGAACTGTATATTGATAATTTGTGCTCTTGTTCTCTCAGAAACTTGCTGAAAAATGAAGGTACATGCATGCTATGAATAGGGGAATATTGTGGATATGGGAGGGATGTTCTTCGATCTGGTTTGCTACTTTTTTTGTTTTATTTGTATGATTATCAAATATGGTTGGATTATGTTTTGTGGTTTGGACGTTTAAGTGGTATGGAAACTACAGATATGGGATATATGTAATGGTTGGATTATGTTATGGTTGGACAAGTGATGGATGTTTGTGGTGGGATGTGTATTAAAAGTTTTTTGGTGTATGAACAATACAGTTTATTAATATGAAAGTTGGGTTTTATAGTAATTTGATGTATGTGTAACTTCTGGATTGATATTATGTGTATTTGATTAATATTATATAATTTTTGACAGAATTTTGGCAAGCTTCTCTTGACTGCATTTTGGCAAGCTTCTATTGACAGTTGTCAAATGTCAATTTTAATTCAAATCATGCTGCATAATAGTCTGTGAATAAATGCTTTTCTTGACGGCTAATAGCCGTCATCTAGGCCGGAGTCAAGAAAAGTTTTTGCCTACATTGACGGTTTCGAAAAACTGCTATCTTGACGGCTAAAAATAGTCAAGAAAAGTACTTCATATGACGGCCAAAATCCATCAAGAAAAGCCCTTCCAGCGACCGTCAAGAACGGGGGGGGCCCTTTTCTTGACTCTGGCCTACTTGACGGATCCACAACCGTCAAGATACCCATTTCTTGATGGGGAATCACCGTCAAGAAAAGACCTTATTCTTGTAGTGTTTGTGGACATTGGATATAAATTTTGGTGGATATGAAGGCTGTATTTTGTGGACAAAAAATATCTAAGCCAGTATCGATCCGATAAATCTTACATACTTTCCTAAACTTATATAAAGATAAAAATACATAAAAAGATGTAAAAGGTCTTGATCATGATTCTATCACTTTTGGTTCTTGATGACGATAAGATGTTTGTAGCAGTAGATGCAGACATTCTAACTTCATGCTTGTAGCTGTGTATATTTTACATATCGACCAAAGTTAACGTTGATTATCGAAATCAGGTATGATCATGACCAGTGGGCCAACAAAAATTGTCCTCTAATTATGCACTTAGAATAAGCCTTTAAATATTTATTTATATATTTAAGTTTATATAGTGTCATGTCCCAACTCCAAAATATATAGGAACTTAAGACGAGAACATGCCAGCTAATATGATTTATAATAAGTTTAAAATTTAGTGGACTTATCCCAGATGTACTACGCTTTCTGGTATATTAAACATATGCTACTAGTCTATATCTCAATCCACAATAATGAACGAATATTAAGAATGAACATAATATATTAAAGTTGGCCACCTAGTAATATACATTTTGCACAAGCTCAAGAAAAGAGTAAGCTTGCAAATACTAGGCTATAATAACAACATGAGTCAATATGAGACAAATAGCTATGGAATGACATAAAACCAACAAAATATACCTGAGATTCTGGTACCTCAATCATCACTGTCCAACTACTCTGCAATAACTGCTCAGCTAATACCTGGAGAGATCATCTGTCCTCGGAGGGATGTAAGAAGATACAGAAAAATATGCCAATATAAACTGAATAAATATAAACATGGAATAATAACTCTGATTATAGCATGGTCTAATATCCCATCATCGAAACAGTGAACCACCCCTAAACCAAACAAGGACAATGAATGGTACACCATTCCGTGACAAGACACTATCCCATGACATAATATAACTGAAACTAATTGTTAATACATGTTTAAGACGACTTTGGCAAGTATGAGTAGGTAAAAGAATAAAGCATAGCATTCGCCAGAGGCTTTTGCATGAACTAGTATACATCCAGACCGTATTTGACGTATAGTCAAGGCCGCTGAACGGATATATCGCCTAGTCATATATTGTATCACTAGCATACCTCCCGACCATATCTAACATGTAGTCAGGATCGCTGTCAGATATATCGTCTAGTGACACACCCATAACTGAAAAACTAATAACCCATAATTGGGCAACCACTGAAGACAAAAATGGGATGTCTCATATGGCTACTAATAGTCTTTCCGGTCCATGAATTTCATAAGTCATATCCATGATTTGGACAACCTACTTCTCAAATACAAGTCATCCTACCTAGCCACGATCTAACTATCCAGTGAGTTGATGCACCAAGGGCCAGTCGACGCGCAACTCATGCATATGAATCCTTACTCAGGTGTTGTGTAATTAAAACATTTCGATTCCTTGGAAGTTATATCAATAACTCCATCATTAATGGTAAGTCCACTAACTCTAAGTCAACTCACACACCCAAATCATCGATGTCAGCACCAATGGCAACCTCTATGGCACCTAAGTCAAACTTTGGCACACACAACTGTAACTATAAACAACAAACAGAGAAATAGAAACTTAATTTAAACAGAGAACAAAGATAAGATATCTTTCCTGGAATATTGGAAGCAAGTAAATCAATGGTCTGGTTCCAACTGCAGTCGAACAATCGCGAACACCTATAATATAAATAAACTAAAATAAATACAAAAATATAATCATATAATATTATACAGTTACCCTATATAGTATCTACTTAGGCATATTATAGCAAGCTAGTTTCTATCCAATATAATCATATAATATTATACTAGCATGACAAAAATATTATTTTATAATTTAATAGTAGTTACTTTAAATTCTGAATAAATAAATATAAATATTTTTCTGGAAATAAATAAATATATATATATATATATATATATATATATATATATATATATATATATATATATATATATATATATATATATATATATATATATATGGAATAGCTAGAATATGTATAATATATATATATATATATATATATATATATATATATATATATATGATATATATATATTATACATATTCTAGCTATTCCATATATATATATATATATATATATATATATATATATATATATATATATATATATATATATATATATATATATATATATATATATATATATATTCATGTTATTGGATAAAAGTAATAATATTTTTTTATAAACTAAAATATTAATATTAATTTAGGAATATTTTTTAAAAATAATTATTAGTAATATTTATAATAAAATATACTTCTTATAAATATATCAACTAATTGGCTTAATAGGCTAACTTGCCGATTTAATCGAAACCACAATAAATATAAAGCTAATATTTTTAAATTCTGAAATAAATCACTAAATATTAGAAAATAATTGTTTTATGTAAGAAAATATATGTTTGGGTCATTATGAACAAATTAGGAATATTGGACATCGAGTGTCACGACCCGCACCCACTGTGAGGGTACGAGAACGTAACAACGCCCATCCTACGCCGCATTGTCGGCGGTAGAACGCTGTCCTAGGTCAATCATCTAACAATAAAAAGGTACCTATACAGTATATACACTCCGAATGGAGGTGACATAACAGAACAGTCTCAATCACATCTAAGGCAGATACAGAATAGTAAAGGTAGATAAAAAGATCAAAAGCACAATGTAACACAAATAAGAGGGAGAAAGTCAAAGTGTCTAAGATAACAACTCAAGAACATCCAGCTCAATACAAGTCTTTAAATATAACAACATCTCAGAAGAACAACTGAAAATTAAATAACACAATACTGAAAGAAAAACTAAAGCCTAGCTATCTAGCCTAGACTCTGGGAGTAGCATCCTATACTGCAGGTGGGTCCTCCAGAGGAACCAGGTCGCGGGTGTCGTCTAATCCTGCTCCGTAATAGGTGGTACATAGGGCCTCCTCCTCATCCTCTGTAATATTTTCAACAGGTCCAGTCAGGACAGGAGCGAGTACAGTACATCATAACATATCATAGCAGGTTAGAAAATATGATCATGCAGTAAAGTAAGATATATGAACTGAAGAAATACAGTATGTAAACAGAGAGAGAAACTGTAATAGAAATATCTACTATACATAGAGAGCTATAGTGACTAGTGAGTCAGAGTAAAATATAAACATGTGAATGGCATAGGAGATTCATGACTACAGCTAAGAGAGTGATTCATGACTACAGCTACTGGGATAATATTCACATGTCTATTTCTACTCCCCCATCCCCAATCGATACACAAAGATCTGTTCAAATTATGTTAAGATTCGTGAAACTTCACATGGCTCATAAAATGAGTGATACGTGAAGGTGATTCATGATGGCTCTGTGAACATGAGAGTACATGTGTCACAAGCGATTCGTGAATCAGAGGAAGCATAGAGATACGTGATGATTCGTGAAACGCACAAAACATGCAGTATCCGATGCTCCCGAGGGGATAACATCTCATAAAAAGATCCATATAGTACCAATCCGTGTGACCAACGTGACAGTATCAAGTAAAGTAATTTAAAGCAGGAAAATAATTCTAAGCAGGATATAAAATGATCAGAGAATGTACTCGTCTGGTATCCTGAATGTCCGAAGAGAATATACTGTCTGAGGAGTGGTGTCTGTCTCATATAGAACAGTACAAGTCACAACAAGTCTAAAATAAGGAAATAGACTGCTACAATGCATCTACATGAAGTTTGGGGTCAATCTAGGCTAAAGTCAACCTTTGGTCAACTCTAGTCAACCCTAACAGTCAAACTAGGTCAATTCTAGTCTAATTAAGTCAAAATAGGTCAAACGAGGTTAAACTAGCCAAACTGGGTCTAAACAAGTTAATCTAGGCTCATCAAGTCTAAACTAGTCTATCTAGTCCAATCTAGAATCAACCAAGTCTAGCCTTGCTAGCACTCACATTTCAAGAACAACAAGTCAAAAACAAGTCTAGTTAGCTAGTGCACATAGGACCATGGGCCAAATAAACATGGCTAATGAGATCCCTGCCTCATAAACCACTACACATTACACATAGGCTAGTATAACTATCACTCACATAATATATATATATGTAAATACACATACATGTATATACATGTAAATACACATGTAAAATAGATTAGGAAATATCTATCTATATATATATATACATATATATTCACTCACATACCATTATTCATATACCCACATAAGTATATATATAATATACATACATATTTAGATAGAGGGGGAAAACTAGGCATATGTGTGTGTTAGAGAAGAGTGTAATGTGAGGAAAACAGTATGTGTGTGTGTTGACTGTGTGGGTAATGGGGTAAATCAAGAAATCAGTGACAGTAGAAGGGATTTTGTGTGTGTGTGTGGACATTTAAGAGTGTGAGTGTATGTGTGTTCCCTGTGTGTAGTGTCAAAGTATAGGCATGTGTGTGTATGCAAGCATATATGTGTGTGTAGGCTAGAGGGTTATGTGTACAGGAACATAGGGGTGAGCAGTGAGTGTGTACATGTGAAGGTGTAGCATGTGAGGGTGTGAGTGTGACATAGTGTGTGGCAGGAAATCAATGAACCAATGTGTATTCAGGATTACATGTAGGCTGTGTGTGTGCAGTGTTTACAAGTGAAACCCCAGGAATAGGATCAAGTGGGGTTCATTTGACAGGAGTGAATGAACCCAGCTCTCCTTCATGTATATATATTTATCTACATGTATAAATCCTAAAACCAAAACCAAACTCAGTTATCTTATTAAAAGCAATAGCTCAAGTTTACATTATGCGAATCTCAGGTTTTTAGTCCTTACACAATCATGAAGGTTGAGAAAATCAGTTTAAAAAGAAGGGAAAAAATGTGAGGGGAAAAACCTGTGAAAACATGATATAATCTCAGGTTAATGAAACATTACTGTCAAAACACCCAAGTTCATAAACTCATATTTCAGTTTTTATCCCATTAACATTTAAGAAAAACAGTGAATCAAGTTCAGTTCAACCTACCCTACACTCAGGTTTCAGTCTTCATGTAAATACCAAAATTAAACTAACATAATTCTTCAGGCTTCCACTTAGGAAACTTCTCAGGTTCATTTAGTATTCAGTTTACATGAAGAAAAGAACATTCTCAGGTATGGAAGTTCAGTGAATGCATATCCATGATGAAAACTGAAAAAGAAGAAAAAAAAACAGTAAAGTTAACATTGTGTGAATGTGTCAAAACCATTTCAGTTCTCAACCCCACAGTACACCATGAATTCTCAGAATTTAACATCTACTGTAATCATACTCTTAGTTAAAAATAAAGGAACTCAGTTCATTTATTCTCAGGTTAGCACATGACTGATCGAAGAAAACAGCCCAATCAAGTGACAGTGTTTACATGTCAATTTCGACATCAATACACCACAATTTCAACCCAAAATTGACACACATATAGATGGCTAATAGGAGAACCATAATATGAACTTAAACATGTAATAATAAACATTTAGATTGATCAAATGGGCTGTCAAAATCATATTCAAAGAAAAAAACTGGAAAAATCAGAAAACCCGTATCAGAAAAAATAGGAAAAAGGAATTTAATCCACAAATTAAACTAAAATGCTAACTTAATGGTTGGTAATTAAAATCACACATGTGAGGGTACTAGTTAGGGTCTTTGTGTCCAAGAACTGGACACGAATCATGTCCAAAATAACACACGAACAAAGAACCAAACAGTGCACAAATAATCATCGTGCACGCGTGCATACGCGTATAACACGCGACACACGTCACGACACGACACGTGCTCGTGTCCATAGGTGCGCCTAGGATAGGGCTAGGTCTGTGTCAGCCTGTATCGTGTCCACATGACACACAGACACGACACGAGCCCCGTGTCAGCAGCGCCTGTGCGCGTGCACAGTCGCCTGCGTACGACAGTGCGCGGCCAGTGCGGGGGCGATTGCGCCACGCACACTCCACGAGGTGCTCCCAAATTTTGGGAGCACGATGACAGTCGTTGCCCCTAGGCCCACGCCAAAAATCAGGACACGAAGTGTCCTGTGTCGAGAGAAAATGAGCCTGAGGTGCAGGACACAGTGTACGTGTGTGCACGGCGTGTCCAACCCAAATTTCTGACACAATAGGACACTAAAACACTAGGACACCTTCACAAATATTAATGTACACATCAAGATCTACAAATCCATATAATTACATTTCAAAAATATGAAAATAAATTCCTATGTGGCATTTCTACAAACACCTAGTGTATCACTATGATACGTGTCCGATATGGACACGAAATGGACACGAATTGTGCCCAAATTTTGGGGACAGCTAGGAAACCCTAAAACCTAACCTTATATGCAAAGAAATCAAGAAAAACTATGAGTTTAGATGATTTACCTATTGAGTATCAAAACTCAAGAAAAGCTTCAAAGAGGGGATTCCAAATGGCAACTCCAAATCCCCAAATTGCATACAAACTGATGTGCTCCTCCAAAATCAGTATATAAACATAAATTAGATCCTATTGCAAAAGACTAGGACTAAAAAGGAGCTAAAATGAATTAATTAGGAATTTCCAAGGTTGGGGATTTACCTCTTCCAAAACTTGAGATCTATTTCCAATAGAGGCTAACCCTAAATGAAAGAGGCATTAAATAGGGGTAGAAATCCCTAGGTTGGCTGCCATGGGTGGGTTTAATTTGGTTTTGGGCCTAAGTCATGGGCCTGTGGCTTAAACACAAGTCTCAAAATTGATAAATCATAAGTCATTGACTTATGCCATAAGTCATGAACTAGTTTTACTTAAGTAATCCTTCCTACCTTATGACCAATCTCTAATGACTAAAAGTAGGTTGACTAGAGCTAGACTAGGGTCACCAACTAGGGTTAGTTCTAGGTTAGTCTACAAGTCTCAACTAGTCATGACTAACACAACACAGCAATATTTAATTAATATTAAAATCACACAAATTTCCATAAATCATAATAAATTCAAATAAATCCTAAAATGCCCAAAATACCCTCTAGGCTATAATGTACTAGTAAAACATCCTAATCACATGGCTAGGCTCTAAGGTTACACTAGTCAAACACCAAAATCATAAGTCATGATCTAAAATAGTTTTAAAATGATTAAAAATCACCAAAAATCATATTATCATTTAAATATCATAATTAAATAAATTAAAATACAAAATTTTAAAATTACCCTCATTTTAGAAACTGGGTGTTACAAGCCTACCCACCTTAGAAAAATTTCATCCTCGAAATTAAAATGGTAGTAGTCTCCTAGGTCAAACACCCCACAATCAGAGTCTCAACATACCATCAGATAATCATATGCGTCTGTCCAAAATCATGACACTCAGAATCTTCGTCGTGCTAGTGAGCAAGGCTACGATAATCACAGAGTCCTTGACTAAGGCACATACCTCTAGAATTATGGTATTTAAAATTTTCGCATTGCCGCATGCTTGGCAGCGAAAACCTTAAATTCCTACACCCGAGAAATACGTTCTAAATTTGACTATATGTCCTCACTATGCCAGCTAAACACGACTGCCGAAGATTCTGGATTCCATAACTGGGTGACCTAGCCCATATGATTCATCTCAGAAGAAAACCAAATCGAAAAGAAATGCCAGATCAAAACTTATCAACAGATAAGGAAGCAGATAAGAACAGATGGAATTGAATTTCAAGATAGATATAATGAGGCAAGGTGGGAATAGAATCGAAAAGAACAGAACTTGCAAGCACCTCTCCCACTGCCTGAGCATCCTCGACTGTCATGGCGTAAGCTCGCCCCTGCTGGCCTCCTCCAGCCTGATGCTGATACTGCACAAATCTCTGTTGTTGCATCGGTAACGGTCCCCGCTGCTGACCTACCAGAGCCTTGGCTCCTCCTCCTAGTGCTGTGCCTATGTACTGAGAACACTCCCTTAGATGGTGGTCCGCTGCTCCACATAGTAGGCACCTGCCCAGCCTCCTCCTGCACTCACCCCATCCATGCCCCGGCTTCTTGTAGTAGGGGCAACTGACTGCCTGCTGTCTGGGTGCCTGATGTTGTCTGGGCTGCTGCTGTCCCTGCTGATGGCCGTGACCCTGGAACTGCTGCTGAAACTGATGCTGAACGTGCGGCCTCTTGGCCGGTCCTCCGTTACTGCTGCCTCCCTGGGAGTCTCGCCCCCTCTTGAGCCTAAGCTCAAGATCATCCTCTGCAGCTAAAGCGTCCACCAGGATCTTCTCAAATGTAGTAATGCGGGCATTCTTGGTGTAGGACTTGACCTCCTTTACCAAGCCCTTCCGAAACCTTTGGGCCTTCGTCGTCTCTGATAAGTCCTCCATAAATCTGCTCAGGCGGCAGAACTCTCCTGCGTACTCCTCCACGGACTGGTTCCCCTGGACTAGGGCCTCGAACTGGGTCTCGAGGGCTCCCAGCGCTGCGTCTGGAAAGAACTTCTCCTTGAACAGCTTCTTGAATGCTGCCCAAGTCTGTGCTGCTGTACCGACCCTCGGGTCGATCTGGTACCATGTACGGGCCAGATCCTGCATCATGCTGGCCGCTGCCTCAATCTAGAGTCTCGTCGGGATATCTGCCAACCTGAAAATCTCCTCCATATGCTCGATCCACTCATCGGCATACAAGATCCCCTCTGTCCCTCGAAAGTCTCTCGGGTGCATCTTCTGGAAATCTTGGATGCCCTTCTCCCGTGGCTGGTACGGCTGTGGGGCTACCACTGGCTGAGCTATGACTCTCTCTACCGCAGCCAGCTCAATGCCTCGTGTGAGCTCTGCTGTCTGCCCCTGCTGCTGGGTCTGCTGACCCTCCATGTACTGCCGGAAGAAGGCTAACAGCTGAACGGCATCAATTGTCCCTGCAGGTGGCTGCTGCTGCTGAAGAAGTACATCCGGAATCACCGAACTCGGCTCATGCCTCACTGCTGGTGGGGCTCCTCAAAAAGCTGCTGAAACGCCTACCCCAGCTGGCATGACTGGGGCTGCGGCACCAGGTGCTGGCTGCTGAGCATGAGAGGTGGCAGACGTCTCATCGACGTCCCCCTGGCCCTGGCGATGCGATCGCGTCTCAACCATCCTGGAGACACGGATCAAAAGAAAACAATTGCTGAGAATGAGTCAAAATACCAAAGGAGGACAGTTTAAATTCAAGGAAGACAATAAGCGGTAAAATGTAGATATACGGAATCTGAATAAGAGTTTTTTCTATATGTGATTGAGTACCTTCAAAATATCCTAATCCTACTGCAGGCTGTAGTGATACTCTAGTTCGAATACCACTACATAAACTCGACCTGCATGGGCCACCACTAAAAACGTGTCACGACCCGCACCGACTGTGAGGGTACGAGAACGTAACAACGCCCAGCCTACGCCGCAGTGTCGGCGGTAGAATGCTATCCTAGGTCAATCATCTAACAATAAAAAGGTACCTGTACAGTATATACACTCCGAATGGAGGTGACATAACAGAACAGTCTCAATCACATCTAAGGCAGATACAGAATAGTAAAGGTAGATAGAGAGATCAAAAGCACAATGTAATACAAATAAGAGGGAGAAAGTCTAAGTGTCTAAGATAACAACTCAAGAACATCCAGCTCAATACAAGTCTCTAAATATAACAACATCTCAGAAGAACAACTGAAAATCAAATAACACAATACTGAAAGAAAAACTAAAGCCTAGCTATCTAGCCTAGACTCTGGGAGTAGCATCCTGTACTGCAGCTGGGTCCTCCAGAGGAACCAGGTCGCAGGTGTCGTCTAATGCTGCTCCGTAATAGGTGGTACATAGGGCCTCCTCCTCATCCTCTGTAATATTTTTAACAGGTCCAATCAGGACAGGAGCGAGTACAGTACATCTCAACATATCATAGCAGGTTAGAAAATATGATCATGCAGTAAAGTAAGATACATGAACTGAAGAAATACAGTATGTAAACAAAGAGAGAAACTGTAATAGAAATATCTACTATACATAGAGAGCTATAGTGACTAGTGAGTCAGAGTAAAATATAAACATGTGAATGGCATAGGAGATTCATGACTACAGCTAAGAGAGTGATTCATGACTACAGCTACTGGGATAATATTCACATATTTATTTCTATTCCCCCATCCCCAATCGATACACAAAGATCTGTTCAAACTATGTTAAGATTCGTGAAACTTCACATGGCTCATAAAATGAGTGATACATGAAGGTGATTCATGATGGCTCTGTAAACATGAGAGTACATGTGTCACAAGCGATTCGTGAATCAGAGGAAGTATAGAGATACGTGATGATTCGTGAAACGCACAAAATATGCAGTATCCGATGCTCCCGAGGGGATAACATCTCATAAAAAGATCCATATAGTACCAATCCGTGTGACCAACGTGACAGTATCAAGTAAAGTAATTTAAAGCAGGAAAATAATTCTAAGCAGGATATGAAATGATCAGAGAATGTACTCGCCTGGTATCCTGAATGTCCGAAGAGAATATACTATCTGAGGAGTGGTGTCTGTCTCCTATAGAACAGTACAAGTCACAATAAGTCTAAAATAAGGAAATAGACTGCTACAATGCATCTACATGAAGTTTGGGGTCAATCTAGGCTAAAGTCAATCTTTGGTCAACTCTAGTCAACCCTAACAGTCAAACTAGGTCAATTCTAGTCTAATTAAGTCAAACTAGGTCAAACGAGGTTAAGCTAGCCAAACTAGGTCTAAACAAGTTAATCTAGGCTCATCAAGTCTAAAGTAGTCTATCTAGTCTAATCTAGACTCAACCAAGTTTAGCCTTGCTAGCACTCACATTTCAAGAACAACAAGTCAAAAACAAGTCTAGTTAGCTAGTGCACATAGGACCATGGGCCAAATACACATGGCTAATGAGATCCCTGCCTCATAAACCACTACATATTACACATAGGCTAGTATAACTATCACTCACATAATATATATATATATATATATATATATATATATATATATATATATATATATATATATATATATATATATATATATATAAAAATATATATATATATATATATATATGTAAATACACATACATGTATATACATCTAAATACACATGTAAAATGGATTAGGAAATATCTCTCTATATATATATATATATATATACATATATATTCACTCACATACCATTATTCATATACCCACATAAGTATATATATAATATACGTACACATTTAGATAGAGGAGGAAAACTAGGCATATGTGTGTGTTAGAGAAGAGTGCAATGTGAGGAAAACAGTATGTGTGTGTGTTGACTGTGTGGATAATGGGGAAAATCAGGAAATCAGTGACAGTAGAAGGGATTTTGTGTGTGTGTGTGTGGACATTTAAGAGTGTGAGTGTATGTGTGTTCCCTGTGTGTAGTGTCAAAGTATAGGCATGTGTGTGTATGTGTGAGTGTGCAAGCATATGTGTGTGTGTAGGCTAGAGGGTTATGTGTATAGGAACAAAGGGGTGAGCAGTGAGTGTGTACATGTGAAGGTGTACCATGTGAGGGTGTGAGTGTGACATAGTATGTGGCAGGACATCAATGAACCAATGTGTGTTCAGGATTACATGTAGGCTGTGTGTGTGCAGTGTTTACAAGTGAAACCCCAGGAATAGGATCCAGTGGGGTTCATTTTACAGGAGTGAATGAACCCAGGTTTCCTTCATGTATATATATTTATCTACATGTATAAATCCTAAAACCAAAACCAAACTCAGTTATCTTATTAAAAGCAATAGCTCAAGTTTACATTATGCGAATCTCAGGTTTTTAGTCCTTACACAATCATGAAGGTTGAGAAAATCAATTTAAAAAGAAGGGGAAAAATGTGAGGGGAAAAACCTGTGAAAACAGGATATAATCTCAGGTTAATGAAACATTACTGTCAAAACACCCAAGTTCATAAACTCATATTTCAGTTTTTATCCCATTAACATTTAAGAAAAACAGTGAATCAAGTTCAGTTCAACCTACCCTACACTCAGGTTTCAGTCTTCATGTAAATACCAAAATTAACTAACATAATTCTTCGGGCTTCCACTTAGGAAACTTCTCAGGTTCATTTAGTATTCAGTTTACATGAAGAAAAGAACATTCTCAGGTATGGAAGTTCAGTGAATGCATATCCATGATGAAAACTGAAAAAGAAGAAGAAAAAAACAGTAAAGTTAACATTGTGTGAATGTGTCAAAACCATTTCAGTTCTCAACCCCACAGTACACCATGAATTCTCATAATTTAACATCTACTGTAATCATACTCTTAGTTAAAAAGAAAGGAATTCAGTTCATTTATTCTCAGGTTAGCACATGACTGATCGAAGAAAATAGTCCAATCAAGTGACAGTGTTTACATGTCAATTTCGACATCAATACACCACAATTTCAACCCAAAATTGACACACATGTAGACGGCTAATAGGAGAACCATAATATGAACTTAAATATGTAATAATAAACATTTAGATTGATCAAATGGGCTATCAAAATCATATTCAAAGAAAAAAAATGGAAAAATCAGAAAACCCGTATCAGGAAAAATAGGAAAAAGGAATTTAATCCACAAATTAAACTAAAATGCTAACTTAATAGTTGGTAATTAAAATCACACATGTGAGGGTACTAGTTAGGGTCTTCGTGTCCAAGAACTGGACACGAATCGTGTCCAAAATAACACACGAACACAGAACCAAACAGTGCACAAATAATTATCGTACGCGCGTGCATACGCGTATAACACGCGACACACGTCACGATACGACTCGTGCTCGTGTCCATAGGTACGCCTACGATAGGGCTAGGTCTGTGTCAGCCTGTATCGTGTCCACATGACACACAGACACGACACGAGCCCCGTGTCAGCAGCGCCTGTGCGCGTGCACAGTCGCCTGCGCGCGACAGTACGCGGCCAGTGCGGGGGCGATTGTGCCACGCACACTCCATGAGGTGCTCCCAAATTTTGGGAGCACGATAACAGTCAATGCCCCTAGGCTCACGCCAAAAATTAGGACAAAAAGTGTCCTGTGTCGAGAGAAAATGAGCCCGAGGTGCAGGACACAGTGTCCATGTGTGCACGGCGTGTCCAACCCAAATTTCTGACACAATTGGACACTAAAACACTAGGACACCTTCACAAATATTAATGTACACATCAAGATCTACAAATTCATATAATTACATTTCAAAAATATGAAAATAAATTCCTATGTGGCATTTCTACAAACACCTAGTGTATCACTATGATACGTGTCCGATATGGACACGAAATGGACACGAATTGTGCCCAAATTTTGGGGATAGCTAGGAAACCCTAAAACCTAACCTTATATGCAAAGAAATCAGGAAAAACTATGAGTTTAGACGATTTACCTATTGAGTATCAAAACTCAAGAAAAGCTTCAAAGAGGGGATTCCAAATGGCAACTCCGAATCTCCAAATTGTATACAAACTGATGTGCTCCTCGAAAATCAGTATATAAACATAAATTAGATCCTATTGCAAAAGACTAGGACTAAAAAGGAGCTAAAATGAACTAATTAGGAATTTCCAAGTTTGGGGATTTACCTCTTCCAAAACTTGAGATCTATCCATCCCGAGCCTTTTTATTCCACCTCTCCTCTCCAATCCTCGATCAAACTTGCGTTCCCCAGCTTCAAAACGGCTGCGCTAATAGCAACGGCTTTCTTAGTTGCTTGCTCTTTCTTTCAGAACCTTGCGCGCTCAAGACGGTGATTCTTTGCTTGTTGCTTCAAAACTACAGGGCTAAGGCTTCGAGGTAACTGAAAAACGAAAGGTCTTGAAGAGCCTCCGGCCTTCGTCTATCGTATGTATCGCTTGGCTTCGTCCCGAACCAAGGAGGCATTCCTAAGGGCGCGTGCGTGTGCCGACTGCAGAGACTACAAGCCGACGCCGGAAGCGACTCGCTTCTATTCTCGTTGGGATTGGATATAGATGGGGAATCTCTATAGATCGTAGTAGTCCTCTCACACTAGCATACGATATGAACTTCAAGGCACGGCCAAAAAAAAGAAAGAGCTTCGCTCGGTTGGCCCTCCTACGCTGACGCCTACTTTCTCTTCTCTTAAGTCTACAACAAGTGAATAGAGGCTAACCCTAAATGAAAGAGGCATTAAATAGGGGTAGGAATCCCTAGGTTGGCTGCCATGGGTGGGTTTAATTTGGTTTTGGGCCTAAGTCATGGGCCTGTGGCTTAAACACAAGTCTCAAAATTGATAAATCATAAGTCATTGACTTATGCCATAAGTCATGAACTAGTTTTACATAAGTAATCCTTCCTACCTTATGACCAATCTCTAATGACTAAAAGTAGGTTGACTAGAGCTAGACTAGGGTCACCAACTAGGGTTAGTTCTAGGTTAGTCTACAAGTCTCAACTAGTCATGACTAACACAACACATAGCAATATTTAATTAATATTAAAATCACACAAATTTCCATAAATCATAATAAATTCAAATAAATCCTAAAATGCCCAAAATACTCTCTAGGCTATAATGTACTAGTCAAACATCCTAATCACATGGCTAGGCTCTAAGGTTACACTAGTCAAACACCAAAATCATAAGTCATGATCTAAAATAGTTTTAAAATGATTAAAAATCACCAAAAATCATATTATCATTTAAATATCATAATTAAATAAATTAAAATACAAAATTTTAAAATTACCCTCATTTTAGAAACTGGGTGTTACAAGCCTACCCACCTTAGAAAAATTTTATCCTCGAAATTAAAATGGTAGACTGTGGAGATAGTTAAGTTGGTCAGAGAGCGCCTTCGAGTTGCACAGGACCGACATCATCATTGGGCAGATCAGCATCGTAGGCCTCTAGAGTTCAGAGTTGGCGACCAAGTGTTTCTGCGGATTTTGCCTACTCGGGGTATCATCAGATTTGGAACCCGAGGAAAGCTTAGTCCAAGATACGTTGGTCCTTTTAAGATTCTCGCTCGGGTAGGCGATGTGGCTTATCGACTTGCCCTTCCACCTTCGTTAACTGGCATACATGATGTGTTTCATGTGTCCCAATTACGTGGGTATGTCCCGAATCCGAGTCATGTCCTCGAACATTCTGAGTTAGTCGTTGGTACCGACCTAACTTACGAGGAACAACCCGTATCTATTTTAGACCAGCGAGAGAAGGTACTCAAGAATCGGACGATAAGCCTTGTCCGTGTTTCTTGGAACCATCACTCTCCGGAAGAGTCAACCTGGGAGCACGAGGACGAGATCAGATCTCGGTATCCGTATTTGTTTGACTAATAAGGTATATTTTTGCACCTTATTGACATGATTCCATGCTTATCTGCACCTGCTTGTTTTGCACTTTGTGATGTATGATAATAACTGCTATGATAGTTAACTTGTATATGATTGAGCCTTGCTTGCCCTGATTTTACTATCCTGTCTTGGCTGAAATTCCGAGGACAGAATTTTTCTAAGAGGGGTAGAGATGTCACTCCCCAATCCTGGAATACGTATTTTAATACGTAAACCGATAAATTGTATTTAACTTATATTTATACTATATTTATTATGCTGTATTTCTCCATGCATCTTCCAAAATAATATTTCGTAATTTATTTTCTGCATTTGGGCCTACAGTTTTGGCTCATTTGGGAAACCTATTTTTGGTTCACCCATGGTTCATCATGAACCCTTTGGTTCATCATGAACCCTTGGGTTCGAGGTTATAAATACAACTCATTTCATTCTCTCTCCTCTCATTTATTTCCTCCACCAACCAAATACTTCCTCCATCAAACAAGGCAAGTACCAACTTGCTCAAGAGATGGATCCATAATTTTGTCAATAATTTCTTACAAAACTATTTGCCAAAACATGTTCTTCTCCTCAACCTATACTAGTTTAGAACTTGGAAGTTTCCATTTTGAAGCTTTAATTTTTGTAGATCTAGGTTTACTTTATTTTCGGATTTCTTGGGTTTTGATCTACTTAATCTTGTTATTTCCTAGTTTTGATGGTTCCATGTTGTAGAGGATCTCGTTCTACCCCATTTTGACCTAAGGAAGTTCTGATTTGGGCTCCGGATGAAGGTTTTGTGTAGTTTGGAAGCCATGGTTGCTTGGCTCCTCTTCTCGGACAAGTGGAGAAGAAGAGCAGTACTTGACCGCATGAATCCTCATGCGGCAAGTCTCTGGCCGCATGGCCTTTCCAGCCGTATGAGACTCGTTCGAGCTCAGCCGCATGGAAAGTTCTTCCTAGCCGCATAAGACTTGCTTGAGTACTTGACCGCATAAATCTTCATGCGACAAGTAATTGAGCCGCATAGCCTTGTTCAGACTCAGCCGCATGAGCCCCTGTTATCTTGAGTCGCATGGACTTCATGCGGCTAGCTTTCAGTCGCATGAGTTCTTTTGCACCTAGCCGCATATGCGCTACTGTTTTTGGGCCGCATAAGGCCCATCCATCATCCAGCCGTATATGTATCGCCCATGCTCAGCCGCATAGGACTTCATCTGATCATAGCCACGTATGCTGTTGAACCTCGGCCGCCTGGTGATTGCTCCCTTCGCAGCCGCATAAGCCGACACCCCTTCGTCCGCATGAACCCGCCTTTCCAGCCGCATGCGCCTTGGGCTCCTTGAGCCGCATGAGCGTGCAGTCCCAGCCGCATAAACCTGTATTGACCCAGCCGCATGGACTCACTCCCTTTGAGCCGCATGGACTTATGTGCCCTATCTTGTTACCTTATTATTATTATTATTATATATATATATTATATACCCATTTTATATCCTTACGCCTTTTGTCCCGAGCATGATATGAGCACTAATGTGACCCCGAAGAACAAAGTGTTCCTACCTGATACATGTACCTGAATATCCCAGTTCTTGTTCATGCTCGACAAATGACTCGTAACTCCACGTGGCGTATTTGCAATGATGCATTACACTAAGGAGGGTAGAACATGTTGACATACTGATTGACATGGATCCTCTTTGGGGTACTCGTACTAAAGTACGACTTTAGGAGGATAATCATGCAGGCCACAGTATGAAAGTCCAAGATTTCACCTAGGGTTAAATTAGGCAACTAAATATACTAGATGCATGGGGAGGGCAAAATCTCGAGATCGTGTTACACCAGCCGCCTTGAGATACTATCTTGATGCGCCGGCTGGTCTCCACGGATACTGTGTCATCTACAACGAGTGGATGACTGTATCCGATTAATTCCTGCTATATATTATATGTTTTAGCAAGGTGGCCTTACGAGGGACCTGTGCACAATCATACCTGTCTACGCGAACCCCTGGGTTGGCTAGCCTTGCTGGAAAGATACGATCTGAGGATTTCTAAATAACATGATGCGAGGATAACCTCGTCCCACTAGAAACTCGTAGACTTGATTGGCCGTGAAAACGACTTGCTTGTATCCTATTATCTTTCGTGAATAACTGAGGGAAGCGGACTGTCATGGTACGTGATCCAACCCATGTTCTTGTTTGATTGTTGGATTGGTTATCGTACTATGACAGGCTGTGGACCGAAGTTATGAACGGAAGACTTATTCTGGTTGTGAAGTGCTACTTCTGTGAATGACTGAGGAACATGGTCTATCATGGTGCATGATTCAACCCATGTTCTTGTTTGATTGTTGGGTTGGTTATTGTGCTACGATAGGCTGTCGACCGAAGTCACGATCAGGAGATTTTATTGTTTATACCCTTTAACTTATGCGAAAGTTATAGAGTACGACGCATCCCGACTCCATGCGGCACCTTTTGTCCTGGTTTGGTTGTAAGGGTGCCATATAGGTTCGAGGATGTGGCGTTACCCTATAATGGTAGCCTAAGTATTACTATTATCAATCATTCTATTTAACTGGGTTTTTAATCTTAACTCTTGTGCCCCTTTGGCGGTACTTGCTATTCGGGGCTGACCCCGCTGGTTTTGTTTGGCCAGATCCCGTAGCAGAGCCTGAGGACACGATCTTCCTCCCTGACATCCATGGTGCATACTAGAAGCATGGCGGTTCGGGGACTCGAGTGGGTTTCTTCTCTACCACTCCTGCTTATACCTTTGCGGCGTTTAGCCACCGGCATCTGTTAGCCGGATTACTCAATATTTTGTGTCAGTACATAATTGTAATTAAACAGACTGCAGCTGTGTATAATTCTGTACTCCTGACTCTCTGAGATAGCTAAATTATAAAGCTAGTCTCTCATGATCATTTTGATGAAGCGTCGGGGACGCCTTACTGCTTTATCTTTAATGTTCATTTATTTGCTGATGTGATTTGATTGATTGAGACATAGAACTCTGTGGGACCATAGGAGACTTGATTGTAGCATGTACCCCCTAGTCTTTCGACAGCCACGATCGCCATATGACGTTACGTACCTCATATGGAGTAGCTGGCCTAGTCCGTCTCCGTATTTCGGTACTGGGGCGTGACAAGGTTTTAGTGGTGGCCCATGCAGGTCTGATTTTTAGACTTGTAGGGTATTACGAATTATTAGGAGTCTCAATCAAAACTTTTTCCCCTTGAAATTCTGTTTCGAATTCTCTGTCCTTGCCTCGATCTCTAACCTGACTTGCATCCTCGAAATCTTTCTCGTCCGGACTTGATAATCTTATATTCTTCTCTATAGGGGTGCTTCATTCTCAGTAGCGGGAGAGGCCCATGAGGAAGAGCAGCAAGAGCATGGCTCGACTGGGCAGCAACAGGGGAGAGAACCTTCTCCAGTGCAGGCACGAGCAAAAATAGAACCAGAGGCAGTGCAGCCGCAGGTTATTGAAACTCCTGCAGCACCAGCGGCGACGGCAGTACCAGATGCCGTAGCACTCCTGGAGATCATCCGGGGGTTTCTTATCACTAACCAACAGCAACAGACTCAGCAGCAGGAGCAGAACGTGTTGCTGAACCAAGGGATTCAGTTAGCTCTTGAGAGGAGTGCCGGGGTTGACTCGGGAGCATCAGAAAGGTTCCGTCGCTTGAACCCGAGGTATTT
Source organism: Iris pallida (assembly GCA_029216955.1). Lineage (NCBI taxonomy): Eukaryota > Viridiplantae > Streptophyta > Magnoliopsida > Asparagales > Iridaceae > Iris > Iris pallida. The sequence goes on along the minus strand of JANAVB010004998.1, from coordinate 11,400,106 downwards.
TGATGGCACGGAGGATGCCATCACTACGGATGCATGGATTCAAGACATCGAAGCCATTCTTGTGGCAGCCAAGGTTCCAGATGATGAGAAGGTTGATCAGGTCAAACTGGTACTTCAGGATCTTGTCCGCGACTGGTGGGCATCAGAAGAAGTTGGTATAAGACGCCCTGTTCGTTGGACCACCTTCAGTGACAGATTCAAGACCAAGTATTTTGGCGTAGTAGCTCGATATGAGCTCCAGCAGAAGTTCATCAGTCTCAAGCAAGCAGGCAAGACCGTAGATGGGTATGCAGCAGAGTTCTGCAGATTGTGCCGTTTCGCACCAGCAATGGTGGCAACGGAGCCAGAGAAAGCTATGAGGTTCCAGCAGGGACTTCATTTGGAACTACTACAGCTTGTGGAGGGACACGACTACCAGACGTTTGACGCTGTCTTGACGGCAACCCGGAGGCACGAGCTTACCCAGCAGAGGTTGGCATCGAGGGCAGGAGGTCAGAAGAGATCTCATTTCCAGGTTGGAGGAGGAGCAATGCAGCGAACATCGGCACCAGCACCCGGTGTACGTATTTATGATGCAGGAGCGCCGCAGAGGACGGCCGTGTCAACTAATACAGCGCCAGTTCGGCATCAACAGCCGAGAAACCAGCAACAGCGTCAGGGAGCACCCCAGGGCTGTATATTCTGTGGGAAGGCAGGGCACACGAGGGAGGTGTGTCGGTCAGCGAATGGCTTATGCTTGAGGTATGGTAGTTCAGACCACCGTATCTCTACTTGTCCTATGATGCAGAGGCCAGGAGGGCCAGCTCAGCAGTTTCCAGCAATGCCAGTTCCAGTGGCAATCCCGAGTGGAGGGCCAGTGTTAACAGTAAGGCCCCTAGTCCAGCGTCTACCAACGCAGGCTCAGATGTTTCGCCAGGCACAGGAAGTCAAAGGCCCTCAGAGGCAGCAACAGCATGGTCGAGGAAGGCCGCAACAAGGGGCTTCGCGGGGCCAGGCTCTCACATTGACCTTGGGAGAGGCTCTAGCGTCTAGTGACGTGGTGGCAGGTAAAATCCTCGTCACATCATTTCCCGCTGTAGCATTATTTGATTCAGGCGCTACTCATTCATTCATCTCTGCACAATATGCTATACGGATTGGATTAGAGTTTGAGGCATTGCCGGAGAGGATGGATATACTCACCGGCAATGGGCTCGTAGAAGTTAGCAGAGTGCGCTTTTCATGTCCGGTGGAGGTGTGTGGGCATTTACTGCCCGCATCATTGATTGAATTCCCTATAGGGAATTTTGATGTCGTTCTTGGCATGGACTGGTTGAGAGACAGTCATACGACAATTGATTGTAGAGAAGGTAGGGTCATATTCAGCGTTCCTGGGATGGAGCAGTTCATCTTTACTCGAACCTTGAAGAATCAGGCCGGAGGCGTTATCTCAGCAGCAGTGTCAGAGCCAGGACAGATTCCGAGAGTGGTCGAAGATTTTCTCGACGTCTTTCCTGATGAGCTCCCAGGGATACCCCCAGTCAGAGAGGTAGAATTTAGCATTGAGTTGAACCCTGGAACGAGGCCTATTGCAGACAGAGTTTACAGAATGTCGCCGTCAGAACAGGATAAGTTGTATCAACATGAGGAAGAGTTGAAGTCTAAGGGATTCATCCGAGACAGTAAATCGCCCTGGGCCGCGCCAGTGATTCTAGTCCCCAAGAAGGATGGGTCGATGAGGATGTGCATCGACTACCGCAAGCTGAATGCAGTAACAGTAAAGAATAAGTACCCGCTACCAAGGATTGATGACCTGTTTGACCAGTTAAGCAAGGCCAGTATCTTTTCCAAGATCGATCTTCGGTCGGGATACTATCAAGTAAGAGTCCGAGAGCAAGACATACCGAAGACAGCATTCAGATCTAGATACGGGCATTATGAGTTTTTAGTAATGCCCTTTGGACTAACCAACACCCCCGCAGTATTCATGGATTTAATGAACCGCATCTTTCTGCCGTATTTGGATAAATTTGTGGTGGTGTTCATAGATGACATTCTTGTCTATTCCAGCAGTGAAGAGGAGCATGAGAAACACCTTAGGACTGTCTTGCAGACATTGAGAGAGCATCAACTTTATGCGAAGCTCGACAAGTGTGAATTATGGTTAGATCATATTTCGTTCCTGGGGCATGTAATTTCTGGGACAGGAGTGTCAGTGGATCCGAAGAAGATTGAGGCCGTAGAGCATTGGCCAGTCCTGAGAACGGTTGCAGAAGTGCGAAGTTTCTTAGGGTAAGCTGGTTACTACAGAAGGTTTGTGGCGGACTTTGCCAGGATCTCTGCGCCCTTAACGCGTTTGACGCACAAGGACGTAGAGTTTGTTTGGTCAGCTAGCTGTCAGGTATCATTTGAAGAATTGAAGAAGAGGTTGATCTCAGCCCCGATCTTGACGCTTCCGGTAGGAGCGAGAGGCTTTACAGTATATTGTGACGCATCTGGGAAGGGTCTTGGATGTGTATTGATGCAGCACAGAAAGGTGATAGCATATGCGTCTCGGCAGCTTCGAGACCATGAGAAGAATTATCCGACTCACGATTTAGAGTTAGCAGCTGTGGTGTTTTCACTCAAGTTGTGGAGGCATTATTTGTACGGGGATCGGGTAGAAATCTATACTGATCATAAGAGTTTGAAATACGTGTTCACGCAGCGAGATTTGAACATGAGGCAAAGAAGATGGTTAGAATTACTGAAGGATTTTGACTTAGATCTTCAGTATCATCCAGGCAAGGCGAATATAGTTGCAGATGCACTGAGTAGGAGAGACAGTGCCTTTATCTTGACCTCACAGAAGCATATTTTAGAAGACCTTCAGAGTATGGGAATCGAAGTAGTTTTGCCAAGGGATATAGGAAGAATGACCAGTATGCAGATTCAGTCAACCTTAGTAGAGAGGATAAGGACAGCACAAGCAGGAGATCCACAGATTCAGAAGTTGCGGTCGGAGTGTGAATCAGGCCGTAGGAAGGAGTTAGTGATTCAAGAAGATGGTACGCTCAGGTTTGGAAACAGACTCTGTGTATCGAGTGGAGACCTTCGGCAAGAAGTTATGTCCGAAGCTCATAGTTCTATTTACTCCATTCATCCAGGAGGAACGAAGATGTATCGAGATATCAGGCAGTACTTTTGGTGGAATGGCATGAAAAGAGAGATAGCGAGATTTGTATCCAAGTGTATGGTATGTCAGCAGGTGAAAGCCGAGCAGCAGAGACCAGCCGGATTGCTACAGCCGCTTCCTATCCCAGAATGGAAATGGGAGCACATCACGATGGATTTTGTGACCGGTTTACCTAGATTCTCGGCTGGCAAGAATGCAGTCTGGGTAATAGTAGATCGGCTCACGAAGGTCGCTCATTTCCTTCCCTTCCGAGTTGGACAGACTACTGAACAGCTAGCAGAAATGTACATGAAGCAGATAGTAAGGCAGCACGGTGTTCCAGTTAGTATAGTATCAGATCGGGATATGCGGTTTACTTTCCATTTTTGGCGGAGCTTACACCAAAGTTTGGGAACCAAGTTAAGATTCAGTACTGCTTATCATCCACAAACTGACGGGCAATCAGAAAGAACCATTCAGACGTTAGAAGATCTGCTACGGGCGTGTACCTTAGATTTTGGCGGATCTTGGGAGGATCACCTTCATCTAGTGGAGTTCTCCTATAACAACAGCTATCAGGCTAGCATTCAGATGGCCCCGTTCGAAGCATTGTACGGAAGGAAGTGCAGGTCCCCTTTGGCATGGGACGACGTCGGAGAACGGAAGTTATTGGGGCCAGAGATGATCACGCAGACTGTGGAGATAGTTAAGTTGGTCAGAGAGAGCCTTCGAGTTGCACAGGACCGACATCGTCATTGGGCAGATCAGCATCGTAGGCCTCTAGAGTTCAGAGTTGGCGACCAAGTGTTTCTGCGGATTTTGCCTACTCGGGGTATCATCAGATTTGGAACCCGAGGAACGCTTAGTCCAAGATACGTTGGTCCTTTTAAGATTCTCGCTCGGGTAGGCGATGTGGCTTATCGACTTGCTTTTCCGCCTTCGTTAACTGGCATACATGATGTGTTTCATGTGTCCCAATTACGTGGGTATGTCCTGGATCCGAGTCATGTCCTCGATCATTCTGAGTTAGTCGTTGGTACCGACCTAACTTACGAGGAACAACCCGTATCTATTTTAGACCGGCGAGAGAAGGTACTCAAGAATCGGACGATAAGCCTTGTCCGTGTTTCTTGGAACCATCACTCTCCGGGAGAGTCAACCTGGAAGCGCGAGGACGAGATCAGATCTCGGTATCCGTATTTGTTTGACTAATAAGGTATATTTTTGCACCTTATTGACATGATTCCATGCTTATCTGCACCTGCTTGTTTTGCACTTTGTGATGTATGATAATAACTGCTATGATAGTTAACTTGTATATGATTGAGCCTTGCTTGCCCTGATTTCACTATCCTGTCTTGGATGGAATTCCGAGGACGGAATTTTTCTAAGAAGGGTAGAGATGTCACTCTCCAATCCTAGAATACGTATTTTAATACGTAAACCGATAAATTGTATTTAACTTATATTTATACTATATTTATTATGTTGTATTTCTCCATGCATCTTCCAAAATAATATTTCATAATTTATTTTCTGCATTTGGGCCTACAGTTTTGGCTCATTTGGGAAACCTATTTTTGGTTCACCCATGGTTCATCATGAACCCTTTGGTTCATTATGAACCCTTGGGTTCGAGGTTATAAATACAACTCATTTCATTCTCTCTCCTCTCATTTATTTCCTCCACCAACCAAATACTTCCTCCATCAAACAAGGCAAGTACCAACTTGCTCAAGAGATGGATCCATAATTTTGTCAATAATTTCTTACAAAACTATTTGCCAAAACATGTTCTTCTCCTCAACCTATACTAGTTTAGAACTTGGAAGTTTCCATTTTGAAGCTTTAATTTTTGTAGATCTAGGTTTACTTTATTTTCGGATTTCTTGGGTTTTGATCTACTTAATCTTGTTATTTCCTAGTTTTGATGGTTCCATGTTGTAGAGGATCTCGTTCTACCCCATTTTGACCTAAGGAAGTTCTGATTTGGGCTCCGGATGAAGGTTTTGTGTAGTTTGGAAGCCATGGTTGCTTGGCTCCTCTTCTCGGACAAGTGGAGAAGAAGAGCAGTACTTGACCGCATGAATCCTCATACGGCAAGTCTCTGGCCGCATGGCCTTTCCAGCCGCATGAGACTCGTTCGAGCTCAGCCGCATGGAAAGTTCTTCCTAGCCGCATAAGACTTGCTTGAGTACTTGACCGCATGAATCTTCATGCGGCAAGTAATTGAGCCGCATAGCCTTGTTCAGACTCAGCCGCATGAGACCCTGTTATCTTGAGTCGCATGGACTTCATGCGGCTAGCTTTCAGCCGCATGAGTTCTTTTGCACCTAGCCGCATATGCGCTACTGTTTTTGGGCCGCATAAGGCCCATCCATCATCCAGCCGCATATGTATCGCCCATGCTCAGCCGCATAGGACTTCGTCTGATCATAGCCGCGTATGCTATTGAACCCCGGCCGCCTGGCGATTGCTTCCTTCACAGCCGCATAAGCCGACACCCCTTCGTCCGCATGAACCCGCCTTTCCAGCCGCATGCGCCTTGGGCTCCTTGAGCCGCATGAGCGTGCAATCCCAGCCGCATGAACCTGTATTGACCCAGCCGCATGGACTCACTCCCTTTGAGCCGCATGGACTTATGTGCCCTATCTTGTTACCTTATTATTATTATTATATATATTATATGCCCATTTTATATCCTTACGTCTTTTGTCCCGAGCATGATATGAGCACTAATGTGACCCCGGAGAACAAAGTGTTCCTACCTGATATATGTACCTGAATGTCCCAGTTCTTGTTCATGCTCGACAAATGACTCGTAACTCCACGTGGCGTATTTGCAATGATGTATTACACTAAGGAGGGTAGAACATGTTGACATACTGATTGACATGGATCCTCTTTGGGGTACTCGTACTAAAGTACGACTTTAGGAGGATAATCATGCAGGCCACAGTATGAAAGTCCAAGATTTCACCTAGGGTTAAATTAGGCAACTAAATATACTAGATGCATGGGGAGGGCAAAATCCCGAGATCGTGTTACACCAGCCGCCTTGAGATACTGTCTTGACGCGCCGGCTAGTCTCCACGGATACTGTGTCATCTGCAACGAGTGGATGACTGTATCCGATTAATTCCTGCTATATATTATATGTTTTAGCAAGGTGGCCTTACGAGGGACCTGTGCTCAATCATACCTGTCTACGCGAACCCCTGGGTTGGCTAGCCTTGCTGGAAAGATACGATATGAGGATTTCTAAATAATATGATGCGAGGATAACCTCGTCCCACTAGAAACTCGTAGACTTGATTGGCCGTGAAAACGACTTGCTTGTATCCTATTACCTTCCGTGAATAACTGAGGGAAGCGGACTGTCATGGTACGTGATCCAACCCATGTTCTTGTTTGATTGTTGGGTTGGTTATCGTACTATGACAGGCTGTGGACCGAAGTTATGAACGGAAGACTTATTCTGGTTGTGAAGTGCTACTTCTGTGAATGACTGAGGAACATGGTCTATCATGGTGCACGATTCAACCCATATTTTTGTTTGATTGTTGGGTTGGTTATTGTGCTACGATAGGCTGTCGACCGAAGTCACGATCAGGAGATTTTATTGTTTATACCCTTTAACTTATGCAAAAGTTATAGAGTACGATGCGTCCCGACTCCATGCGGTACCTTTTGTCCTTGTTTGGTTGTAAGGGTGCCATATGGGTTCGAGGATGTGGTGTTACCCTATAATGGTAGCCTAAGTATTACTATTATCAATCATTCTATTTAACTGGGTTTTTAATCTTAACTCTTGTGCCCCTTTGGCGGTACTTGCTATTCGGGGCTGACCCCGCTGGTTTTGTTTGGCCAGATCCCGTAGCAGAGCCTGAGGACACGATCTTCCTCCCTGACATCCATGGTGCATACTAGGAGCATGGCGGTTCGGGGACTCGAGTGGGTTTCTTCTCCACCACTCCTGCTTATACCTTTGCGGCATTTAGCCACCGGCATCTGTTAGCCGGATTACTCGATATTTTGTGTCAGTACATAATGGTAATTAAACAGACTGCAGCTGTGTATAATTCTGTACTCCTGACTCTCTGAGATAGCTAAATTATAAAGCTAGTCTCTCATGATCATTTTGATGAAGCGTCGGGGACGCCTTACTGCTTTATCTTTAATGTTCATTTATTTGCTGATGTGATTTGATTGATTGAGATATAGAACTCTGTGGGACCATAGGAGACTTGATTGTAGCATGTACCCCCTAGTCTCTCGACAGCCACGATCGTCGTATGACGTTACGTACCTCATATGGAGTAGCTGGCCTAGTCCGTCTCCGTATTTCGGTACTGGGGCGTGACACAGGTTATGTTATGATTCATGTAACGGCCCTCGAAGGGTGTAGTCCCATAAATAGGGATTCTAGGAAGCCCAATAAATGGGAGGATTCAAAAAAAACTCTGTGATCATGAGAGTACATGTCACAAGTGATCAATGAACCATGAAGCATAGTGATACACCATGTAAGTGAAACGCACAGAACATGTAGTACCCGATGCTTCCTGAAGGGATAACATATCAAGAAGGGATCCATATAGTACTAATCTGTGTGACCAACGTGACAGTATCAAGTAAAGTAATTTAAAGCAGGAAAATAATTCTAAGCAAGATATAAAATGATCAGAGAATGTACTCGCCTGGTATCTGAGTGTCCGGATGAAATGTACTGTCCGAAGAGAGGTATCTGGCTCCTAATCAGAACAGCACAAGTCATAACAAGTCTAAAATGATAACAAGATGCAATTTAATGCATTCTAAATGAATCTAGGTCAATCTAGACCAAAGTCAACTCTTGGTCAACTCTGGTCAACCCTAGAAGTCAAACTAGGTCAACTATGGTCAAACTAGGTCTAACAAGTCTAAATTAGTCTATACTAGTCTATATTAGTCTATACTAGGTCACTAAGCCTACACTAGCTAGTGCACACCACTTCAAGGCTGTCCAAGCCTAAATCAAGTCAACACACATTATACCTAATATACAAGCATGTATATATGTATGCATTATACATTTATGGGCTTAAATACATATATACATACATGTTAGGTTATAGTACAAATTCATTAGGAAACATCGCATATATATATATATATATATATATATATATATATATATATATATATATATATATATATATATATAGGCTCAAAACACTATATATACATTAACTATGTATATATATACACTACATAAATAGATATATACATATAATATATATTCATACATGTGTTTATAGAGAGAGGGAAGGCATGTGTGTGTGTAGAGAGTAGTAAATGTGTGTGAGTGTAGAGTGACTGTTGTGTGAGAGATGTGTGACTGAAAACAGTGAAGTGCACAGTGTCAATAGAAAACAGTGAGTAGGAAGCCCCAACCAGTTTTCAGTTAATTACCAAAACCAAATACAATATTTCCAGGTCTCAGATTTCTCATTACATCAGTTCAGTTTTAGAAAAAAATAGGAAGGAAAGGAAAGGAAAGGAAACTAATACTCTCAAAACAGTTTCAGTTTTTGTACAAAACTTCAAGCCCCCATTTTGAAATCAATTAACCACCAAAACAACCCAAACTCGAACCATAGCTAGAACACATATAGTTGAACTATATTAGGGTTTTAAATCATACTAATAACAATATTAAATGGGTTAATTAGACTGCCCAAATTCGAATATCAAAACTGGAAAAATACTAGAAATGTTCATGTATCTGAAATTTAGGGGAATGGGAAAATGTAATTTGAAAACAATTAAAATGCAAAATTAAAGGTTGGTAATATAAACCCAGCATGTGTTCGTGTCCCAGAGAGTGTCTCGTGTCCACCACAATGTGACACGACGTGTCCACACGAATAAAACTATTCCAGTGCACAGGACACTGCACAGCAGTGCACTATCTCGTGCACAAGTGCACGTGTGTCGTACACTCGACACAGAGCAAACTAAGACACGTGTTCACAAACCTAGGTTTGCCACACATATGGCTACCTACGTGTCACCCTGTTTTGGGTCGACGTGTCCCCGTGTCCGAGTTATTAACCCGTATCAGTGGCGACTGAACGCGTGGGTCAGTGCAGTGCAAAATCGATACACCTGACCGTGCTCCCTCGATACGATACGAGGGGTCGTGCCACTTGGGGAGTGTCATGTCAGACACTGCCCCAACGTGTCCTCAAAATCGCACATGTCATCGTGTTGTGTCCAGTGAGGAATCCATCCCGAGTAGCAGGACACGCACACTGCTCGCACGCGTGTGTGCACCCGCGTGTGCACGTGTCCAAACAGACACGATACGACACCAAAATAAACTCAGGACACTAGAATCATGTAAGCTACACCAAAACAACATTTTCTATTCAAATACTTTTCTAAAACCAAATCGAAATGCCCATTGGGGCATTTCATCAAACACTAACATATGAGGACTGATATGTGTCCATTTAGGACACAAAATGGACACGAAACCTAGGTTTAGGTATACCTACAGTTAGGGTAGATCTAGGGCTATCCAAACATTCAAAGAAACTGGAATTTTAATGGTATTTATATAGATTTATCTATTGGTGTCAAAATACAAGAAAAGCTTCCAATAGAGGGGTTCCTCCTTGCTAGCAAACTTCTTCAAATTGCTCACAAACTGAGAAAAACCTCCACAAACAGTAAGAACACACTAATTATAACCTATTGCAATTAGTTTGAGAGAAAAAAGAAATAAATAGGATTTTCTATGAATTATTGAAGATGGAGACTTACCTTTCTTAAACTTGTTCTTTCCTAAAAGAGGCCAGCCCAAAATGGAGGAGACTATTTATAGGGGGGATTCCCAATGCTAGTGGCCGGCCACATTAAGTTAGGGTTAGGGTTAGCTAATGGGTTGGGCTATGGGCTAAGTCATTAATCAATGGTTCAAAACCATATGTCATGGCTTGTGACTAAAAGCCTTTCTATTCTAACTTAATTTCTAATTGGCCTATTAGGAATTAACTTAATGTTAGGTTAGGGTCACATGACCTAATCAAGTCCAAACACAACTAGGGTTAGCTTCTAGGTTAGTCTACCAAGTCAAAGCTAGTCAAAGTCAATCTAGTCAACCATCATTCAAACGATTTCAAAATAAATCCTAAAAATTCCCATAAATTCAAATAAATTATAATAAATTCAAATAACCCTAAAAATGATAAAAATACCCTAAAACTAGAAATATGGTAGTGACAAATCTACCCTCCTTAAAAGAATTTCGTTCTCGAAATTGAAAGGCGAAATGCAACTGATGAGAATGATAGAAAGTATACCTCACGGTCCAAAAAGATATGGGTATCGCTCGCACATCTCATCCTCCCGCTTCCAGGTAGACTCTCCTAGAGAATGATGCCTCCATGCGGCACGTACCAAGGATATCACCTGGTTCCTCAGAACCTTCTCCCGTCGATCCAGTATCTCCACTGGCTGCTCTGGATAACTGAGAGAAGGCCCAACCTCAATCTCCGAATGATCGAGCACATGGCTAGGGTCAGCCACGTACCATCTCAACTATGATACATGGAACACGTTGTGGACCCCCAATAGTGCAGGTGGCAAGTCTAGTATGTATGCCACGTCACCGACTCTCCCGCTGATAACGAAAGGGCCGATGAAGCGCGGGCTAAGCTTCCCGCCTCCACCAAAACATATTGTACCACGAGTCAGAGATATCCTCAAGAAAACCTAGTCTCCAACCTAATCACAAGCAAGGTCTCAATTAATTATGATAAACAAACATGATCAATAAAACAAAACAAACAAACCTAAATCTAATCCTACTCTAATCTGTACCTTAAACTCCAACGACCTCCGGTGGCTATCGGCCCAGTGCCGATGCCTGTCCTGCGCCACGCGAAGTCTGTCCCCGATGAGCTTCACCTTCTCGGCTGCGTCAACAACCATCTCTATCCCCAGTAAAGCTCGCTCACCAACATCATCCCAAGATAAGGGTGTATGACATCTACGCCCGTACAGAACCTCGAAAGGTGACATCTCAATGCTGGCCAGGAAACTGTTATTGTAAGCAAACTCCACCAAATGTAGATGATCCTCCCAGGAACCTCCAAAGTCCAAAACGTACGTCCGTAGCATATCCTCGAGCGTCTGAATACTCCTCTCTGACTGTCCGTCCGTCTGGGGGTGGTATGCAGTACTAAACTTGAGCTGAGTGCCCAAGCTAGTCTACAGACTCCTCTAGATATAGGAAGTAAAGCGACTATCCTGATCTGAAATGATGCTGACCGAAACCCCATGAATTCTGACTATCTGTCGCATATACATCTCTGCCAGCCTCTCTGTAGACGTACCCACCTTGAATGGCAAGAAGTAGGCCAATTTGGTCAACCTGTCAATGATAACCCAAATCGCGTCTTTCCCTCCTGGTGTACGTAGTAATCAAGATACGAAATCTATGGTGATATGCTCCTATTTCCACTCGAGAAAGGGCAGCGGCTGCAATAATCCACCGGGACTCTGCCTCTCTACCTTGACCTGCTGACAGACCAAGTACCTAGCTACGAAGCGAGCTACCTTTCGCTTCATCCCGGACCACCAAACATGCTCCCTCAGATCTCGGTACATCTTGTTGGCACCAGGGTGTATAGAGTACTGAGATCTGTGGGCCTCCTGCAAAACCTGCTCCCTGAGCTCTTCGCTGGGCACACATAACCTGGAACCGTGCCTCAAGGCACCATCATCTACAAGAGAAAACTCGTCATCCAGCAATCCTGCTCGAACCTGCGCTCGGAGACACCATAGAGCAACGTCCTCAAACTGAGCCGACTTGATCCTCTCCACCAAGTCTGACTGAATCTACATGCCCCACATCTGTATCTGCACTCCGGGCACGATCACCTCAATCCCCAGGCTCTCCAAATCAGCAAGTAAGTGACGGTCCATGGTCAAACACATGGCTGTCGGATACCTACTCAAGCATCGGCAACTACGTTGGCCTTCCCTGGGTGATACTGAAGTGATATGTCAAAGTTCTTCATCAACTCTAGCCATCTATGCTGCCTCATGTTCAGCTCCTTCTGAGTGAACACATACTTTAAGCTCTTGTGATCTATAAAAATCTCTACCCGCTTCCCATACAGATAATGCTTCCACAACTTCAGAGCAAAAATTACTGCTGTAAGCTCCAGGTCGTGGGTAGGATAGTTCTTCTCATGGGGACGTAATTGCCTGGAAGCATAGGCAATCACCTTCCCATGCTGCTGCAAGACACAACCCAGCCCCTTCCCCGAAGCATCACTATAAATAGTGAATCCCCCTGATCCTGAAGGCAATGTCAGAATCGGAGCTGTCGTAAGCCGGTTCTTCAACTCATCAAAAGCGGCCTGACACTCCTCTGACCAAACAAACTCAGCATCCTTTCGGGTCATCCGAGTCAACGGTGTCACGACCCGCACCCGCTTTTCGAATACGAGACGTGTCCAAGCCAGCCTACGCCGCAGAGTCGGCGGTAGAACGCTGTCAAGCCCGCAAAAAATAAATGCTCAAATATCACATTTGCTGCTCATTCATATTTCTAAATTTATTACAACAGTTATAACATTTATAACAGTTACAATATTTAAAATTAAAGGAAATACAAAGTTTTCATATTTAATGGAAATTATACAACTGCTATCTATTTCTAGGTTTCCATCTGCAAGTACACCCGAATCTCCCCAAAGCTAAGTGAAGCCACAGCTAACCTGAAAAATGTTGGTTTCCAGTCAGAAATGGAACAAGTACACAAATCGACGACAATACGAAAATACAATAGAATTGACAAGACATGAAAATAACATATAAGATATAAAAACTGGAAGATAACTGATATCATAGCACGATAGAGAAGTAAACAAGGAAAAACTAATGAAAGACATCTATCTAGGTGGTGTGAAATATCCTTTTCGACATGTGAACGGCTAGAGGGTAAATTCGGCACGCTGCACGTGTCGTGTGCAGCGGCTATTATTCAAGAATATACTCATGGGATAGTTCTGGGTAGTTCACATGTCTACTTAGATATTTTCCCTCCCGAAGACTCCGTGTGACGAGCGTGTCAACAAGCAGCAAGATATATGTATAGACATGAAATGAAAACACTACTATGAATCGAAAAGCAATCAGAAAGTGCACTTGCCTGTGGTCCTTTGCTGGTGAAACCCATAATTCTGTCAGGTTCAGAATAGTCCAGTTAGCTAGGTTGATATGCAGACATTCGGATTCGCAAAATATAGGAATACAATTAGTCATGGTAATATAATCTAAAAGAGAAATTCGATTTAGAAATAAGAAGTTCATAATTAGAAAATTTTATTTATTTATATAGAAAATACTTATAACCTCATTAGAAAACATATTGAGAAAACTAATAGGTAGTAGAAAATTATATTGTGCTTAAGCAAGTAATACTTTAACTATTATTGATCAAAATAGTATTAGAAAGTATTTAAAACCCGCAATTAGAACTCTTAGTAAAAATATTATAACAATTTATAAAATATTTGAAACTATAAAATTATTAATCTCCATTAAAAGTCAAAATCCCATAAATATTTGCAAGGCCAAAATATAGGCTTCCTAAATTCTATTTAAAATACTTATATTATACTTGTTGAAATATAGCCCAAAATAAAATAAAATCCAAAGATAAATAATAATAGTATAAGATCCCAAATTAATTAAAACATATATACATATACTCATCTACTTAAAATACGTGTATTTAAATTAGTACACTTAGTCCAACCCAGTAATTGCAAATGATCCAAGCCCAAAATTACTATATTTATTTAACTCTCATATTACATTTGGACCTAAAGCCCAAGCCCATAACATAATAAAATTTACCATTGGGCTGGGAGCCCAAAATCCATTGCTACCAGCTGTAACACCCAATTTTCCAGATGAGGATATTTTTAAAATTTTGTAATTATAATTATTATTTATTGATATTTATTTCACATGGTGATTTTTGGTGATTTTCAATTATTTTTAAACTATTTAAAAACTGGTTTAAGCCATGACTTGTGATTTTGATGTGCTGCTAGTGAAACCTAAGGGACTGCATGACCTAGAGCCTAACCACGTCATTAGGATGATTTAATTGTTATTTTTAGTCTAGGGGTATTTTTGGTCATTTTGACTTATTTGATTTATTTGGTGATTTGTTGAATTGGTGAATTTCTGGTTGACTTGACTTGTTGAGACCTAGTGAGCTAGCCTAGAAGCTAACCCTAGTCATGGTGATCCTAGTCTAACTTAGGTTAACCTATTTTTAGTCATTAGAAACTAATTTTAGAATGAAGGGATTTGGTTTAGTGCATTTAAGTCATGGTTCATGGTTTCATGAAATGACTTATGGCTAAATGATTTATTTTGATCATGACTTGGCCCATGGCCCATAACTAGAAGCCCTAACCCTAACCAAACCCTAAATAACCAGCCATAGGGATCCCCACCCTATATAAACACTTATTCTCTAGGGCTTGCCTCCTTCTTTCATTCATTTCAACATTGAAGAAGGAAAGGTATTGTCCCTCTTGCAAAAATTCCCATAAATCCATTTTAATTCCTTTTTGATCCTAGTTTCTTACATTAGAACCTAACACTCTCCTATTTTCTGATTTCTGAGTTTATTCACAGCCTTGGGTCAATTTGGGGCTTTTGGCACCAAGAGGAAGAATCCCCCATTTGGAGCTTTTCCAAGCTTTTTGCACACATAGGTAAAACCCTCTAAATTGATTCAAACTTCAGTTTTCTTTGCATGTAGGGCTAGATCTAGGAGTCCCCTATGTCACCTCCAGTTTTCAGAAATAGGGGTATTTTTGTCATTTTATATTTTTGAATATTTTTATAATCTATTTTATTATTTATGATATTATTTTGGGGTTGAAATTTATTTTATTATTTATGATATTGTTTTGGGGTTATTTGAGTCGGGTTCGAATTTCAACTCAGTCCGACTTGAAACGGGGACCCGGGGGTAGTTTGTTTCTAGTGGAACCCACACACTAGTTAGGCATGGCCCACATGATATTAATTTTAGTACGCATGATAGAAATATTTTAGTTAGAGGTTAGACTAATTATTATGGATAAGGTTAGTGTGATTAGAGACTTTAGAATGACTAATTTAGCCCCAACCAATTAGTCCTTTCCTAATACTCATAGAATAGGTTAGTAGGGGCTTTTGGACTTTTCCTAATAGGACAAAACCACCTTTATGGCCAGCCACAATAAGGATAGGGTTGAGCCTCCCATTTGTCATTATCCATCTATTTTTCTCTCTCTTGTTCTTCCCCAAATTTTTAGAGAGCAATCCCTAGCAATTTTTCCACCAAATCCTTCCATTTCACCACCAAATCTTCTTCTTTCCTTCTCCATTCTAGCCAAGGAGGAAGCTACCCAAGTTTAGGAGGATTTGGAGCTCGTTCGTGTCCTTTTGGAATCTCTACGTGTCGGTGTCGCTCCGGGAAGGTTTTTCTTCGATTCGATCTACCGGGAGGTATAAATCCCTTCTCCTTTTCATTTCCTCATGCATATAGGTCTATTTTGAACCCATAGGAATGACCCCCATGGTTGTATCTCTATTTGTGTCCATTTTGTGTCCATTTGGAGGTCATAGGAGTGTCCTTTGTGTTGTAGATGTGTTCATGTTACATATATAGATTTATATATATATATATATATATATATATATATATATATATATATATATATATATTGTAATGAGAGTGTATCCATATTTATATATGTAATAAATGATTCATGATGATTATATAATCAAGTTTGTGAGTGTGGTTCCTCATATTATTATTGCTATTATTGTTGTGGATAATTAGGATATATATTGTGTATTCTTTTGGCTCAAACTATCTAAATCCGTCATGATTTTTATCCACGTTTTTAATTTCAGCCCTAACTTAGAAATGTCATAACTTCTAGCTCAAAGCTCGGTTTAATCTCCCATTTTTTTTGAAAGAAGCGTATTGAAGTTAGCTTTCCAAAAACATATATTAATAGGCCTAATTCTTTCTGTAACTTTCTGGAGAATTATTTGAGTGTCAGCTGTACGAAAGACAAACGCGTTCTCGGTGTTTTCGCGATTCCGGGAGTTTCCGAAAACGAAAACGCGATTAGTTTAAAGTTTTGGAAAGCTAACACATAGATCTATAACATACTTTAATCCTAAATTTTAATTCATGCTAAGATGGTACAGTATTGATTATTAGTAGGAGTTACTTTTCGGCATATGCATTTTGTACACCCTTGTGTGTAATATAATGTTCTATTTGATTTTAACCCATGTTAATATATATACATTATGTAATTAAATAGAGAATACAAGCATGAGTAAATGGTTAAATAAATGATGTATGAGGTGTAAGTATCCTATCTAATGTAAGCATGCATAAGTATGGCTTGTAATGAATATGTAGGTTCCATAGTATGTAATGTATGGTGCATATAGTGGTGCAAGAGAATAATGAATGATGAATGAATGCAAGCATGAATGTAATGTAATAATAGATGTAATGTATGCAATATACAAGTTAATGAGATGTAATGTTCTATGTTAACACAAATCCTATATTACCTCATGTACCCCTTACACTATGTAGACACTATCACATTGACACTTTATTTACTTACACTTTGATACTCTTTGATATGTATACACTATGTATGTCCATTTAACCCTCACTTGCCCCTTTGCCATGTTTACATACACACACATAGCCTCTTAAATAAGTATTTATGAATACAGTTAACTTAGCTATGTATGTATATTATATATATGTTAGCATATTATGTTGTAATATATAAGTTTAAATAACCATTTGAAATGCCATGATTATAGACCTAATGTTGAATACCAATATATGCATGTGTATATATGTGTAGACATATATAGTTTAAAGTAATAGATTACCTAGTGTATATCCAATGTGAATTCTTGCCTATTTGAGTATTGAATAATTGCATGTTGTATAGAGTTTGGTGTATGTTGGCTTATATAGCCTTGTATTGATGTGTGCTTGCTAGGATAGTCTTGGTTAGGCCTAGTAAGACTTGCTGGGTTAGGACATGACCTAGTTTGACCTAGTTTGACTAGTGCAGTTGACCAGAGTTGATCAAGGGTTGACTTTGCCCTAGTTTGACCTAGATTCATGTAGAATGCATTGTAGTGCTTTATATTACCCTTCTGGATATGTTGTAACTTGTGCTGTTCTAATTAGGAGCCAGACACCTCTCCTCGGACAGTATCTTTACCTTGGACATTCAGATATCAGGCGAATACATTCTCTAATCTTTTTATACTTACTTAGATTATATTCTTGCTCTAGATTACTCTACATGATGCTGACACGTATCTTCATGGATTAGTACTATATAGATCCCTTCCTGAGATGTTATCCCTTTACGGGTGCATCGGGTATTTCATATTCATGTACTTTATTATGTGCATCAGATACTCCTTGTACTCGTACTAGTTCATGTTTTTACATATTCTCATGTGCTTTCACGTGCCTCATGTACTACTCATTACATGAGTTCACGTATCTTAGTTGTATTCATGTGCTTATAACGTAACTTGAATGGATCCTTGTGTACTGATTGGGGCGGGGTGAGTAAAATTGGTTATGTGAACACTATCCCAAGTAGCTGTATAAATGTGCCTCCTTATTTGTATTCATGTGCCCCCAAGCCATTTACATAACCATTGTGCTCTAAATCACGTAGCCACTTACAGTCTCTACTATCATGTATTTACTTTCAGTTACAAAATATCTATTGTTTACTCGTACTTTCTATTCAGCACTTTCTGTATTTTACTCTATTGCATGATTTATACTCCTAACCTGCTATGAATTATTTGAGAGATATGTGCTCGCTCATGTCCTGACTGGACCTGTTGATAAATTTTACAGATAGCCTGGGATTGCCTGCTAGCCTAGAGGAGACACAGTAGAGGTTGTTTAGATAGTTATTTCATTTTGTCTAGAGTTGTATTTACTTGTGGATTACTGTATTTGAGTTTTGAGATATATTTCTAGGATTATGTATCTTAGACACTTAGACTTCTCTCTCCTGTATCTCTTTTGGATTTTATGTTTATCTATCTTTATCATTCTACCTTAGATTGTGATTGAGTTGTACCTCTGTGTTGGCCTCCTTATGGAGAGTTTTTATATTATGCTAGTTATAGTTCATGACCTAGAACAGCGTTCTACCGCCGATACTGCGGCGTAGGCTGGGCGTTGTTACGTACTCGTACCCTCACGGTGGGTGCGGGTCGTGACACGTTTTTAGTGGTGGCCCATGCAGGTCGAGTTTGTGTAGTGGTATTCGAATTGGAGTACCACTACAGCCTGCAGTAGAATTAGGATATATTTTTTTAAGGTACTCAATCACAGTTAGGATTTTTTTGAGAGATTCCTAGGGTGACCCTTGAGAATCTTATTTTAACTTCGATTTGAAATCTGTTTTTTCCTGATTTGATTTACCTTTACTTCCTGTTATTGAACTTGATTTTGATGGATTATTGTTGAATTTTGAATCTTGATGTTAGTGGTTGAATTTGAGTCTGTATTTTTATGATTTTTGATGGATTATTGTTGAATTTTGAATCTTGATGTTAGTGGTTAAATTTGAGTCTGTATTTTTATGATTTTTGATGGATTATTATTGAATTTTGAATCTTGATGTTAGTTGTTGAATTTGAGTTTGTATTTATATGTATATGTACATTTTTTTGGAATTAAGGTATAACCTGATAACATACTTGATAAGGATAGTGAGAAAGGTAAAAGTCTACTTTATTATGGAATTTAGAATTTATTGCAGTCATATTTGCTAGCATGACAAGGACGTAGAGCCTGATATAGCTATACTTATCTTAGTTATGAAATCTAGATTTTCTTGCAGCCATACCGGGTGGCGTGGTAAGAATTCTAGAATACATGATTATAGGGTGTATGCCTTATTATGGACTCTATTGTTTATTGCAGCTATGCTTATTGGCGTGGCAGAATTCTGACAACATAATTTTAAGAAGACGTATATGATTATCAGATTGTACCTTAAATATTTTTGAACATATTTTCTCTACATTTGTTTCAGTCCTTCAAAAAAAAAAGAAAAAAAAAGAAAGAGAGAATTGTTATTGTTTGTTTTATTTTGTTTCTCATTTATTTAACTTAGGAGTAGCTTTAGCTGTTTTTATAAACTTTGTGTAACTTCTTACTATGAAATTCTTCTTAATACAATGAATCGATGACTTTGCTAGACTTTATCTTGGATTTGAAAATTTAGCTCTGGGTTTCAAAATAGGTTTTTCTTTTAAACAGATAAGCAAAAACAGATTTTATCGTTATTTCTTTCTTGCTACTATTCTTGTATTAAATAATAATAATAATAATAAAACTGTCTTGATTACACCAATCACTTTGCAATCTTGGTAGGAATCTAAATGTTGCTCTTGATATAGAATTTGATTTTTATATTGGGACATGAGAATATATATAGTGGACACTTTCCTGACACTTATGCATGCTATACTTGATTTCCACCTATCTGAATACATATTAATATGTCGTTAATGTTTAAATTTTCAAAACCCTAATATTTCCTGATTCTCTGCTTTTCTAGCTTAACTCGTAATTTAAATATAAAATTTCATGATAATAGTTTTATTTATATCACTGCACATGTATGTTATACATAAATTCAATTTTTTTTTTTTTGGTTGAGTTTTGTGTTTAAATTTGTCAAATCTGAGACTGTGTGCATATTAACCCTTAATACAGGATTTTAAATGTTAGTTCAAATTGATTGTTTTAAATATAATATTTAGAGCTGTGTACATTGTTGTTATAAGGATATAAATTTAGGTTCCATATTCTTACATGTTAGGTTGTGATAAACATTGAGTTGGTTTTGATGTGCAAATTCTCCAAAATCCTGAATACATGTTAACATTTTTATATTGATTTCCATGTTTAGTTCAATTTCAGATTTAACATGTAATATTGAACTATATGCGTAGATAAATGTATTGATAGTATATTAGGGTTTCATTTCTATCATGTTAGGATGTATTGGAAGCATTGAGATTAGTTGTGATGTTTCAAACTCCTAAATTTTGAAATTGCATTATGTTAATATTGCACTATTTTAAATGTTAGCTTATTTTCAGATTTTGTATGTAAATGCTGAACTAAAACTGGGTTTAACCTTTCAATACTAAGCTATAACCCTGTACAAGGACACACACACACCCTAACTTAGTATACCCTGTTATATAACCTAACTCTTCCTCACTATGTCATGATTATATATCTATATAGATATATATAGAGCTTAGGCATACATGTTATAATGTATATACATACATAACTAAATCTCTACCTCTTTATATATACATATACATGGTTAGCCATGCATGTTATGAGCAAATGAGTTGTGTATTGTAGATTGTTTAACCAATATGCCATGATTAGTGTAACTTGATAGTTATTGTTTGAAACCCAAATCCTGCTATGCACTTTCATGTATATTTCACATACACACACGCCTATTATCTAACCATATGAACATGTCCACATACACATATACACACACTAACTACATAATTTGTACATAATGTTCTCTAACGCTATATATATAAATATATTGTGATTGGATTTTCATGCAATTGGCTTTCATTCTTTAACTTTTGATTTTGATTTTCTTGAATCGTACCCCTTATTAGATAAATGGTAGTTAACTTTATTTTATTTTGATAAGTACCAGTTTTTATATAGGATGGTAGACTGCCTTACAGTCTTGATGATTGTTATTTATGTATCTTTTCTAGTTTAGCACCCTAGATTGCTTGTGTGTTTTGATATCCTATGACTGTTTTGGTTTAGCATGACTAGTATACCTAGATGAGACTTTCACTACCACCGTATGCCATGACCCTGTATGTCATCCTTTTAAATCGTATGATTGTTTAAGTTCTGAGACTTTGATTGTGGGGGGGGGGTTGACCTAGAAGGAGTATGAACATTTTAATTTCGAGGACGAAATTTTTCTAAGGTGGGTAGACTTGTAACACCCAGTTCTCTAAAATGAGAGTAATTTTGAAATTTTAATCATTTATGGATTTGACATTTAAATCATGATATGATTTTTGGTAATTTTTAAATCATTTTAAAACTATTTAAAATCATGACTTGTGATTTTGATATTTTGCTAGTGAAATCCTAGAGACTGTTTGACCTAGAGCCTAACCATGTGATTAGGTTATTTTAATATCATTTCTGGCCTAAGGATATTTGCATT
Organism: Iris pallida; assembly: GCA_029216955.1. Lineage (NCBI taxonomy): Eukaryota > Viridiplantae > Streptophyta > Magnoliopsida > Asparagales > Iridaceae > Iris > Iris pallida. The sequence goes on along the minus strand of JANAVB010004998.1, from coordinate 11,378,572 downwards.
TGACCTCTTTGAATTATTTTGATATTTATTGCGTTGGTGATTGTTGATTTTGACCTTTGATAGGTGTGATTTTGTGATGGTTTTGTGTCCGTATCGGACACGTATCAGTTTTTATTTACAAATGTTTGATGTGCCTCAAAGAGATTTTTTTTATTGCTATTTTTTTAAAAGTATTTGAATGAGATTGTTTTCTGCATGTGTTTCCTGTGATTGCTTTGTTTTAATTTCGAGGACGAAATTTTTTAAGGTGGATAGATTTGTCACCCCCAGTTTTCAGAAACAGGGGTATTTTTATCATTTTATATTTTTGAATATTTTTAAAATTTATTTTATTATTTATGATATTATTTTGGGGTTGAAATTTATTTTATTATTTATGATATTGTTTTGGGGTTATTTGAGTCGAGTTCGAATTTCAACTCAGTCCGACTTGAAATGGGGAACCGGAGGTAGTTTGACTCTAGTGGAACCCACACACTAGTTAGGCATGGCCCACATGATATTAATTTTAGTACGCATGATAGAAATATTTTAGTTAGAGGTTAGACTAATTATTATGGATAAGGTTAGTGTGATTAGAGACTTTAGAATGACTAATTTAGCCCCAACCAATTAGCCCTTTCCTAATACTCATAGAATAGGTTAGTAGGGGCTTTTGGACTTTTCTTAATAGGACAAAACCACCTTTATGGCCAGCCACAATAAGGATAGGGTTGAGCCTCCCATTTGTCATTATCCATCTATTTTTCTCTCTCTTGTTCTTCCCCAAATTTCTAGAGAGCAATCCCTAGCAATTTTTCCACCAAATCCTTCCATTTCACCACCAAATCTTCTTCTTTCCTTCTCCATTCTAGCCAAGGAGGAAGCTACCCAAGTTTGGGAGGATTCGGAGCTCATTCGTGTCCTTTTGAAATCTCTACGTGTCGGTGTCGCTCCGGGAAGGTTTTTCTTCGATTCGATCTACCGGGAGGTATAAATCCCTTCTCCTTTTCATTTTCTCATGCATATAGGTCTATTTTGAACCCATAGGAATGACCCCATGGTTGTATATCCATTTGTGTCCATTTTGTGTCCATTTGGAGGTCATAGGAGTGTCCTTTGTGTTGTGGATGTGTTCATGTTACATATATAGATTTATATATATATATATATATTGTAATGAGAGTGTATCTATATTTATATATGTAATAAATGATTCATGATGATTATATAATCAAGTTTGTGAGTGTGGTTCCTCATATTATTATTGCTATTATTGTTGTGGATAATTAGGATATATATTGTGTATTCTTTTGGCTCAAACTATCTAAATCCGTCATGATTTTTATCCACATTTTTAATTTCAGCCCTAACTTAGAAATGACATAACTTCTAGCTCAAAGCTCGGTTTAATCTCCCATTTTTTTAAAAGAAGCGTATTGAAGTTAGCTTTCCAAAAACATGTATTAGTAGGCCTAATTCTTTATGTAACTTTCTGGAGAATTATTTGAGTGTCAGCTGTACGAAAGACAAACGCGTTTTCGGTATTTTTGCGATTCCGGGAGTTTTCGGAAACGAAAACGTGATCCGTTTAAAGTTTCGGAAAGCTAACATATAGATCTATAACATACTTTAATCCTAAATTTTAATTTATGCTAAGATGGTACAGTATTGATTATTAGTAGGAGTTACTTTTCGGCATATGCATTTTGTGCACCCTTGTGTGTAATATAATGTTCTATTTGATTTTAACCCATGTTAATATATATACATTATGTAATTAAATAGAGAATACAAGCATGAGTAAATGGTTAAATAAATGATGTATGAGATGTAAGTATCCTATCTAATGTAAGCATGCATAAGTATGGCTTGTAATGAATATGTAGGTTCCATAGTATGTAATGTATGGTGCATATAGTGGTGCAAGAGAATAATGAATGATGAATGAATGCAAGCATGAATGTAATGTAATAATAGATGTAATGTATGCAATATATAAGTTAATGAGATGTAATGTTCTATGTTAACACAAATCCTATATTACCTCATGTACCCCTTACACTATGTAGACACTATCACACTTGACACTTTGTTTACTTACACTTTGACACTCTTTGATATGTATACACTATGTATGCCCATTTAACCCTCACTTGCCCCTTTGCCATGTTTACATACACACACATAGCCTCTTAAATAAGTATTTATGAATACAGTTAACTTAGCTATGTATGTATATTATATATATGTTAGCATATTATGTTGTAATATATAAGTTTATATAACCATTTGAAATGCCATGATTATAGACCTAATGTTGAATACCAATATATGCATGTGTATATATGTGTAGACATATATAGTTTAAAGTAATAGATTACCTAGTGTATATCCAATGTGAATTCTTGCCTATTTGAGTATTGAATAATTGCATGTTGTATAGAGTTTGGTGTATGTTGGCTTGTATAGCCTTGTATTAATGTGTGCTTGCTAGGATAGTCTTGGTTAGGCCTAGTAAGACTTGCTGGGTTAGGACATGACCTAGTTTGACCTAGTTTGACGAGTGCAGTTGACCAGAGTTGACCAAGGGTTGACTTTGCCCTAGTTTGACCTAGATTCATGTAGAATGCATTGTAGTGCTTTATATTACCCTTCTGGATATGTTGTGACTTGTGCTGTTCTAATTAGGATCCAGACACCTCTCCTCGGACAGTATCTTTACCTTGGACATTCAGATATCAGGCGAGTACATTCTCTGATCTTTTCATACTTACTTGGATTATATTCTTGCTCTAGATTACTCTACATGATGCTGACACATATCTTCACGGATTAGTACTATATGGATCCCTTCCTGAGATGTTATCCCTTTACGGGTGCATCGGGTATTTCATGTTCATGTACTTTATTATGTGCATCAGGTACTCCTTGTACTCGTACTAGTTCATGTTTTTACATGTTCTTATGTGCTTTCACGTGCCTCATGTACTACTCATTACATGAGTTCACGTATCTTAGTTGTATTCATGTGCTTATAACGTAACTTGAATGGATCCTTGTGTACTGATTGGGGCGGGGTGAGTAAAATTGGTTATGTGAACACTATCCCAAGTAGCTGTATAAATGTGCCTCCTTATTTGTATTCATATGCCCCCAAGCCGTTTACATAACCATTGTGCTCTAAATCGTAGCCACTTACTGTCTCTACTATCATGTATTTACTTTCAGTTACAAAATATCTCCTGTTTACTCGTACTTCCTATTCAGCACTTCCTGTATTTTACTCTATTGCATGATTTATACTCCTAACCTGCTATGAATTATTTGAGAGATATGTGCTCGCTCCTGTCCTGACTGGACCTGTTGATAAGTTTTACAGATAGCCTGGGATTGCCTGCTAGCCTAGAGGAGACACAGTAGAGGTTGTTTAGATAGTTATTTCATTTTGTCTAGAGTTGTATTTACTTGTGGATTACTGTATTTGAGTTTTGAGATATATTTCTGGGATTATGTATCTTAGACACTTAGACGTCTATCTCCTGTATCTCTTTTGGATTTCATGTTTATCTATCTTTATCATTCTACCTTAGATTGTGATTGAGTTGTACCTCTGTGTTGGCCTCCTTATGGAGAGTTTTTATATTATGCTAGTTATAGTTCATGACCTAGAACAGCGTTCTACCGCCGATACTGCGGCGTAGGCTGGGCGTTGTTACGTACTCGTACCCTCACGGTGGGTGAGGGTCGTGACACCCTAGGTGTCCCTGAAATTTGGGTGATTTTCGTGTCCGTTTGGTGTCCGTATCGGACACGTGTCGTAGTGTTGTGCAGGTGTTCGATAGAATGCCTCAATGGATTGAATGTTATTATTTTTCAAAACAAATTATATATTTGGATAGCTCTTTATATGTAGATCATATATTTTTATGTCTGAGCACAATTTAGGCCCGTGTCCGTGTCCAAATTGGACACGAACACGCTGCACACTGCACCTGTACACTGATTTTTGGTCTCTGACACGGCTATAAAACTAGGACACGACACGACTTGAGGGTCGTGCAGACACCTAGATACCTAGCCCTAGTCCCCCTCTATCCATAGACACGATCACGATGTGTCACGTGTCGTGTGTCACGCACACGAGACTGTGACACGCCTGCACGAGACACTGCAACGTGCCTGTGTCCTCCTCTGCTACTCGGGCCCCCTGTAGGACACGACACGATACTAGAGCGGACGAAACTTGGTGGACACATGGTCCTAATGTCTGACACGACACACACAAAGTTTGGGTCGAGTTGGTTTCATATTCACAAAGTTATCCACCTCACACTGATTTGTGCTGTCTACACACACACGCACATTTTGTCTCTGATACGCACTGTCTGACACGACACGATACATCTTAGACACTATACAGGTAATTGTATCCCTAGCCCTATACCTACCCTAGGGTTGGACACGAGCACGAGGCTCTAGGGTCGACACACGAGTCCCTAGATCGCCTTGCACCTGTGCACGATGCTGCCTATGTGCAGTTCAGTCACATGGTGACATTTAGGTTTAAACACAGTTTGGACACTTCGTGTCCACTCATGTGGACACGAAATGACACCCTAGACATGTATGCATGGTAGCTCACATCTGTACCTTAAATTTTGCTGAATTGATTGGGTGTTGATTCGGTTTTGGACATTGTGATGAGTCGAGCATGAGCTCTGACACTGTTATTTCCAGGTTTTAGAAATCAATTAGTTTACATGTAATTGTTGGGTTTCAAATGATGTTTTTCACTGTTTTATAACCCCCCACATGTTTGTCAGTATCTGGAAATGAAATATTTTGTTTCAATTTGGCTCTGGGGTTAAGAAGGGAGTTTTTGAACATTGAGATGGGATTTGAATGGTAAGGGCTAACTGTGTATCTAATACCATGTGTGTTATTTGAAATGCTGAAATAATTCCTTCTAAAACTGATGTTAAAATTCTGTTTTAAGTCACTGAGGATTCCCACATGTTTATTTGTTTACTGATTGATGATGGTTACATGAATTGGTTGAGGATAGCAAGGTTATGGGATTTTCGAATGTGGGATGGACTTTTGATGTGTAGACTGATACTCCCTGAAGTTTTTGCACTGTTTAGCTTAATGTTGAACTTAATTCCATTTTAAACAGAAATGAGGAATGAATGCATGAACTTTTAATTAATGGCCTGAGATTCACACATTTTGCACATTGGCACAAACTGAGAACAGCCACAAATTTCATATATAGACACAAACACACACCTGCCACTCACCCACATCCTTTGACTGAACTCTCATGTTTCATATCACATACACACAACTCTCATATCACATACACACACACACATGGTTGAAATCCGAGAACATTACACCCTCACGAAGCCACACACACCCTGTCCTGAGATTCAATCTGTCACACACACAGGTACCCATTGCACATTGTTTTTGATTCCTGAAATCTGAAATTGGTTTTGATTCATCTTCATATGCCAGTTCACTATTTTGGATTAGTTTTAGAGTTGGGAAATTGTGGTTGGGCTTTGTAATCAAGTTTTCATAATGTTTGGTGTGTACACAGTTTATCACATGAACACTACCACACTAAATTTCTCCTGTTAGACAACTACAATTCCTGATATCCATTGCTTTCATGACCAAGTCCATATCCCCATTGCACTGTTTAAATCTGATATGCTATTTCCTACCCTCTTTCATTCCAGAAAACTGAACTGAGATGAGATTGATTTAAGTTCCAGTCTTCCTTTTTCCTCATTGCATTTAATTAGGAATACCTGCTACATATATCTGTGTTTATGTATGTGAAGATCATGTGATTGTGTGTTTCAGTTGGGGGTTAGCACTGTAGCAGAGCATTGGTTTTGGTTGGCTTGGCATTGACCTTGGCTGAGTTTGCAGGAGCAGGCAAGGCATTGCCTTGGCTTGCCCTGTTTTGGCTCAGCCTGGTTATTGCACTGCATAGCAGCAGTAGGCAGGCCCATGCATTGCATAGCAGCAGTGGCATAGCAGCAGCAGTAGGCATGCATGTATAGGTTCATGTTTGGGTTCATGATTAATAGGAGGATGTGTACATGTTAGTTTTCATTCATACATTCACTATTTTTCCTAAAAACTGAGAACCATGGTATGAATAACACATGGCTTCCTTCACGCTACTCACACACCCATTGTCTAACACACAGCCATATATTTCCCCACCCTCCTTTTTCCCTCACTCTCTTTCACTACACACTTCTAAATCTCCTTTTTCCTCCCCTCTATATATGTATAGCTATCTATATATATTGGTGTTTTGTATATTAGAGTTTAGGGAAACTTGAGAGTCTTAATGTATTTATATATTTGTTAGTTATATAGATGTGTATTCTATATATATAAGTTATTCACATGGGTGCAATATATATTACTTGTAGACAAGGTTGTAGGTAAGGTTATCATGGGAGATAGTGTATATTAGATAGGCATATGATATATATAGGTCATGCCTATATATGGGTATGTATGTGAGGATATATATGATACATATATATAGTTGGTTTTGTATATATGACATATATGTATATCCTTGACTTGATATCATAGCCTATAGCCTAGAATTGACTAAAAGTTGACCATAGTTGACTTGACCTAGATTAGACTTGATTGGACCTAGTTTGACCTAGACAGTTGACCAAGTTTGACTTAGAGTTGACTTTGACCTAGAATTGACTTGGAATCATGTAGATTGCATCGTAGACTTCATTTATCTTATTTTAAACACATTATAACCTGTACTGCTCTATTTAGGACATTGTGACTCTGGTGCAGACATCTGATATTATATTACTCTTTTCAGAGTATTAGGCGAGTACATTCTCTGATAGTTCTCTCATTTATTTGTCAATTACTGTATTTCAGTTCTAGTTAGCTGTATGTGATTCTCTGTTACAAACACGTACTGTTATTTATGGATTCATGTATACGACACACATTTATTTCTGGCCTCTATTACTGGTATCATCATTTCCGGCTTCTATTACTGGAATCATTTACTGGAATCACCCCGAAATCATTTACTGGTATCATTGTACTTGGCTGGATTCATCTTGAATCATTGTGTCGGAATTCTGGATTCACTTGCTGGGAAGGGAAATACTAGAGTAAGATATGTAGACATACCCCATTACTGGAATCACCCATACTGGAATCTACTGGAATGATAGCCATCTCACACCCGGCCAGGTGTGTGATGTGCCGGATTACCCATAGCCGTTTACATGTCGATCTCGGTATTTTAAAACACACTGCTAGAGTATAGGCTGGACTCACCCTGGAATCATTGATCACTATGACTGGAATCGTCCCTTGCTGGATTCATCTTGTATGAGATTCATCCTGTACTGGACTTACATTGGAGTTACACTGGTCTACATTGTTGCCTGGACTTTATATCATATTACCCTGGTTCAGCTAGTTCTATTTTTACAGTCTTCATTGCTATGATTCTTCTCTTGTTTAGTATTTACTTTCCTTGCACTTATCTGTCTTTCTTACCATCACCTGAATATAAACTGCCAATTTCATCAATACAACTGCCTATAACTGCTTTATAGTTCTCTGTCATTTACTTGGGTTTTCTAGATGAGATGTGCTCGTTCCTGTCCTGACTGGACATGTTGAAAATTTTACAGATGATTGCCCTGAGGACACATGCCCTACATTTTACTGAGTAGATGGCTTAGCTACCTATGGCCCCGACACTCAGGAGTGATCGGGATTTAGTCTAGTAGACTTGCATTTATTTTCATTTAGATCTTGTTGTATAGAATTGAGACTTGAGATGTATTTGAGATTTCAGATGTTGTTATTATTTCAGTATTTACTTTTGTCTTCAAATTCTTAGTTACAATTCTGTGTTTCTTATCGTGCTTAGACTGTGATTGAGTTACACCATATCTTATACTTGTCCTCCGTTCGGAGTTGATCTTGATGAGTACATTATATACTGCATGAGTTGATGGTTAGTTAGAGACTTAGAACAGCGTTCTACCGCCGACACTGCGACGTAGGCTGGGCGTTGTTACGTACTCATACCCTCACAGTGGGTGCGGGTCGTGACACCAGCCCACTACTGATCTTCCGAAAAACGAAGAAAAATAACATAAACCAACTATCACTTATAACGTGTGTTAAAAGAGGGATAGAGAGAGAATGGAGAAAAAAGGGTTTGAGCTCACCGAGAAAGGTTCTACTGCGGGAGAGGGGACCGGATCTCGGTGGACGGCTCGGGACTCGGCAGCGACCGGCGCTGGAGGGTGCGCCTCGGCAGACGGAGCATGGCAGGACTCGTTCTCGACTGCAGAGAAGCCATCGTGGTGGCGCTAGACAGCCACAGAAGAGAGGCTCAGGCGGAAAGCCTCTCCGGCACGACGGCGCTCGCCTCGCGGGGACATGGGCGGCTCGGTTCAAAACTCTGGCCGGCTGTGCACCAGATCTGGAGGACGGGAGTCGCGCAGCACTCACGACGGCGAAGCAACGCTGCAGCTGGCCGTTGGCGCCTCTCCTGGGGGTGAGGGGCAGGCGCAGCGGCTCGGCCAGGTAGAGGTAAGGTGGTGGGGGAATGGTACTGGCGTCGATGATTGTGTTGCTATTGTCGAAGGTCCTATGGGTTGGTGGTTATTTTTTTGTACTGATGTCTTGTTTGTGGACACGAAATCGGACACTCGGGTCGGACCCAACTAAGACGGTGGACACGTACAGATTCTGTGTATTGTTTGTTGGCGAAGGGTTCGGGTGGTGGTGTTACAGGGGACGGCGTTGGGTCCTTGGTTCATGGCCGGAACAGAGAGCTACAGTGGTCGGGTTGGCTTGCGGTGATGGAGATGTTGATGGTGGTGGCAATGGCATGATGATGATGGTAGTGATGGGAATCGATCACAGGTGGTTGCGACGAGGGCCTATCGGTGGTCAGGCTGCGACATGGATGAAATAGGGATGCTAGGTTTTGTGGGAAGTCGGTTGATATATATATATATATATATATATATATATATATATATATATATATATATATATATATATATATATATATATATATATATATATATATATATATATATATATATATATATCCGACTTGCAATATACATCAATTGTGAAAGAGATTAGGAGGGCTAGATTTGAATTTGATTCATATTTGATTTAAAGAAAGATGTTGTAATCAGCCAGGACTCGGGGAGTTTGGAATTTACATAACTCTATCTAAGCCCTTCACAATGGGTTTCTGCAAAACTCCTCCTTCCTGGGCCAAGAGGAGTAATAATAATAGTAATAGTAATGCTGGTGTAACGACAATGATAGTAATATTTAGTAATAGATACAATAATTTGTATCCAAGGGTTATCAATAGTTTAAACAATATACTATCGAAATCCTTAGTCGAATATAAATCAAAATAATATCTAATGATGTTTAAATAAATTTTTATAAAAACAAACCTTTAAAACAAATGATAGTGGTAGAACAGATAATTCTAGTTATCAAATAATTTGCAAACTATTTTTCTATAATTATCAAACAATATGTATATTATATCAGTCAAAATAAAACGTAGATATAATATTTGGTAACAAAATAACCTTAATAATAAATAAATTCAAACAATGTTTTATATACTCCAAGAATCAAGTCTAACAGTAGTTAGTTCCAAGGAAGAACATTTTATAAACAAACTAACTTAGTAAATAATTTTGTCGTTCAAAATATTTGCATTCCCTTCGTATAATTAAAATAAAATACGTCTTTCTCATGCGACATTTCGAAATATGTTAGAAAATATATATATATATATATATATATATATATATATATATATATATATATATATATATATATATATATATATATATATATAACATTTCGAAATATGTTAGAAAATATATATATATATATATATATATATATATATATATATATATATTTATATGAAAACGAGAGTTACAAATCTACCCACCTTAGAAATAAATTTGTCCTCGAATTTAAGGACTATTAGGATAGATAGACTTGGTTGCTCAAATCTTTCAAAGATTTAAAATAGATATTAATCCCACCAATTCAAAAATAATTCATAAAAGATAATTGTAGGTCTTATTAATAACGTCTAAAAATAAAATAAATATATACATATTTTTTTTTTCAAAATATCTAAAATAGGAATACAATAAAAAAAATTTTCTGAATTGGAAAATTAATTAAGCTAAAATAAACTAAATGGAAAATATAAAAAAACGGAGAGTGGGCTTACGGCCTACCCACCTTAGAATAATTTACCCTAGAAATTTTAAAGGACGTGATTAGGCATGATTATGAAGAATAATCAAGAAACCAAATTTTTAATTGACATGTATAAAAAGACGAATGGTATAATCAAGGAAGTGATATGATTCATGATCTAATTAGTCACGTGTAATCATGGATATGATCAAAATGATAAAGGTAATAGAAAAAAAGAGTGTGATTTGGCACGATCAGTATTTGGTCAAATGGTCTAGTTACGACTGAGTTTCTAAAGAATGATCAAGGTTCTAGATGCAATCTAAACAAAGCTATAGTCTCATAGATATAAGTTAAGGTACAGTCATGATCAAGGTTAATCACGCAAATCATCCAGGCATGATTAACTTAGAAAGTTGGCACGAGCATGAACAAGGTCAAAATAGTCATGATAAAAATGAAATAAAAATATAATATTAGCAATAATTGATTTGAAATACATGCACGATTATGATCATGGTCAAGAGAGTTCAGTCGTGATCAAATTTGTTTTGGAATGATCCATTAGTTAAGCAAAATTGTTTAGGCATGATTATAGAATCAAGCCTAGGAAAGGATACAAATTGACTCGATCAAAATATAATAAAAGAAGTTTAGTCATGATCGAAATTGTTCAAGAATGATCAACTCCAAAATCGTTTCGATATGCTTAAAATATTTATCCACAATTATTTTAGGCACGAGTTTAGAATCAGAGTCTAGATAAGTTTAGGAATCCCGTTGAAATTACATTAAAAGGTGGCAATCTGAAAATAGGAGGATAAGAAAGGAAGGGGAATTACCGGTTTATCGAGAGGTTTGTGACTAGGAATAAGTACAAATCAATTTAAAAATTTATAATTACATGCCAATAAGACGTAGCCTCTAGGGTATTCAAAACTCGTAAACATAATCGAAATTATTTTTCCGAGAATTTATGCCTCGCTAGTGTACAGCTAGCTGCATTAAACCCTTGGTTCCACAACTCAAGCTATGTTACGGTAACGAACAACACCCTATCAACTCTATCTAATCTTAACCTAACAACTCAAGGATGAATTAAGACGACCAATACATAGTTTTAATAAATTTCGATCACCCATGCTTACTTGAAATTATTTCAACTTAGGGTTCATGCCACGCCAGTGCGCTGCTGGCGGCAGTGAACCCGCAGTCTCGATAATTCAAATAAGTGACGACAGTGCGCTGCTGTCTTGTCATCGCAAGTCATCAAAATTATTCCAACTATATCCCCAAGAATATCAAAGGAGTTTAAAATATCATACAAGTTGATAAAGATTAGAAAAGTGCAAGTATCTGTTCTTCAAGTATAAGGTTAGCTTCTTGAAATGAGAAACAATTGGGTATGCAGGATAATGATCGAAGTCAAAATGAGTAAAATCTTATAATCCTCATTTCACGGCTATTCAACATTCAACGATTGAGAGTAAGCTTTTGAATCTAAAAACTTAACTCGAGATTAATAGACAATTGAGTGAGAAGTTAAAAATAATTTCTTAGGAAAAGAATATAAGTGATACGAACTTATGATATGGCGATGTTTAGAAAAGACACAAGATAAAGTTATACAAATGATCATGTTTAGGAAGAAAATGACCGAAGGCAAAAGAAATATAAACTTAAATTTATATTTCTATAATATTCAAGATCGAGGAAAAAATATGTATGAAGCACTATGTCTACCTATTATGAATATATTTATACACAAATATAGGTATAGCCTAAGTAAATCCCCAAAATCCCACAATATCATTCTAAGAGAAGGTTACCATATTTTCAAGTAAAATATAAATTTAAATAGCAATAATACATATATATTATAATCAATATATAATTTATAGAAATTATTTCCAATACTAGAAATGGGCTACCAAAACATATATACACATCTACATATCTACATGGACGACGTTGGTCGCATTACATGGCCACCAGGACTTGGGTTGAGTTCGGGCTAGTTTTGGAACAACCGGGTCTTCTAAAAGTCAATAATCTTAATAATAAATAATTAAATTATTCCTAAGGTTATGTCGCGATTTGGCCAGGTTTCTTAGTTAGTGTACACCTATGACTCGGTCTTCTCTACCATGGCTAGAACACTAGTCAAAGCACTCGACCACACTATCAGTGCCGAAATTCTTGGTCATCTTGCGCTCCGAAACTTAACCGTGACTAAGGCCTTCTATACTGAATATTTATAAAAATTCTAAAATCACACTTTAATTCAAACAAATAAATAAAAGAATATTTTCTAAACTTTCGGAAAGAGGGGTTACGAATCTACCTACTTCAGAAATACTATCGATTTAGAATACAATAGTGCATCTTTCTATAAAAATCATCTAACATGATTTAGGATTCAATAAGGCCTATGTAGCAACCTTAACTACCCAAATGTCTATTTAAATTAGGGACTCCTAGTCCTAACCATCCTCTTAAGGTTGATTTACTCCTAGTTGTGAATGAGCATTTCCTAGTCGCAGGCTCGCAGTGGTATGACGAATATGGTACCACCACGAGTTCGCACAATTTGCAAAAACTGACCTGCATAGGCCACCACAAAAACTAGCCACAACCCGCACCCGCTTTTCGGATACGAGACGTGTCCAAGCCAGCCTACGCCGCAGAGTCGGCGGTAGAACGATGTCAAGACCGCAAGAAATAAATGCTCAAATATCACATTTGCTGCTCATTCACATTTCTAAATTTATTACAACAGTTACAACATTTATAACAGTTACAATATTTAAAATTAAAGGAAATACAAAGTTTTCATATTTAATGGAAATTATACAACTGCTATCTATTTCTAGGTTTCCATCTGCAAGTACACCCGAATCTCTTCAAAGCTAAGTGAAGCCACAGCTAACCTGAAAAATGTTGGTTTCCAGTCAGGAATGGAACAAGTACACAAACCGACGACAATACAAAAACATAATAGAATTCACAAGACATGAAAATAACATATGAGATATAAAAACTGGAAGATAACTGATATCATAGCACGATAGAGAAGTAAACAAGGAAAAACTAATGAAAGACATCTATCTAGGTGGTGTGAAATATCCTTTTCGACATGTGAACGGCTAGGGGGTAAATTCGGCACACTGCACGTGTCGTGTGCAGCGGCTATTATTCAAGAATATACTCATGGGATAGTTCTGGGTAGTTCACATGTCTACTTAGATATTTCCCCTCTCGACTACTCCGTGTGACGAGCGTGTCAACAAGCAGCAAGATATATGTATAGACATGAAATAAAAACACTACTATGAATCGGAAAGCAATCAGAAAGTGCACTTGCCTGTGGTCCTTTGCTGGTGAAACCCATAATTCCGTCAGGTTCAGAATAGTCCAGTTAGCTAGGTTGATATGCAGACATTCGGATTCGCAAAATATAGGAATACAATTAGTCATGGTAATATAATCTAAAAGAGAAATTCGATTTAGAAATAAGAAGTTCATAATTAGAAAATTTTATTTATTTATATAGAAAATACTTATAACCTCATTAGAAACCATATTGAGAAAACTAATAGGTAGTAGAAAATTATATTGTGCTTAAGCAAGTAATACTTTAACTATTATTGATCAAAATAGTATTAGAAAGTATTTAAAACCCGCAATTATAACTCTTAGTAAAATATTATAACAATTTATAAAATATTTGAAACTATAAAATCATTACTCTCCATTAAAAGTCAAAATCTCATAAATATTTGTAAGGCCAAAATATAGGCTTCATAAATTCTATTTAAAATACTTATATTATACTTGTTGAAATATAGCCCAAAATAAAATAAAACCCAAAGATAAATAATAATAGTATAAGAGCCCAAATTAATTAAAACATATATACATATACTCATCTACTTAAAATACGTGTATTTAAATTAGTACACTTAGTCCAACCCAGTAATTGCAAATGATCCAAGCCCAAAATTACTATATTTATTTAACTCTCATATTACATTCGGACCTAAAGCCCAAGCCCATAATATAATAAAATTTACCATTGGTCTGGGAGCCCAAAATCCATTTCTACCAGCCCACTACTGATCTTCCGAAAAACAAAGAAAAATAACATAAACCAACTATCACTTATAACGTGTGTTAAAAGAGGGATAGAGAGAGAATGGAGAAAAAAAAGGGTTTGAGCTCACCGAGAAAGGTTCTACTACAGGAGAGGGAACCGGATCTCGGCGGACGGCTCGGGACTCGGCAGCGACCGGCGCTGGAGGGTGCGCCTCGGCGGACGGAGCATGGCAGGACTCGTTCTCGACTGCAGAGAAGCCGTCGTGGCGGCGCTGGACAGCCACAGAAGAGATGCTCAGGCGGAACGCCTCTCCGGCACGGCGGCGCTCGCCTCGCGGGGACGCGGGCGGCTCGGCTCAAAACTCTGGCCGGCTGTGCACCAGATCTGGAGGGCGGGAGTCGCGCAGCACTCGTGACGGCGGAGCAACGCTGCGGCTGGCCGTTGGCGCCTCTCCGGGGGGGTGAGGGGCAGGCGCAGCGGCTCGGCCAGGCAGAGGTAAGGTGGTGGGGGAATGGTACTGGTGTCGATGATTGTGTTGCTATTGTCGAAGGTCCTATGGGTTGGTGGTTATTTTTTTGTACTGATGTCTTGTTTGTGGACACGAAATCGGACACTCGGGTCGGACCCAACTGACACGGTGGACACAGACAGATTCTGTGTATTGTTTGTTGACGGAGGGTTCGGGTGGTGGTGTTGCAGGGGACGGCGTTGGGTCCTTGTTTCATGGCCGGAACAGAGAGCTGCAGTGGTCGGGTTGGCTTGCGGTGATGGAGATGTTGATGGTGGTGGCAATGGCATGATGATGATGATAGTGATGGGAATTGATCACAGGTGGTTGCGACGAGGGCCTATCGGTGGTCAGGCTGCGACATGGATGAAATAGGGATGCTAGGTTTTGTGGGAAATCGGTTGATACATATATCCGACTTGCGATATACATCAATTGTGAAAGAGATTAGGAGGGCTAGATTTGAATTTGATTCATATTCGATTTAAAGAAAGATGTTGTAATCGGCCAGGACTCGGGGAGTTTGGAATTTACATAACTCTATCTAAGCCCTTCACAATGGGTTTCTGCAAAACTCCTCCTTCCTGGGCCAAGAGGAGTAATAATAATAGTAATAGTAATGCTGGTGTAACGACAATGATAGTAATATTTAGTAATAGATACAATAATTTGTATCCAAGGGTTATCAATAGTTTAAACAATATACTATTGAAATCCTTAGTCGAATATAAGTCAAATAATATCTAATGATGTTTAAATAATTTTTTATAAAAACAAACCTTTAAAATAAATGATAGTGGTAGAACAGATAATTCTAGTTATCAAATAATTTGCAAACTATTTTCCTATAATTATCAAACAATATGTGTATTATATCAGTCAAAATAAAACGTAGATATAATATTTGGTAACAAAATAACCTTAATAATAAATAAATTCAAACAATGTTTTTATATACTCCAAGAATCAAGTCTAACAGTAGTTAGTTCCAAGGAAGAACATTTTATAAACAAACTAACTTAGTAAATAATTTTGTCGTTCAAAATATTAGCATTCTCTTCGTATAGTTAAAATAAAATACGTCTTTCTCCTGCGACATTTCGAAATATGTTAGAAAATATATTTTTTTTTATATGAAAACGAGAGTTACAAATGGTTCTACAACCCGGGAGAAATCTTACACAAATCTCCTATAATATCCTGCCAGCCCCAGGAAACTCCTGATCTCTGCCGCTGAAGTCGGCGCTGCCCATGCCTCAACTGCTACGATCTTCTTGGGGTCAACTGAGATACCATCTCCAGTCACCACATGCCCCAAAAAGTCCACCCGGTCCAAGAAGAACTCACACTTGGAGAGCTTTCCGTAAAGCTGCTCCTTCCTGAGAGTCTTCAGCACTATCCTCAGCTGCTCCTCGTGCACCTCCTCAGTCTTAGAATATATCAATATGTCATCAATGAACACCACCACAAACTGATCCAGGTACTGGTGGAACACCTTGTTCATTAGGTTCATAAACAATGCTGGTGCATTGGTTAGCCCAAACGGCATAACCAAAAACTCAAACTGCCCGTACGACGTCCTGAAAGCGGTCTTGGGAATATCCTCCCCCTTTACCTTCACCTGGTGATATCCCAACCTCAGATCAATCTTGGAAAATACCCGAGCTCCGCTCAACTGGTCAAAAAGATTGTCGATCCACGGCAGTGGGTATCTGTTCTTGATCGGGAGGTTGTTGAGTGTCCTATAGTCAATACACATCCGTACTGACCCATCCTTCTTCAGCATAAATAACACTGGTGCACCCCATGGCGACGAACACGAACGGATGAAACCCTTGTCCTGCAGCTCATCCACCTGCTTCTTTAGCTCCACCAATTTACTATTGTTCATCCGATAGACATGCTGAGAGATGGGTTCCGCTCCCGAAACCAAGTCTATCGAGAACTCAATGTCTCTGTCTGGTGGTAATCCAGGCAACTCCTCTGGAAAAACATCCATATACTCTGCTATCAAGGGGTGTAGAATCGCCTGCTCCTCAACCGAGACTCCGCAGAAGACTCTGCTGCTCTGCTTCGCCTGACGTTTGGAGTACTCGAACTCTGGCTCCCCCGGCACTCTGAAGAGAACTCTACCCCCTCTGCAATCAATGCTGGCGTGGTGCCTGCTCAACCAATCCATATCGAGTACTATATCGTAGTTCGGCAATGGCATTACGAGCAGGCTCACCTCCAACTCACGGCCTCCTAAAATAATACTCCGACCCGTACAAACATCACTCACGAGGATAATGCCACCTCCGGTCGTGATCTTGTAAGTCCTAGGAAACGATTCAGCTATGATACCGTGTCTAATCACATATGATACAGATATGAAGCTACGCGAAGCACCGGAATCGAATAATACAAAAGCTGGACTGGAGTCGAGAAGAACCGAACCTGCGATCAGCTCTCCTATCACCTCTGCATCTCCAGCCACCATGGCGAAAGCTCGCCCCTGCTGGCCTCCCCTGGCCTGCTACTAGTGCTGGACGAACCTCTGCTGCTGTGTCGGCCGGGCTGGTCCCCTCTGCTGGCCTGCTGGAGCTCTGACTGCTGCTCCCTGAGTTGCTCGTCCCATGTGACACTCCCTCATCTGGTGTTCTGCTGAACCACACACTAGACACTGGCCCAGCCTCTTCCGGCACTTATTGATGACATGTCCGGGCTTCTTGCAGTAAGCACAAGTGATAACCTGTCTCTAGTCCCACTGGTGCTGTCTCGGCTACTGCTACTGGTGAACTGGCCTCTGCTGGATCAGCTGCGGCTGGAACTGCCTCGGATGCTGCTGCTGGTGAACTGGCCTCTGCTGGATCGGCTGCGGCTGGAACTGCCTCGGCTGCTGGTGCTGAAAGTGGGGCTTTTTGTCCTGGCCTTCGCTGCTGCTGCCCCCAACTGGGTCTCGCCCCTCTTGAGCCTAAGCTCAAGATCATCCTCAGCCAATAAGGCTCCCGTCAAGATCTCCTAAAAAGTGGCATCCCTGTTGCACATGGTTAAGGACTTGACCTCCTTGACCAGACCCTTCTGGAACCTCTGGGCCTTCGCCATCTCGCTCAAGCCCTCTACGAATCTGCCGAGGCGGCCAAACTCCCCAGCGTACTCCTCCACTGACAGGCTCCCCTAAACCAAGCTCTCGAACTGCGACTCCAAGGCTTGAAGCGCTGAATCTGGAAAGAAATTCTTCTTGAAGAAGCCCTTGAACTCCTCCCAAGTCTGCCCAGCTACCCCCCACCCTGGGGTCTAACTGATACCAGGTGCAAGCAAGATCTCGCATCCGGCTAGCTGCTGCCTCTATCTGGAGATCTGCCGGTATCCGGGCCAGGCGAAAGATCTCCTCTATATGCTCGATCCACTCATCAACATATAGGATCCCCTCTGTCCCCAGGAAGTCTCTGGGGCTCATCTTTTGGAACTGCTCTATCCCCGGTGTCCTCGGCTGCTGAACCATTGGTCGAGCTGCGACTGTCGTAAGGGCCAACTCCATGCCCCTGTCTTGTCGGACCTGTTGCCGGTCCATGAACTGCTGGAAATAATAGAACATCTGTGCCGCATCCACGTATCCTGTTGGCGGTGGATGCTGAAAAGGCATCTCTGCGATGACTAGGTCCTGCCTCCAAGCCGGTGGAGGCATACCCCCTGCTGCTGCTGCTGGAGTCTCAATACGAGCAGAGGTGGCAGGAGCTGCAGTCTCATGTCTCTGCTGAACTGGCTGAGAGGTAGCAGACCCCTCCACAGCATCCCCATGAATGGTACACTGCGACTGCGTCTCCACCATCCTGAAAACATACCAACAAGAGTATCAATTTCTGAGAAAGAAGCGATATAACAAAGGCGGACAGTTAAAATTCAAAAGAATCAGCTGACAATAAGGATTTAGATGGCAATAAAAGAGTTTTTCCTAATGTGATTGAGTACCTTGAAAACTAATGTCCTATATCCTACTGCAGGCTGTAGTGATACTCTGGTTCGAATACCACTACACTTCTAGTCAAGACCTGCATGGGCCACCACTAAAAACGTGTCACGACCCGCACCCTAGAGTAAGGGCACGAGATGTGGGTACGTCCAGCCTACGCCACAGTGTCGGCGGTAGAACGCTATCCTAGGTCACAACATCTAACAATATAATTCTAACCAGTTTATACTCCCCGAATGGGAGTGACATAGCAGAATAAACTCAATCACAACTAAGGAAGAAGAAGCACGATATGATATGGAACTCAAAGAAAATACAGATGATCAGAAGAGTCTAAGATAACATCTCAGCAATATCCAGAATACAAGGTCTCTGTGAGCACCCTGAATTTCGGGTTGATTTTTTTCATTTTATTTTATTTTTCTAATTGATTGGTTTTGATTAATATTTTATTTATTTATCTGTAAGTATACTTTTTCATGCCATTGATATTTGGAGTATCAGGGATGTTCAACTCTGGAAATTTTCTTCATGAGTTTTGGAGTGGACAAGATTACCTTCATGACGGTATATAGTGTCCCATCCAAACTTGTTCCCTTGTGCTCTTTTTGCTTCGCTGAACTTCGGGTCGATTTAGACCATTTGATTATTATTTATTTTTCCCACTCTTTTTTTGATCATTTTTAGCGCGTTACCAAGACTTTTAAATTGGGAGCGCAAGACCAGTCAGTTTCTTGAAACCAACTCCTCATTGATGATCTACTCGAGACGCTCGTCACCCATGACCTTCGTGTCCCACTCAGACACGTCATTTTGTGCTCCATCTGATTCGCACAACTTTTCTGACACGTGACCCAATTTTATTTCACACCACGGCGTCACATTCATCTTCCAACTTGATTTGTGGGTCCCCTGTCGACCAAAACCGGTCCGCCCCAATTATAGACATGGCCCACAGTGAGCCTACTATCCGTCCGCCACTTGTGTCCCATTTATTGGAATCCCCATGTGCTACTTATTTGCCCATGATCATCAACGCCTATTTTTAATTCGATTTTCGCACAATGTCCAGTTTTGATCCAACTCGGCTCTACCGAGTCCAGTTCAGCCTTGTGTTGCCCTCCATCATGACACCCTCAACTTTCTTGCCCAAAAATATTAGTACTCATTTTACCTATTTTTAAATATTAATGGAAAATTTTCCATTGATTTTATTTTCCTTGGAATGACCTATTTCCCTCTAATTTATTCCTAGCCATTGGATCATCCTAAGTAATCCTCACCATCAATTTCCTTACATGGAAACTTTCCTCACAGCACATGTGTAGCCGGCCCTAATTCCTAGGAAAGGCATTCACTTTCTCTCTCTTTCTCTCTTATCCACTCTTCTCTTTCCTTACAATAATTCCTACAACACAAAAACCATGCAACTATACAACAACAACTTCAACAAACACCACGACCACCTCTCCTCTGGCCGGACCACCCCCGACGGCCGACCACCCCCTGGCCAGCTCCGACCACTGGCCGGCCATGGCCGGCGATCCCCAACTAGATCTCCTCCTCTCCTCCTCTCCTCCTCCTTCATCTTCCAATCCGCAAGCCAGCCACCATCATCCATCCCCGAGCCAACTAACCACCACCTCCAGCCACCATGCTCCGCCACCTTCGCCGCAGCGCCGCCGTTGCGTTCGCCACACCGCCGTGCGCGCGCTGGCGCAACACAGCAGTGGCGGCAGCAGCCTTGGCGCGCGCGCGCGCGTGGCCGCTGCCGCCGCGCCGTCGTGCCCCGGCGACCCCCGCCTTGGGTAGCCCCCTCTCCGGCGAACCTAAGCCTGCCTTCCCCTGACGGCCACCGTTCGAGGCGATTCGGGCGTTTTGAACGACGTCCCGTCGTGACGCGCGCGGGATCGAGTTCATTTTGGTGCTCCGTCGCAGCAACTTCGTGCACGTTTTTCCGGAGATTCGACCGTTGGATCGGCAATTTCTTCGCTCCGTCGCAATCTCGGTATATCCACCTTCGCTCATGTCAATTTTCGTCTGTTAATTTTATCGTTTGATACATGAAAACCGGCCACCAAGTTGACCGTTTAAATTGTATTAAATTTGGACAGTTTCGCGGGGCCAACTTCGTCAGCTTGTATCTCCTCCACTGCAGCTCCGTTTGGCGTGCTACCAGTTTCGGTGCGAAGCTGGTATAACCCTTTTGCTACTCCTCTAGTTTCGTTTTATTGTGAGCTTGTTTGATTGGTTGAATTCGACGCCAAAGTTGGCCGTCCGAATTCGTAATTTCTAACTTGTAAAATTCTATTTTTTAACACGGGACTCCAGATTTTATTTTTGACACCACCAGTAGACTTGTGGCATCGTTCTGGCATGTTTTCATATAAAATTTGTTAGATTTGGAGAACGTGAGCCCGGGCATGCATTTCGGTACAAAGTGGGTCCCACTTTCTGGGTCAACGGAACTTTTTGACGCCGGCTCATCGGAATCCAATTCCGGATATACCGTTGAGTTCGTATCATCATTCTGGACTCGTTGACATATAATTTGCTAGGTTTTGGTGGACATTGGATCCGACTCGTATTTCGGTGCAAGTTGGATACCAATATCCGGGCCAACGGGTCATTTTGAGATCGGCTCATCGAAATCCAATTCCGGAGATACCGTTGATTTCGTATCATCATTCTGGACTCGTTGACAGGTAGTTTGCTGAGTTTTGAGAACCTTGGCTCCGGCACGCATTTTCGTGCAAACCGGAATCCCAAGTTCTGGTCAATGGGCCAAATTGAGATCGGGCCAACGGAATCCAATTATGGAGATACCGTTGGGTTCGTATCGACATTCTGGTTTCGTGGACATATAATTTGTTATATTTTGTAGACTTATTTTCTTACACATTTTTTGGTGCAAAACGGCTCCGACACGGACACCGTATTGACCCGAAATTACCTTTTTGCCCTTGTGTCCAAATTGGACCGTTGGGTAGGCTATCCTAGCTAATTTGACCATTCTGGACACGTTGGCGATGTTCATTTCATCGTCCGACAATGTTTGTTGATAATTTCTCTGAGTTTAACCTTTTTATAATTAATTAATAAATAATTCATATAATGTTCGTATTTCGGGATTAGTACAACGAAACTGAGATCAGTCAATTCTAGTGATCTCACATCGCTGAAATTGACAAGTTGGATACGTGGATCACTATAATAAGATTATCAACCTTACCGATAATCTTCTTATCTCGATTTGCGTGCCGTAAGTTTCGACGTGCAAATAACGAAGTACACTTTATATTAGACTAGAATTGACCCTGATTGACCTAAGTTGACCAGTTGACCCAAAGTCAACTGTAAGTCAACACTTGACCTAGTTGGACTAGATTATTGACCGGAGTCGACCTAGAGTTGTTTTGACTTAGAAGAACCTAGAATAATATAGTTTGCCTGTAGAGATTCATTTATTACAACTTGAACACCTTGTAACCTGTGTTGCTTTAAATAGGACTCTGTGGCTTCAGTGGGACCCCTATACTTATCAGCTGTTCAGGTTATCGAGGCGAGTACATTCTCTGATCATTTCATATCCTGCTCAGAATTATTTCCTGCAGTAAATTACTTTACTTGTACTGTCACATTGGTCACACGGATTGGTACTATATGGATCCCTTCTTGAGATGTTATCCTTAGGGAGCATCGGGTACTACATGTTCTGTGCGTTTCACTTACATGGCGTATCATATGCTTCATTGGTTCTTTGATCACTTACGACATATACTCTTATGATCGTAGAGTCTTCCTAGAATCCTTATCCCATTTATGGGACTACTATGTATCACCTTCGGGGTCTATCACCTTTGGGGTCTATCACCTTCGGGGTCTATCACCTTCGGGGTTTGTTACATAGCATCATAACATAACCTGGCTGGATCATTGTGTATTGATTGGGGGTACGGGGAAGTAAAAATGGACATGTGAATAATACCCAAGTAGTGTAGCATCAGAATCTCTTCCATAGTGTAGCATCAGAATCTCCTATGCCATTTACATGTCTATATTGTACTCTGACTCACTAGCCACATGTTAGTTCTTTATTTATAGTATATATTTCTATTACAGCTCTCTCTCTGTTTACATACAGCATTTCTTTCAGTACCTGTATCTTACTTTACTACATGATTATATTTTCTAACCTGCTATGAACTGTTGAGATGTATTGTGCTCGCTCCAGTTCTGACTGGACCTGTTGATAAATTTTACAAATAGCCTGGGATTGCCTGCTAGCCTAGAGGAGACACAGTAGAGGTTGTTTAGGTAGTTATTTCATTTTGTCTGAAGATTGTATTTATTTTGTGGATTACTGTATCTGTATTTGAGTTTGGAGATGTATTTCTGGGTTTATGTATCTTAGACACTTAGACTTCTATCTCCTGTATCTCTTTTGGATTTCATGTTTTATCTATCATTATCATGCTCTACCTTAGATGTGATTGAGTCTGTATCTGCTATGTCACCCCCATTCGGGGAGTATAAACTGTTTAATCTTATACTGTTAGATGCATTGAGACCTAGGACAGCGTTCTACCGCCGACACTGCGGCGTAGGCTGGGCGTTGTTACGTTCTCGTGCCCTAACTCTAGGGTGCGGGTCGTGACAGTCTCAGCTACTGAATATGAAAGAATATATACAACTCAGATCTCAAAGACAGAAATAAAGTTTAACTACTAGTCTCAAGACAACATAAGTAAGATAAAGCCTAACTAAGCTAGTCTAGGCAGTGGGGGTAATATCCTCATCTAGAGCTGGGTCCTCCTGAGAGTCCAGCTCACAAGTGTCGTCTAGGGCTGCCCCGTAGAAGGTATCCACACAGGCCTCCTCCTCGTCCTCTGTAATATTTTCAACAGGTCCAGTCAGGACAGGAGCGGGCACAATACATCTCAACAGTTCATAGCAGGTTAGAAAATATAATCATGCAGTAAAGTAAGATACAGGTACTGAAAGAAATACAGTATGTAAACAGAGAGAGAACTGTAATAGAAATATCTACTATACATAGAGAACTAACAGTGACTAGTGAGTCAGAGTACAATATAGACATGTAAATGGCATAAGATGATTCTGATGCTACACTATGGAATGATTCTGATGCTACACTACTTGGATATTATTCACATGTCCACTTCTACTCCCCCGTACCCCCAATCAATACACAAAGATCCAGCCAGGTTATGTTATGATTCATGTAACGGCCCCCAAAGGGTGGTACATGATAGTCCCATAAATGGAGATTCTATAAAGCCTAATAAATGGGAGGATTCAAGGAAAACTTTGTGATCATGAGAGTACATGTCACAAGTGATCAATGAACCATGCAGCATAGTGATACACCATGTAAGTAAAACGCACAGAACATGTAGTACTCGATGCTCCCTGAAGGGATAACATCTCATGAAGGGATCCATATAGTACTAATCCGTGTGACCAACGTGACAGTATCAAGTAAAGTAATTTAAAGCAGGAAAATAATTCTAAGCAAGTTATGAAATAATCAGAGAATGTACTCGCCTGGTATCTGAGTGTCCGGATGAAATGTACTGTCCGAGGAGAGGTATCTGGCTCCTAATCAGAACAGCACAAGTCACAACAAGTCTAAAATGATAACAAGATGCAATTTAATGCATTCTAAATGAATCTAGGTCAATCTAGACCAAAGTCAACTCTTGGTCAACTCTGGTCAACCCTAGAAGTCAAACTAGGTCCACTATGGTCAAACTAGGTCTAACAAGTCTAAATTAGTCTATACTAGTCTACATTAGTCTATACTAGGTCACTAAGCCTACACTAGCTAGTGCACACCACTTCAAGGCTGTCCAAGCCTAAATCATGTCAACACACATTATACCTAATATACAAGCATGAGTATATGTATGCATTATACATTCATGGGCTTAAATACATATATACATACATGTTAGGTTATAGTACAAATTCATTAGGAAACATCACACACACACACACACACACACACACACACACACACACACACACATATATATATATATATATATATATATTTATATATTTATATATATATATATATATATATATATATATATATATATATATATGTGTGTGTGTGTGTGTGATGTTTCCTAATATATATATATATATATATATATATATATATATATATATATATATATATATATATATTAGGAAACATCACACACACACACACACACACACACACACACACACACACATATATATATATATATATATAGGCTCAATACACTATATACATTAACTATGTATATATATACACTACATAAATAGATATATACATATAATATACATTCATACATGTGTTTATAGAGAGAGGGAAGGCGTGTGTGTGTGTAGAGAGTAGCAAATGTGTGTGAGTGTAGAGTGACTGTTGTGTGAGAGATGTGTGACTGAAAATAGTGAAGTGCACAGTGTCTTTAGGAAACAGTGAGTAGGAAGCCCCAACCAGTTTTCAGTTAATTACCAAAACCAAATACAATATTTCCAGGTCTCAGATTTCTCATTACATCAGTTCAGTTTTAGAAAAAAATAGGAAGGAAAGGAAAGGAAACCAATACTCTCAAAACAGTTTCAGTTTTTGTACAAAACTTCAAGCCCCCAATTTGAAATCAATTAACCACCAAAACAACCCAAAATCGAACCATAGCTAGAACACATATAGGAGAACTATATTAGGGTTTTAAATCATGCTAATAACAGTATTAAATGGGTTAATTAGACTGCCCAAATTCGAATATCAAAACTGGAAAAATACTGGAAATGTTTATGTATCAGAAATTTAGGGGAATGGGAAAATGTAATTTGAAAACAATTAAGATGCAAAATTAAAGGTTGGTAATGTAAACCCAGCATGTGTTCGTGTCCCAGAGAGTGTCTCGTGTCCACCACAATGTGACACGACGTGTCCACAAGAATAAAACCATTCTAGTGCACAGGACACTGCACAGCAATGCACGGTCGTGCATAAGTGCACGCGTGTCGTGCACTCGACACAGAGCAAACCAAGACACGTGTTCACAAACCTAGGTTCGCCACACATAGGGCTACCTACGTGTCACCCTTTTTTGGGTCGACGTGTCCCCGTGTCCGAGTTATTAACCCGTATCAGTGGCGACTGAACGCGTGGGTCAGTGCAGTGCAAAATCGATGCACGTGCCCGTGCTCCCTCGACACGACACGAGGGGTCGTGCCACTTGGGGAGTATCGTGTCAGACACTTCCCCAACATGTCCTCAAAATCTCACGTGTTCTCGTGTTGTGTCCAGTGAGGAATCCACCCCGAGTAGCAGGACACGCACACTGCTCGCGCGCGTGTGTGCACCCGTGTGTGCACGTGTCCAAACAGACACGATACGACACCAAAATAAACTCAGGACATTAGAATCATGTAAGCCACATCAAAACAACATTTTCTGTTCAAATACTTTTCGGAAACGAAATCGAAATGCCCATTGGGGCATTTCATCAAACACTAACATACGAGGACTGATACATGTCCATTTAGGACATAAAATGGACACGAAACCTAGGTTTAGGTATACCTACAGTTAGGGTAGACCTAGGGCTATCCAAACATGCAAAGAAACTAGAATTTTAATGGTGTTTATATAGATTTACCTATTGGTGTCAAAATACAAGAAAAGCTTCCAATAGTGGGGTTCCTCCTTGCTAGCAAACTTCTTCAAATTGCTCACAAACTGAGAAAAACCTCCACAAACAGCAAGAACACACTAATAAGAACCTATTGCAATTGGTTTGAGGGAAAAAGGAAATAAATAGGATTTTCTATGAATTATTGAAGATGGAGACTTACCTCTTTCTTAAACTTGTTCTTTCCTAAAAGAGGCTAGCCCTAAATGGAGGAGACTATTTATAGGGGTATTCCCAATGCTAGTGGCCGGCCACATTAAGTTAGGGTTAGGGTTAGCTAATGGGTTGGGCTATGGGCTAAGTCATTAATCAATGGTTCAAAACCATAAGTCATGGCTTGTGACTAAAAGCCTTTCTATTCTAACTTAATTTCTAATTGGCCTATTAGGAATTAACTTAATGTTAGGTTAGGGTCACATGACCTAATCAAGTCCAAACACAACTAGGGTTAGCTTCTAGGTTATTCTACCAAGTCAAAGCTAATCAAAGTCAACCTAGTCAACCATCATTCAAACGATTCCAAAATAAATCCTAAAAATTTCCATAATTTCAAATAAATTATAATAAATTCAAATAACCCTAAAAATGACAAAAATACTCTCAAACTAGAAATGTGGCAGTAACAACACTCGTTTAAAAGGGAGAGTACGGACTCCCCACACTCTGTATCGGAAATCCTTCTCAACGAGGCGGTCATACATACGGATATCCTGGCCAACATCGGCCTAGCTCCCATGGCCAGGATGCAA
Source organism: Iris pallida (assembly GCA_029216955.1). Lineage (NCBI taxonomy): Eukaryota > Viridiplantae > Streptophyta > Magnoliopsida > Asparagales > Iridaceae > Iris > Iris pallida. The sequence continues at coordinate 11,351,271 of JANAVB010004998.1, read as the reverse complement.
CAGGCCATCGATGGTGGCCTCACCAGCTCGAACAGCTACTTCGGAGCCTTAGCCGAAATAGTAGGAGAAGTTTACATTCATCCCGATGAGGATCCAACCGATCTAAGCAAGGACAACAAGAACAAACACCTCAAAGCAAACGGAAAGGCTGTAGCCACCGGTAAAAAATCTAACAATAGAAGCACCAAAGAAGCCCCGACAATGACCACCTGATCGGCAACGAAACTCACCAAATCCCCCTCCCAGCACCCCTAATGTTTAACATCCTCTTTTAGAATATTCGGGGCATTACAAACAAACCCACCTTAAGAAGAATAAGTAGTCTCAAGAGAATCAACAATATTGATATCTTAGTGATTATCGAACCTAAAATCCCCCATAAGAAACTCAAGTCTATCCAGTTGCAGTTAGGTTTCCCCTCTGCCATTGACGGCTACCACGACATCTGGATCTTCTTCGCGGTTGACGTGATGATCGGTATCATCCTTGACTCAAGACAGGCACGCTCACGTGTTAGATGGATCATCCTATGCTCCATTCCTGGTCCATCTTGTCTGTCGTTCATGGCAGCTACGATTTCACAGACCGCTAACAGCTTTGGGACTCTCTGATAGACATTCACCACAACCATATCGACCTCTCTTAGCTCTACGTAGGAGACTTCAATGCCATTACTTACAGAGGAGAAGTCGGGAGGGCATCCTCCCCCTACGTCTGCTATGTCTGACTTTACCAACTTCATTTTTAACGTCCACCTATCTCCGCTTTAGTTCTCCGGTAGCTCTTTTACGTGGTGTAATATGCAGGAAGGCACGTGGCGGCAATACTCTCGCCTCGATCATGCTCTCATTAACTCCCAATGGTCCAACATGGAACTCTCTTCTAGACTTACACACCTCAATATGACTGAATCAGACCACTCCCCCTTCTCATAGAAGTCAGCGAGAACGTGAACCATATAAAGAAAAGTTTCTGTTTCTTTGATTTTTGGAGCCATCACCCTCAGTTCAGGAATACCATGGCAGACGCCTGGAGAGGCCCTGATGCCCTCGACCCCCTCATTCGTGTGGTTGCAAAACTCAAAGCCACCAGGAAAGCTCTCACTCTATGGAGTAAGGAAGCTTTTGGTGACATCTTCCAGGCTGTCCACCGCTGAGGATGACGTCACTCGCATTAAGATTCTGTTTGCTTATGATGGATCCCCTGCATCCCGTGCTTCCCTCAACCTCACTAGAGCCCTGTTGAAGTTCCGACTTAAAGTCGAGACAGAATTCTGAAAACAGAAAGCTAGGCTAACTTAGGATTTGGAGGGAGACAAGAACACGAGCTACTTCCACTCTTGCGTCAAGGGCCACAAACATCAGCTCAACCTTCATCAAATCACTAACGAAAACGATAATACCCTCAATAACCAAAAGGACATTCAGTTTGCAGTGGCGACTTTTTATTCTTGGTTGTTCACCAAAGATGACATCCATAAGGACGAGGACCTTCTTGCGGTGATTTCTCGCTTGATTGAAGACGAAGACAACACCTTGCTGCTGCTTCTGCCTACTGAGACTGAGGTGAGAGATGAGGTATGGGTGCTCAACGAACACAGCACTTCCAGACCGGATGGTTTTACCAGAGTCTTCTTCAGATCCTATTAGAACATCATCAAGACGGACATCCATGAGGCGGTAATAGCTTTCTTCCAAGGAGCCAGTATCTGAAATCTATATCCAGTGCCAACCTGATTCTGATCCCCAAGAAAGATAACCCGAAAACATTCAAAGATTTCTGCCCGTTAGCTTGTGCACCTTCACTAACAAAATCATATTTAAGATCATCGCAAATCACATGACTGGATTGCTCCCTAAAATCATCTCTGAAGAGCAAAGTGGTTTCGTCCGAGGACACAACATTTTAGACAACATTCTGTTAGCACAAGAGATGATCAGCTGCATAAAATTCCCAGCGATGGGAAGAAATATTACCATAAAGTTGGACCTGGAAAAGGTATACGACAGGCTTGATTGGCAATTCATGATATGGGTGTTTAGAGCTTTCGGGTTCTCGAAAACCTGGATTGACATTGACTGGCGATCGATCAGCAACTCGTGGTTCTCCACTGTTGTCAACGGTCAAGCTGAAGGATTTTTCACTTCGAGCCGCGATGTCAGACAAGGAGACCTCTATCGTCTACTATATTCTTCTTTGTCGCAGAAGCTTTGAGCAGAAACCTGAACCATATGGTTGGCACCACTCGATTCCAGCACTTTCACACTGCTAGCGGATGTCCGATTATCACACATTTGGCCTACGCAGAAGACATTCTCATTTTTTCATCTCGAGACACTGGGTCTGTCGAGGTGGTTAACAACATGCTGAAGAGATACACCAGATGCTCCGGCCAACGCATCAACCCAAACAAGAGTGTTATATACGTCCACCACACTGCAGATAGAGACTACTCCAACATGCTTAATGACATTACTTCTTTCTCGGTGGTGTACCCTCCTTTCACGTACTTAGGGTGTCGCTAGTGTACGATAGATCTAATACGGGTATCTTTGATGTGTTAGTAGGTAAGATTAGAAAAAAAGATTGAAGGATGGCATAATGTGATCTTATCCCCAGGCGGCAAGATGATTCTAATCCAGCATGTGCTAGTTTCCATCCCGTTATATCCTCTGGAAACCTGCTCCCCCTAAGAAGGTCCTCTCCAACATTGGAAACCTTTTTGCCAACTTCTACTGGGTCACAACGACGGCAAGGATAAGCATCATTGGGCCAGCTGGGCTATTATGGCTAGACCCACGTCGGAGGAGGCCTAGGATTCAGCAGGTTAGCACACATTGTCGACGCTTGCTCGATGAAGATGTGGTGGAAGCTTCGCGAGAATCGGTCTATTTGGGAGAGTTTCATGAAGGCCAGATACTTCAAGTACTGCCACCCCAATGCAGCCTCCCACAACAGCAGATCCTCGACCTCCTGGTGTCGCATCCTAAACGGCAAGAGTCACGTTGAACCGTTGATCCGTCTTATTCTGGGTTCAGGCGAGTCGTCCCTCTTCTCTGAAAGGTGGCTCAGGGACAATCTCCTTCCCCCCTACGGGGAGCTCCCGCCAACTGTAGTATTAGGGACTTGTGTGATAACGACGAGGACTGGAATTGGGGAAGAGTTAGGTCTTGGATTGGAGAGGAGTCCGCAGCAGGCTTAGCCGCTTCTGGATCGGTGGTTGGGATGGTCCCTGATTTCCTGTGGTAGACTTAGACGGCTAACGGCTAGTTCTTCCTGCATCAGCGCGGTGTGTGGTTCGCGGTATCGACGCTCTTTCCCCCATCATAGGACCTTTTTGGGAGTCTTGCATCCCTGAGAAGTGGTCCTTCCTGATTTGGAGAACGTTTCACAACACTCTCTATTGATGATGCCCTCAACACCATTGGCTTTTGCTTAGTGTCGGCTTGCCATTGTTGCGCGGAGCGTCAACCCGAGACTGTTGGGCACATCCTTCATACTGGAGGCCTGGCTGTAGTGGTGTGGACTAGGTTCACTAACTCTTTCCTAATAGACCCGACGAATGGAGCTTCAACGATCTTCTAGCAACATGAGATAAAAACTCTCACGGCCACTAGATCGTCGCTGCAGCCATCTTGTGGGTCATTTGGAAGAACTGCAACAAATATAGATACGAAAGGCACCAGTACAATGTAGACCAACTGATTCACAAGATTCTGAGACAGATTTCAAAGATTCGTAGACATTGCAACCACGTTCGGAGGATTTTTGGCACTTTCTGGACACCTAACTTTAATGTTTAGTAGCAGTATAATAGTTTTGTTTCGTTAGAGGCGCGTGACTTTCCCATCGCGCCTGCTATTTTCATGTTTTGAGCATACTTGTATATATAGGCTACGGCATTTTGCGCCTATTTTATGAATACATGGATGGTCTGTTCAAAAAAAAAAAGGTATATATATATATATATATATATATATATATATATATATATATATATATATATATATATATATATATATATATATATATATATATACTGCAAATGACCTCTAGCCTAGTGGTTAAGAGAGATGCATGCGGCCCGAGTGGTCAGGAGTTCGAATCCCAGTGGGAGCGATTCCAGAAACAATTTACCTGATTTCAAAAATATATATATATATATACTTCTCTTATTTGCTTTAGTTATTTATTTTAGGAGGTTTGTTTTGGATCCGATGGATTATTATTTTGAAGATTGGATATATCTAGTCACCAGTTAAAAAAATTTGACCAACTAAAGTAGTCGTTAATCCGTCACTAAAATTGTAGCAGTGTGTCATTCGCTCAAACTTATAAAATGTCTGATTTTCATTCTCCCATTCTCAACGTACACAAATGGCCACACATGCAAAAGCCAAACGGTCTTCAACTCTAACATACTGTAACAGCTCTACCATCCTTCCACTAGGATTTTCCAGTAGTCTTTGCTATTTATTTGGATCATAAATCTCCAAAATCAGTATAGATAAACAACTTGGAAACTTTAATACTTGCCAAGAGGAATAAAGAGATTCATATAGAGATTCATATTATTATTATTATTATTATTATTATTATTATTATATATATATATATATATATATATATATATAATATATATATATATATATTTTATATATATTTTATATATATATATATATATATATTAACACACACACATATATATAACGTTCCCATTGGCTAGCTGGCATCAGTCATTCAGTTGAACATGGAGCAAGTCTTTCTAATCTCCCCTTGTGTGCCTGTCTTCACTCCAATGCTACTCATCTTCACCATCGACTTCTGGAACTCGTAGTCGAATCTGAGGCCTAGTAAGCCCCGAATTGTCCCCGCATAGTTCTGCACGATACTTTGGGTCGTGGAGTCCTCCCAGAGCCTCTGGTCCGACTCAAGAACTCCCTGTCCATTCTTCACGTTCCTGAAATAACTAACGTCGAACTGCGTCATGCTTCCAGTGTCGAGCGCGACACGCTTCGAGCCGTCATCCCTGGCAGGGCAGAGAGTCTGGAGTTGGCTCAAGAAGGATTGAGTGATCGTTGGGTCCGCGTTGCCGGTGGCAGTGAAGTTATAGAGACGGTAGCGGAAGAACAAACAGTCCGTCTGGCCAATGGTATGAGCACCTGATGAATACATGGCATACAAGATCTCAGTAACCTAATTTCAAGTTTAATCGAATGTTCGATCAAGAGGGTATATATATACCAACTAATGTTACAAGATCTTTATCAGTCAATCCCTTGTCCGAAAACTTCTGCTTCTGGACAGCAATCGAATCGGCCGGAGACGGTAAGCTCGTGGCCTCTGACGCAGATGAGACTCTGCCGTCGCGTCTCCCAAGTGGCACGGACCAGCTTGGGCCGCCCGTCAGGAAAACAGAATCTCGAGCAGCCAATGCGAGGATGTCCGCGCAAGACACCACCTCAGGGCACAGAGCCTCCAGCTGAGATTTCGCATCATCAACGACCTCAAATCCTCTGAGGCCCGAATTCTGAAACGCGCTCCTCTCAGCCAACGCTCCCGTAATCAAGACCGAAGCATCGCAACCCTGCACAATAATTAATTACATCATATCATATATGCAATAACAACTCTAGAGTCGACAAACAGTGCGTACAGGTTAGCTAGCTGCATGCTCAGACATAATTAGTAAGAAGAAATTAGGCTCAACCTGAACAAAACAATCATGGAAGTGGAGTCTGAGCAAGCCAGGTGCTATAGTGGAGTCTTTGTTGAAGTACTTCTCAACAGTGGACCTAACAATGGCCTCAGCCTTGGGACAGGAAGAGGAGTAGAAGCCTGTTTGGAGGCCTCCCTGTGCATGGGCAGACAAACCAGCAGTAATTAAGAGGACCATACCAAGAGCGATCCACAACTGAAATGCCATTTAATTTGCAGTAGAGTTACCAACAAACAAATGCTTCTTCTTTCTATTGTACTTTGTTCCTCAACCTAACAATGGTGGTGTTTATATATATATATATATATATATATATATATATATATATATATATATATATATATTTTTTTTTTTTTATATATATACAGTGCTTATCGACTCCTTCCTGTGTCTTCACTCTCCCCACTTTGTGATAATGGGGCAAGCACCTTGTCCTAACGTGTGGTGTGGGGGCCATTGAGAAAATTCTACGGATAGGGAATGAGCTAAGCTGCATGGAACATTTGTAATTCTCAGATATTGTTCCATTGTTAACCTTTATTGTTCCATTGTTAACCTTTATTCCTATAGTTTGTTGGATTTTCTAAGGTTACACACTGCTTTTGGTCATCTGAATGTCACTCAGTCTTCTTCCATCTCCTTTATGCAATGGCAATTGGGTTCCACATATCTTGCTTTACTGTTTGTATTCACATTAGTTACATTTAGGTGTGCTGCATCCATACGCTAAGCATAACTTTATATATTGCCATACACGAGTTTTGATGTATTAAGTACGAGTAATGCCATTCCTACACAGGGGTGCAACTTGGGCGGGTTAAACCCAAGTCCGATCGGATAAGTCCGTTAATGAGTTGGGTTAGAATTGAAGATACTCGGGTTCGGACTCGGATATGGGTTAAAATATTTGAACTCGATCAAAAATTGGATTGGACTCGGATTCATGCGTCGGGTTACCCGAAGAACCCGAAATCCGATATATATATATATATATATATATATATATATATATATATATATATATATATATATTAAATAAAAACTTTAAATCCAAAATTTTTCTACCAAAACTCTTCAACTCCTTATCATAAATCTTATTTCAATTTGTATTTTTTAATGATCAAGACTTGATTGCTATTTAATTATGTGTTTAATATTACTTTTGTTTAAAATTATTTCAAATATTATATTAGAACCCGATAAACTCGATAAACCCGACCCAACCCGAGTTCAACCCGAGCCAAACCCGATCCTCCGGACTTTGTCTTGGGCTTCATATGTTTAACCCGAGGTCAGGCCGAGCTTGGGCTCGGGCTAGGCTTATGATTCATCGGGTTAGGCTCGGGTTGATCTCAAGCCTGACCCAACCCGTCCGAGTTGCACCCCTTTCGTACCTCTAAATTGTCCCTCCAATACATCCCTTCTTATGTGGCAGCTGACGTGGCATGTTAAATAATATTATATGTCATCTGACATAGTCGATGACATGTCAATTTTTAACCCAAAAAGTTAATTATCCAATTTTGTCCATGTTAATTTAATGTTTATATTAATTATTGTTAATATTAATATTAATATTAATTTAATATTAAAATTAAAATTAAAATTATTTATTGTTAATATTATTGTTAATGCTGATTTTAATGTTAATGTTAATATTAATATTATTGTTAATTTTAACGTTAAATTAATTTTAATGCTAATGTTAACATTAATTTTAATGTTAGTTTTATGTTAATGTTAATTTTAATTTTAAAATTTGTTATGTCAGCTGCCACATTAGCTGCCACATATGGAGGAATGGTTTGGAGGTACAATTTGGAGAGACAAATAGCATTTTCATTAAGTATATGTTGTTTTTCTAACATCGTTGTTAATATTGATTTTTGATTAGGCACATATTTTTTCTTTCATTTTCGAATGTATACACAAATAAGTTGAAGAGAGAGTATTCATTTGTGTATAAATGAGATAAACAATATTAGTATAGCTGACAAAAACATGAAGCAACATTTCCAAAAAAAATTAATATTTTTTTTTTGTTTTGAAACAAAGCTTTCATTAAGAAATTAGGTAGTTACAATATTCATGTCCAGTAAAACATGAGAACTGATACAGAAAGGAAGTTCTTCATAAACCAACAATGTATGAGAAGAACTGGAAATCAAAGCAGAGGAGGCTAGAGAATGAGCACATTCATTAGCACTTCTATGAGTGTAATTAATATATCATAAAGGAGCAATACACTAAAAGATAAAGTAAATATATCGATAGATACTTAGAAGTTCTCCCTACACCAAAGGAACTTCTGGTGGGGTTGTGACGGTGAAGAAAGAAGAATGCATTTCCTCGCTTGGGATAAATTCACAAAACCCAAACGAATGGGCGGATTGGGTTTCCGCAAACCGGAATGGGTTAACGAAGCGCTCGTAGGCAAACTACTATGGCGATTTCTGGAGAACCCTCATCAACTCTGGGCGAGAGTTCTCACATGTGTCTATCTCCAAAACAATTCTATCTGGCTTGCTACGAAGCCCAAGAGTGCCTCGGCTACATGGCGGAGTGTCCTTGACAGCCGAAGACATATGGCAAGCAGAGTATGCTGGAGGATCAAGGGGGGATGGATCGACATATTCACTGATCCATGTATTCCTATACTTCCAAACTTCAGAATTTCCAAGCCAAATAACATATTGCACGCGCCACGCATCGTCCGCGAGCTCATGAACCCTACAGAGAGAAATTGGAACATTCCTTTAATCAATTCTATATTTCCCTAGCATGAAGCCAATGCTATATTGGATATCAACCTACAGGATGGAGATGGGCCTGATACACTTCTCTGGACACATTCAAGAAATGGTAAATTCTCCTCTAAATCTCTTTATGAGAACCATTAGGAGGCATGCTCCAGGCAATTCTGCATCCACGGAGTACAGCACCACGTGGAACAAGCTTTGGAAGCTCCAATTCATCTCCCCAAGAGTCAAGGTGCTCGTTTGGCGTCTGTTGAACGAAGGCCTTCCCCTACTTGCGGCGATCAACAGACGGATCACTACCATAAACAACATGTGCCCTTTATGTCTTGAACAAGAGGAGACCAATGACCACCTATTCCTCCATTGTCGGATAGCCAAAGAAGCGTTGTTTGCATGCCCCTTGGGTCTACGCATCGCTCCTGATCTAAAAATTGGGCGTTTATTAGCAGAGTGGCTTGAAGATCCAGATTGGCATGAAGCATTCAGACTGGGAGCCACCTTAATTTGGGCTATTTGGAAAGCCAGATGTGCCTGCGTCTTCAACCACACACCGCCGAACTTTCAATCCATCATCCAATATGCATGTATCATACACTACAATCATGCGCCAAATATGAAGACAAGAGTCGAAGAACTGGACAAGCTCAGGCGGCGGCCACAACCCTTGTTCGATGGACACCTCCTAGCAATCACTCCATTAAGCTTAATATTGATGGTGCTACTTCTCAAACATTTTTTGCAGCGGCTGCCATAATAAGAGACTCAAATGGAGCATTCCTAGGGGGTCTATCCTCGGTCTCGTCATCATTCCTCACTGGGGAGATTTGCATACAGGCAGAAATGGAAGCAGTTCATACGGGTATCATACTTGCAAGGAGATTCCCCAACAACAAAATAACCATCGAAGGAGACTCCATATCTGTTATTAGGATGTTCAATAGGGAGAAGGATCTTGTTCCTTGGAAATTATAGGAGATATCCACTGACATCCAGAAGCAAATATCAAACCATAATAACCTGAAGTTTATGTTTGTGCGTAGGTCGAGAAATAGGGCAGCCTACTCCCTTGCTAAGCACACTCTTCTTACTCACAAAAACTCAGTTTATCTTTCACCACCTGATTGTATTTTACAGGTGTTAGCAGATGATTCTATTATTCCCACTTGTAATGTAGTGAATTCCCCTCCAAAGCAATAAAGGTCCTACATTACTTGTGTCAAAAAATGTATAATATATACAAATAAATGTTATGAAAAGAAAGACCAACAAGATAGAACATAAATGAACCCTAACCCTAGATGTAAATGAATATGGATGAAAGTTCCATAAAATTATATGTTTTTTTGTTAGTTTTTTTTTTCATAGGACGTTGTCACATGGTCCTTAACATAAAATGACTTTTTTTAGTTCATTGGTGTTGGAGTGGATAGAATTCCCAACCTATGTGCATAATACCTAGAGTCGGATTGGATATTCCTATATATAATAGAAATATCTCAATGGAGAGTTGGATTGTGTATTCATGTATGTAAAAGGAATACATCAATGGTGTGGATTTAGTATTCCTACATATAATAGCAATACCTCAATGGTTCATATTGGTTGTAGGTTTGAGGCTATTATATATTAGGTGTTTCCTAACCCTAAAATATGTCTCAAAATATTGCAAAAAGAGGTAAAAGTGCTTTACAACTATTGGAGAGAGAAATAGAGGATTGATAGCAACATCGAAGATGAGATTGTTTCGGATAATTCTCTACCGTCATCTTCGTTCTTCGTGTGCTTGTATTCATGTTTTCTTCTTCAAGGAATTGTGGTGATCCATTTGGATTGGTGAGAAGCTTGTAAGGAGTCGGTCTATTTCTTATTCCAATAGTAAAGGCTTTTCATGGTTGGATTCCGACCGTCCGTATTTTTTATCTCAAGAATTTTTCACGTCAAAATTTATTGTGTTTGCGTGTGGCTTTATGTGTGATTTTGGCAATTTGTTTTGTGTGCTTTTCTTCAATCCTATTGTAGTCTCTTCGATTTGGGGGAATGATTTTCACATTTCTTTCCCAACGCGTGGTATTAGAGCTATTGGTTGGTGTCAGGGTTGACAAAAAACAAGGAGAAGTGATAAATGCGAAGCCGGTGTATATGATAAACCTAAATGGTTCATGTTACTACTATTTATGGAACAAGATGAGGATTTTCTATTTATCAAGAAGCTACATCTTCTGGTATTTTTTTCCAGAGAAGCCTAGTGATAAAGATTTACTTATTTTACCCCTAATCATTAATATGTCGAGCGTGGTATCTCAAAACACTTAGTTAGATACAGATCTACTTATTTTATCATATTCTTGTTGTCACATGCCATTATTTGCTTGTGTTTACATATTTCTCCTTGTCATACTATGATTCTAGTTTACCTGTTTATTATGTATTTCATATTCTATTTTCTGTTATATAGTTTCTATCATGTTATGAATATCCAAAACTGACTAGATAACATTTTTATCGATTAGTTTGAGGACATGTGCCCCACTTACTATAGTCCTCTGGAGAACACCCGAGACTAATCTTGGTACTTAGGAGGATCAGGGAGCAACCTTAGTAGAGTTACCATCTGCTAATGTAAGCCCTGGATTTTTAGAGTTATATATTTTTATTTTTAATATAGTTACTAATAGATATTTTTGCCACTATTATTTATGATCGTAATATGTACTTTACCGTAGCTTTGATTTGTGGAGCACAAGAAATGTCAATCTTTAGCAACTTCCTTCATGAGTTTTGATCTAGACAAGTTATTCTTCGATTTGATATATCATGTCCCATTCATCTGTGTTATCTTATATTCTATTTGTATCGCACAATTTTTGATTCAACTTAGGCCAAAAGGATATCTACCGTAAAACTCGTCGTGCTTTTCAACTTAATTTTGGGACTCAACATCGATTCAACCTAAACGACCAAATATATGATTTTCACCTATTTTGAGCCTACTACACACACACACACACACACACACACACACACCTATTGTGTCACACTCAATTGAGTTTCCATGTGCTACTTATTTTCAAACGGCACATAAGACTCATTTCTAGTCATTTTGGTATTTATTTCTCTTGAAAGTAATTTTGGGACTTACCCTAGTCAACCTAACCTAGTGGGGACCACTCTAGGGTGCCAACCCATGGTAGAACATTATTAAATTAATTTAAATTAATTTATGAGCAGCCTTGTGCTCAAATTTCTACTACTTTGACCAAAGTCAAACTTTCTATTCAAATATGGAAATCCTTTCCTACTTTAATTTAAATTGATTAATTGGAAGACCAAACCTTATATGTTCATCCCATCCATTGCTACCCACCTCACTACATACCAAAATTTGCCTACTACAAGTCTCCAAGGCCGCCCACTTCCTCTATAAGGCCGACCCCTATAAACCCTCTATTCTTCAGCTTCTAAGACTTCTACCACAACTCCCTTGACCCTCTCGACTTCCTACACCATTCTAGCTCCTCTCAGGAGCATCACGTCACCTTCGAAGAGATCGAAGTCCTCGAAGACACCAAAAACTCATCGTTTCACTCTGAAATTCAGCTACAGGTTGGTGACTTGTAAAACAGGTTAAAAATACTTTTTCTTATCTATTTTGCCTCAAACAAATTAATGTCAAAATAAATACAATTTAATCGAGCAACTTGGTGGCCCTATCAAATGATCAAATTAGCAGCTAAAATTTAGGTAGAGGTAGGGCTACACACCAAGATTACGACGGAAGAAAGAGTTGGACAATCTAACGGCCAAATTTTCCAAAAAATGTGCACAAAGTTGCTATCCCGAGACACAATTCTGACTTCTCCAAAACGTGCATCACGGCGAGATTTGATTCCGAAGTCAAAATCGACTTTCTGTCGTGCCGCGGCCAAGGAGGGCGGCCACGGTGGTGTTGCGGCAACGTGTGACGAGGTCGTCGTTGTGCACAAGTTTAACGGATATTCCTACATGTCAACTTTTATGGCCAATCGCTAACTCATATTGTTCCACTCCGTTTGGCTGTGGCGTCCGTTAAACTGAAACGTGTCCAGAATTGACGAATTTCAGTATGAAAACTTTTTCAACGACTTCGAACCCTGTTTGGTCTCAAACAAAACCTTGGTAATGTCTCTAACATTTATATCTATCATCTAGAATCATTGTTCATGAATATTTGTAAGTATTTCATGTTGATATGCTATCACTTTACTTCTATCAAATTACATCGACACACCGCTCAAAATCAATCTTTTTTATTCCAAACTTTCATAGGATTTAAATATGATATAAATCTATAAAACTTAGATAAAAAAAGTCATATTTAACCCTAATTATTCTGATTTATTTTAGAATAAATATTTTTCATAATTTTTCTATGATTTATCGCTTTCGAATTGAATTTCTATGTGGCATGTTGTGTTGATACTTTAATATAACAATTTAGCGTATTTTGCCAAAAAGAGATTTATACTAAATATATTAAAAATTTGTTATGATATTTTCTAGAAATTAAAAGTATATATGTTTGGTATATATTATTATATAATAGGTTTCCATATATAGATTATTGTATCTATAAATAATATAGACTAGTTGACTATTTTGTGATTTAGTTTAGTCTAAATAAGGTAAGTATATAAATATTAAGTATTCTGGTAATATTATTTAGTTTATTTATATTTTCTAGGAGTTCGTGATCACTTGTCTATGGAGGTTGAAGCTAGATTGATATTTTATTATTTTGTCGAAAATCTAAGCAAGATACCTTGCTACTTTCTTATACTATTAAAATACTTGGATTGTTGTTGTTATAGAAGTAGATGTGTTAGTAGAGTGTGTCCAAGTATGACTTGGGTGCCGTCGATATGGTTATCGATGTTTGTGTGTTTGACTTACGTGTATAGGAGATATACGCGAATTGTGTGAAGTTGTTTTTAAATAACTTTTATGCCTTGTCACGTATTATTATACGACACTGTGAGTGAGGATCATTCTGTTGGTACGAGCTTACACAACTGGCTCGCTATCGATGTTGGCGGTTCATGTGTCAGTACATATATTGATTAGAGTGAGTCTAGTTAGTGACTTGCATAGAGATATGGGCTTGAGTCATGGACTTGAGCAAGACATGGGAAGGGAAGACTATTAGTAGACGTATATGACAGACACTTATATATTAGCCTTAATATGTCATGTTATAGGCTATACTAGTAGATATATCCAGTAGCGACCATGGACTAGTCTCCGGTACGGTCCGAAGGTATGCTAGTATATATATATTTCAGCATTGGTTGACGCTAATACTACTCCCTTACCTACCATACGACCCAAGTCATCTTCGACGTGCATTCACATAGATAGATAGTTTACCCAGTTTATTTTTTGTATTTATTACAGTTCATATTGTAGCTTGTTATTTTGTATCTTGTTACGTCCTCCTAAGAACCTCGTGATCTCTCCAGGTATTGGTTGTACAGTTAGTATATAGTAGTCAGACAAGTGTTGATTGCTGCATCGAGATTTTTGTTTATATATAGTTGGTATTTTTATTTCATCCTTCCTACTTTGTTATCCATGATTTACTCTACTATTTTAGTCTATTATTTGTAAGCTTACATTTCTCTTGAGCTTATTGGAACATATATATTACTGGATAGCCAACTTTAATATATTATGTTTATTCTTGATATTCCTTCACTATTGTGGATTGAGATATAGTTTAGCTAGTTTAAATTTAGTATACTTGACAGCGTAGTACAACTGGGGTAAGTTATTAAATTGGGAATTTATTCTAGTCCGTATTGGTTGTCATGTTTTCGTTATAGTTCCTATGTATTTTTGGAACTAGGGCATGACATATTTTTGTGGTGGCCCATACTGGTCAGAATATATCATTTAGGTTATGTTACTGTATTGGACGAGCCAGCACTAGGATAATGTATTAGGATCTCAATCCACAAGTGCTATTGAATTTTCTTTGACTTCTACTATCGCCCTTAAATCTCATGTTTGTAATCAAAGAAACCTTTCTTGAACTCCGTGTGTCAAATTCTTGCCTTTTTCATGTTTCGAAAAGACGAATATCTATGCTTGATGAACTGTTTCAATTATACTATGTGATATGCATAAGTTGGAAAGAATATTTTAGGAAGTGATCATTTGGAGATAAGAGGGGTAGGGATAGACACTTATATTAGATGGACCGAATAGGTAGGAGTGGCATTCTTCCACTGTAGAAATTTTTACTTGGAAGATATAGGAAGCCATGCTTGACGGGACTAGGTAGGAAGCTAAGGTGGGTAGAATTTATAGACATAAATCTAAGATGGAAGTAGAATAGAGTACAGTATAGGACTTGACCCTAATGAGAGATGTTAGAACCTTTAGACCAAACCATGTTACCATTTGCCTAAGCTAGACAGGGTCTTGAATAGAAGTTCACTTGATTTGCATGGGTTGATAGGAAAATATGGAAGATTCCTCGACCAAAAAGACTGAAGTGAGTAGGAATACAACTTAGAGGAATACGCAGTTGGATTTTTAGATGTATGTACAGTTACTAATCAATTAGGAGTGCCAACTTGAAGGACAATATCAAATAGAGCCCGAGGATTCCGTCTGGATAATTTGATGAAGCGTGATGTTCTTGACCAGAAATTTTTTTATTAGAGCCATAATGTAATAGATTTTGAGGAATTTTATGTGGAAGATATATAAATCATGAAATGCATATGTTAGGGAGAAGAAATTTCTTTGGATAGCAGCCTAAATGATCTACGTTAGAGAGATTATCATAGATTGATAATACCAAAGTGATATGTGATTTAGTAGTATAGAATAGAGTAGGTAGGTTTGAGATAGATTGGATAGCCATCTTTATAATTATTGAAACTAGCCCTAAAATGACCTATTAGGAACCTGGACTAGAGGATTGACCAATAGGGTATCTTATCTCAAGTGCACTAGATCTAAGAATTTGTTTAATTCAGCCTCTACCTTTACCTGGCAGGAAGGTGTACGAGGGTTAAGCATGTTATATGAATTGTATAGCTTGTTTATAGATAGGAAAGGTAGATAATTGATTATATTGCTAAGAGATTTAAACTTATATGAGTATAGTATAGAGTTAAGGGTGAATTGATTTTAAGGACCGGTTGTGATTTTCTCAACTTTTGTTGATTAGTCATAGTTAAGGACTTGAGAGTAGAGTAGAAAATCTTACCTTAAGTAGTAGACTAGTAAACCTTTCATCGAGACAAGTTAGTTCGGAATCCTAGAGTAATTGTGACGAGAACAGCGTGTTGGGCTAAGGCCTATGTAGCGAATATAAAAAAGAAGAACCACAAGAGTAGTACTATATTTAGGATGAATAATTAAAGAGGGGCAATAATGAAATCATAAAAAAATTATGTTTAAGGAAAATAGAAATTGAGAAGTGTCAATTGAGATGAGAATTATGATAAAGACTGTCTATGATGACGTAACAAGGATTACGAAAAAGATATATCTTAAGCAAGTAGTGTGGTCGTAAACCCAACTTTGAAGTTGAGATTCAAATAAAGATAAGGAGGCTTGCTCGAGGAAATAGGTTATACAAATTTTGTGATAGATAAAAGTAAAGTTTGGAAATTGTCGTGACAAACAGATATGATGATAGGAATCTAATATCATAGATTATTGAGACTCATGATCAAGATTATGATATTCAAAGGACTGACAAGAAACATAACGTCATGGGATGAGAACGAAAGAAAATTTCAATATAGAAGTGGAATAGAAGTAGAGCATCCTTAGTTAGATTTGTAGACACAATCCAAGGTTTGAGTTGTAAAAAATAGATAGTAAAATATTTAGAGAAAGAAGTTGTTATAGACGGCAAAAAATGTCAAGGAATTACCTACTATACCAATATTTCAAGAATCGAGGACGGTTAAAGACCTTGACAGATTTTACTGGAAGTTACATTTAATAAAGCTAGGCCATAGAATGGGGTGAACTAGTGGAAATGAGACAAAAGAGTTTTCAAAGGAATGAGTTAGATTCTCTTAAGATCGACTAATCATATTTTAGGAATCATAGGTTATCTTAGGGAACCAGACTAGATAAGCTCTACCATAATATAACTTGGTGCGTTTTCTTCAGCCTATTTGATTAACTTATTATCCTAAGTGATCAAGTTATAGCCTTAGACCATATCATTAACCTTTCATTTTGTAATTTTTATTCTATTTTCGCAATCACAGTTTCATCATTTGATAGTACAAATCATTTTAATTATGTGATTGAGAAAGATCTTGTTCTCTTCCTAGGAGTGCCATAAATTCAAAAATCAAATCCTTGACTTTTATATCTCCTTATGCCTAATATTATATCACTATAGGTATCAAATTCATTCTATTTCAATTTTTTTGTTCATTAACCCCTAGGTGCCTGCCTACATCGTGCCTTATTCTTGTGCAACATTACTTCTTGAACTTGTTACAATTTTCTTTATTATGATATACAAACTTCTCCTTCATGAACTACTTGAAATTCTTTCTTGTCATTAATACCATAAAATAATCAAACTCCTTTGTACCCCATACTGTTATGTCATATTAAGTAAATTTCTTTTATCCTGTTGAAGACCTGGCCTATATAGGAATTAGTGTTGATGTAGTAATAATTTTTCTTATAGGATTATTGATCAATAATGCCATGATGGTACCAAGGACTCCTCGGTAAGCCCTTGAATCTAGTCCATAGTACCAAAGTTTTGAATTCCTCATAGGAAGTTATACCGTTCTTGACCTTGACTTTGTGTTATCACATAAGTTAGGATGAATCTAGAACTAAGGTACCTTATTTCTTGGTAGGTTATATGAACTTAGAATCCCTTTGGTACTAGTGTCCTTTAGAAATCGTGATTGATTAGTTTCTTTTATAGCATATATCATGTTTTAATTTTGAGGATAGCATGGAAGACCAATCCGATGGCCAGAGTACATCTTCTACAGAGGGCTTCCAGTACCAGACAATGGAGCTCCCGACTTGTCACTTTTGCGACAAGAAGGAACATGATCAGAGGGACTACAAGAAGAAGCTGGGATTGTGCCATTGATTATTTATTAGTATTAATATTATGTGTTGTATACTATTGTATGCCTAATTTTGAGGACAAAATTTTCTAAGGTGGGTAGGTTATAAGTCCCTAGATTTTTAGAGTTATATTTATTTATTTATTTTTATTATTTTATTTAATGTAGTTATTAATAGATATTTTTGCCACAATTATTTATGATCATAATATATATACTTTACCATAACTTTGATTTTTTGAGCACAAGAAATGCCAATCTTTAGAAACTTCCTTTATGGCTTCTGATCTAGACAATTTATTCTTCGATTTGATATATCATGTCCCACTCAAATATGTTCTCCTATATTCTATTTGTATCGCACAAATTTTGGGTCAACTTAGGCCAAAAGGATATCTACCGTAAAACTTGTCGTACTTTTTAACTTAATTTCGGGACTCAACATAGATCCAACCTAAATGATCCAATATATTATTTTGACCTATTTTGAGCCAACTACACACATGCCTATGGTGTCCCACTCAATTGAGTTCACATGTGCTACTTATTTTCAAATGGCATGTAAGGCCCGTTTCTAGTCATTTTGGCATTTCTTCTTATGAAAATAATTCCGGGACTTAACCTTAGTCAACCTAACCTAGTGGGGACCACTCTAGGATGACAACTCATTGTAAAACATTATTAAATTGATTTAAATCAATTTATGAGCAGCCATGAACTCAAATCTCCACTACTTTGACCAAAGTCAAACATCCTATTCAAATATGGAAACCCTTTTCCTACTCCAATTTAAATCGATTGATTAAAAGACCAAATCAAATCAAAATCAATCCAAACCAAGCCCTAAATTTCCATAATTTATAGGATATCAAACCTTCTATATACATCCCATGCATTGCTACCCACCTCCTCTCTACATACCAAAATCTGCCCACTACAAGTCTCTAAGGTCGCCCACTTCCTCTATAAGGTCGACCCCTATAAACCATCTTTTCTTCGACTTCTAAGACTTCTACCACCACTCCCTCAACCCACTCGACTTGCTCCACCATCCTAGCACCTCTCAGGAGCACCAAGTCGCCTTCAAAGAGTGATCCAAGTCCTCGAAGACACTGAAAACTCGTTGTTTCGCTCTAAAATTTAGTAGCAGGTTGGTGACTTGTAAAATAGGTTAAAAATAGTTTTTATCATCTATTTTGCCTCAAATCAAGTTTAATGAATATTCCTACATGTCTACTTTCATGTTCAATCGCTAACTCATACCGTTTGGCTGTGGCGTCCATTACACTAAAACGTGTCCAGAATTGACGAATTTCGGTATCAGAGACCTTTTCGATAATTTCGAACCCCGTTTGATCTCAAAAAAACCTTGGTACGGTCTCTAACATATATATCTATCTATCTATCATCTAGAATTATTGTTCATAAATTTTAGCAACTATTTCATGTTGATATTCTATCACTTTGCTGCTATCAAATTTCGGACACCGAAACACCGCTCAAAATCAATCTTTTTTATTCCAAACTTTCGTAGGATTTAAATATGATCTAAATCTAATAAATTTAGATGAAAAATCATATTTAAACCTAATTATTCTGATTTGTTCTAGAATAAATATTTTCTATAATTTTTCCATAATTTATCGCTTCCGAATTAAATTTCTGTATGGCATGTTGTGTTGATATTTTAATATAACGATTTAGCATATTTTTCCAAAAAGATATTTATATTAAATATATTCATAATTGATTATGATATTTTCCAGAAATTAAAAATTTATGTTTTTGGTATATAATATTATATAGTAGGTTGCCATATATAGATTATTGTATCTATAAATAATATAGACTAGTTGACTATTTTGTGACTAGTTTAGTCTAAATAAGGTAAGTATATATATGGTAAGTACTTTGGTAATATTTATTTAGTTTATTTATATTTTCTAGGAGTTCTTGATCACTTGTCTAAGGAGGTTGAAGTTGGACTGATACTTTATTCTTTTGCCAAAAATTTAGTCAAGATACCTTGCTACTTTCTTGTACTGTTAAAATACTTGGATTATTGTTATGCTAGAAGTAGATGTATTAGTAGTGTGTTTCCAAGTATGGCTTGGGTGCCATCGATGTGGTTATCGATGTTCGTGTGCGTGTGTTTGACTTACATGTATAGGAGACGTACCCGAATTCTATGAAGTTGTTTCTAAATAACCTCAATATCTTGTCATGTATTATTAAACGCCACTGTGAGTGAGGATCATTGTGTTGGCACGAGCTTACACAACTGATTCGCTACCGTTGTGGGTGGTTCGTGTGTCGGTACATATATTGATTAGAGTGAGTCTATTTAGTGACTTGCATAGAGATATGGATTGTCCGAGTCATGAATGTGACTTGAGCAAGATATAGGAGGGGAAGACTATCTGTAGGTGTATGGGATAGACACTTGAATATCAATCTCAGTGTGCAATATTGTAGGCTATACTAGTGGATATATCCAACAGCGTCCACGGACTAGTCTTCGGTACGGTTAGGAGGTATACTAGTATATATTTTAGCATTAGTTGATGCTAATGCTACTCCCTTACTTACCCATATAGCCCAAAGTCATCTTCAACGTGCATTCACATAGATGGATAGTTTATCCAGTTTATTTCTTATACTTCATATTGTAGCTTGTTATTTTGTATATTGTTACGTACCTTTGAGGACCGCGTGATCTCTCTAGGTATTGGCTTTGCCGTTAGTATATAGTAGTTGGACAGGTGTTGATTGCTACTGTAATGCCCATGGTTCGTATTGCGTATCTTGGAATACGTATACGTATTTTGACTCATATTGCATGTCCCCCTGCTTGAATTATTTTGGCATTTTATTGATTGGTTTATCTTGGTTCGGTTCGGTTTGTTTGGCTTGGTTCAGTTTTGTTGTAAACCCACCCTTACCTACCACCACCATCTCCATTTATATCCCCCACTCTTTCTCTCTCTTTATTACTCTTCTTCTTCCCCCACCATTACTCCCCACCTACCAGGAAGGTGTAGGCAAGTGCATCTTGCTTCATGGAGGAAGTCCATTTTTATTGTTCCATTGTCTTCCTCATGTGTTTCTAACCCACTTTAGTACTTAGCATTTTTCATTTCCATGGTTAATTTTTTGTAAATCTAGCTTTGTGGTATTTTCGATTTTCATGAGTTTTGATCTATCAAACTTGCATATTTTTGCTAGTTGATGGTTCTATGTTGTAGAGAATTCTATTTTACTCAAATTTGACCAATGGAAGTCTGGATTTGGGTTCCTATTATTGTTCGGTGGAGCATGGAGGCCATGGTATTTTCCATGGACATGTTCTCTGTGGGAGCAATTAATTTCACTTTTGGCCGTATGAGCATTTTTAGCTCTGAGCCGTATGGCCATTTAATTGAATATTTACTTTAGTTGGCCGTATAGGCTCAGTGCTTATTTGCTGGCCACAGACAAGTGTTTATTTGATGGGCCGCATGAGCATTTCCTTGCTTCCACTAATTGCATGCATTTGCAAGCATGTGCTTGCTTGCATTAATTGCATGGCCTTTTATTTCGCTTGCATGCAGTAGCATTAATTGCATGGCCAATTGTTTGTTAGCCGCATATGGCCTTTATTCAATTTCTGGCCGTATGGCTTTTTATTATTATTATTATTTATTTAAGAGAATTGTATGGCCGCATATGGCCATTAGAGAACTTTCTGGCCGCATAGGCCAATAGTGAAATGCTTGGCCGCAAGCTAAATGCTTGGCCGCATGGGCATGCTTTTACATGCATGCATTAAATAATTAGCTTGGCCGCATGCACAAAAGTGTGCTTGGCCGCATACATTGCAGATGGCCGCATGGCCTTTGCTAATATAAGCTTGCATGCATTTAATAATATTTGCATGGCCTTTCCATTTTAGCTTACATGCATCAGCACATGCATTAGCAATTAATTAGCAAGCCTTTCCATTTTAGCTTGCATGTATTTAGTATATAAATATGCATGGCCTTAGCATTCACGTGCATGGCCTTAGCATTCACTTGCTTATATATATTAAATAGCTTGCATGCATATGTAGTTGCATGCCTTGCCAATCTTGGCCGCATAGAGCATTCTTAGCCGCATGGCCATAATATCTATTTGGCTGCATGGCCTCTAGCCATTATTTAATGGCCATTTATAACTTGTAGCCGTATGCTTATACGCAAGCAGTGGCTTGCATGATTATTAATATATGTAGCTTGTATGTTTATATGCAAGTAGTGGCTTGCATGATTATTCATATATGTAGCCGCATGGCACTTCAATATTGGCCGCATGCCCTTTTCTTAATTATTGCATGCATTAGCAATGCAATACTTGCTTGGCGAATTCTTAGCTTCATCCGCATATGGCCAATGGCCACTTGTTTAGCCGCATAGTGCTCCCTCCTTCCACTGTGGCCGCATGGCCTTTTGCAAGTCTTTGTTTGCATGATTAAATATGTATGGCCACGTGCATGTTTAAATATGCAAATCTTTTGCAAGTCTTTGCTTGTATGGCCACGTACAATGCAGTACTTGCTGGCCGCATAGGAGCTATTCCTTGCTGGCCGCATATGGCTTTTAGTTAATTTGCTGGCCGCATAGCCTTAGGCATTAGCATGCATTTGCATGCAACCTGTTTTGAGCCGCATGGCTATTTTAAATTAAATTGTTTGTATTTATTTGCACGTAACTTGCAGGGTCGCATGAACATTTATTGGCTGGCCGCATGGCAATTTCATGCGGCGAATTTTTTCTGAGCCGCATGAGTCCTCCACGGCCCTTGCTCCTGCTAATATTTAATTACCACTTGTATGCTTGTGCCATTAATTTTAATATATTCTCTGACACGATGGAGACCCGTTGTGGTGCACTTTTGACAAATGACATGACATGACTGTGATCCGCCGTGGTGCACTCCTGACAAGTAAACTTGACATGATAAACTAGACATGATAAACCTGACATGATATATCTCGATATGCTGTTGCGACGGCTAGCTTGATATGACAAGATTGAATGACCTGGACATCGTAGACGATTGTGCTTGTACAAATGAACCCGTCTTGTCTTGCATCATGTCTAGGACGGAGACCCCTGAGTACCACGGTCAGGGGTACCTAATGAATTGACAATGGCTAATAACTAGAATAATCCAGTAGTCATGAAGAGATTCCCCAGTTACAGGCAATCCCGTTATCTAGACGCCCCACTTGGGATCTGTAGACTGCCGTCGAGTAGGGCACATTTCCAGCACACTGTCATGTGTTGCACCCTTATTGTACTAATATTCGACCTGGGTTACCTGGATTAGCTGCAGGGCTTGTGGCTGGAGGAACATCTCATTGCATCTTGCTAGTAACTAGGCCTGTGATAACCCTAGTTAGTTAAAGTATCAAGCCGTACTTATTGCTTGGCCGTGATTGTTGGATGAAGAATAATCAGTCTAGTCTTGTCTTAATCCTGTACAAGATCGTTACTTGTCCTGATTTCTTATATTATCTTGCCGATAAATGGTGGAAAAAACCAAGTTCTGTTCAGACGAAGGGTTACAACCCCGGTCCTTGTTTGGTTTACGGATTATAACCTGGTTGTCTGAATAGTCCCATGGTTATCTCATCGTATATCACCTGTCATGCTTTTTCTTAATTAGTGTTTTTTATTTAATTATATTCTTGTGCTAATTGCTGGTTTTTAGTTCCTAAGTGAAGCCTTCTTTGTGGCACTTGCTCTTTCTGGGGTCTGATCCAGCTGGTTTTGTATGGCCAGATATCGGAGCAGCACCAGAGGATCTACCGACTTTCCAGCCAGATGGTGACCACTAGACGGAATCCCGGCAACGAGTAGATTTATTTTGGCTCTTCCACTCTATTGTAAAAATATTTTTTTGAGGCGTTTAGCCGGCGAGCACGTGTTAGCTCGTATTGCACCTTTATTTACTGTCTGTCTATGGGCTGTAACATGATTGACAGATCCTAGGGTTGATCATGTATGACTAAAACTCTTGCTAGTCCTCATATTTTATAACGACTAGCTTCATGATCAACTGAATATGTAATGTTTGGGATGCCTTACTATTGTATATTTGGTGATCTTACATCTTGTAAGTTTACTTGCTTGCTTGAGATTGAGACATTTAGGCTTGTTATTGACCATAGGAGACTGATGGATTGTAGTTAAACCCTCATATATCTAGACAGCCATGACCATATAGTGAGGTGGATTCCATTTCATTATACGTAGCTAGCTATGTATGCCCCCGCTCTCCAGTATTCTGGTTCTGGGGTATTACATGGTTTGAGTGGTGGCCCATACAGGTCTTGTAGATCAAGATATATGAGGGTTTACCGAATAAATGTCTCAATCAGCACTCGCCCTTGATCTCTGCCCGTATCTTCTAATCCCTGAGATTTTTGACCTGATCAAATGCTTGTATTGTTGATCTGTCTTGTTCCTTCCTTATTGTTCTCTATGTCGTCTTCTTCAGCGGCATTGTTCCTGGACCTGTCGATCAGCAAGGCGAAGTGCCTCCCGTGGACCAGCAGCAACCAGAAGATCAGGCCCAGCACTCAGGAACAGCCTCCCGGATCATGCCTCCAGGAGATCCAGAACCCCCGGTACAGCCAGTCCAGCCCGCAAGACAGGATAATGGAGCCTTGGTTGGACTTATCAGGGAGTTGCTTGCATCGCAGGATCGTCGAGGAGATGCCTTGCATCAGACAGTGGCAGATGCTCTGGGCAGAGGTGGACATCATGGAAACAGTACAGCGAACAGTTTCAAGCGCCTGAACCCTTCATTCTTCGATGGCAGTGAAGATGCTATCGCTGCTGACGCATGGCTTTAGGACACAGCGGTGATATTGGAGGCAGCGAAGACCCCAGAAGATGAGAAGGTGGCCGTGGTGCGCCTGCAGTTATTGGATCTATCCCTCAGCTGGTGGACGGCGCAGGTCGTTGGACTAGTAGCGCCTATTGCTTGGACAGTATTCCGTGAGAGATTTCGGACCAAGTACTTTGATGCTATAGCTCGGTACGATCTACAGACCAAGTTCACTAATTTGAAGCAGATGGGCAGGGCGGTCGATGGGTATGCGACCGAGTTTTCCAGGCTTAGTCGGTTTGCTCCCACCTTGGTGGCGACCGAGCTCGATAGAGCCCAGCAGTTTCAGCAGGGACTCCACCTAGAGATTTTGCTGGCGGTGGAGCAGTTTGAGCATCAGAATTTTGATGCAGTATTGAGAGCAGCCAGGAGGCACGATTATACCGCCCAGAGGATAGTGGACAGGACCGGAGGTCGGAAGCGATCTCACGGCCAGATGACCCAGTCTTCAGCACCAGCCCCGGCAGCTAGGGCTTTGACTATTGGAGTTCCCCGAAGGGCGGATTCGGTTACGTCGGTTTAGCATTCGACTTCGACGTCCCCTCAGCAATAGAAGCAAAAGCAGTCTTCCGCAATGGGCTGCACTTATTGTGGGAAGCCAGGACATGTGGTAGCAGAGTATCGCAGAACACATGGGTTGTGCTTGGCTTGTGGAGCACCGGACCACAAGATAGGGTCCTGTCCGAATAGGGCCAGTTCATCATCGGCCCAGACTAGTCCCTCGGTAAGGGGACCAGCACCAGTGCAACAGCAACAGCAGTACCAGCCTTCGAGGCTATTGCTGCCTCAGGCACAAGTCTTCCAGCAGCAGAGACCCCAACAGTATGCCCTGACCCCAGCTCGGATTCAGAACCGGCAGAAAGGTTTCTAGCAGGATGTCTTCCCTCTTCCTCATACCTTCAAATTCCTTGCTTGTATGATTGATTGTTTGATTGATTACTTAGTTATAACTTTCCTATGATTAGTATAGCTTGTCCTTGCCTCTCCAGCCTCTTGATTAAATTATGAGGACGAAATTCTTTTAAGGTGGGTAGAGTTATAATGCCCGTGGTTCGTATTACGTATCTTGGAATACGTGTACGTATTTGACTCGTATTGCATGTCTTCCTGCTTGAATTATTTTGGCATTTCATTGATTGGTTTATCTTGGTTCGGTTTGATTTGTTTGGCTTGGTTCGGTTTTGTTATAAACCCACCCTTACCTACCACCACTATCCCTATTTATATCCTCCACTCTTTCTCTCTCTTCATTACTCTTCTTCTTCCCCCACCATTACTCTCCACCTACCAGGAAGGTGTAGGCAAGTGCATCTTGCTTCATGGAAGAAGTCCATTTTTATTGTTCCATTGTCTTTCTCATGTGTTTCTAACCCACTTTAGTACTTAGCATTTTTTATTTCCATGGTTAATTTCTTGTAAATCTAGCTTTATGGTATATTCGGTTTTCATGAGTTTTGATCTATCAAACTTGCATATTTTTGCTAGTTGATGGTTCCATGTTGTAGAGAATTCTATTTTACTCAAATTTGACCTATGGGAGTCTGAATTTGGGTTCCTATAGTTGTTTGGTGGAGCATGGAGGCCGTGGTATTTTCCATGGACATGTTCTCTGTGGGAGCCATTAATTTCACTTTTGGCCGCATGAGCATTTTTAGCTCTGAGCCGCATGGCCATTTAATTGAATATTTACTTTAGTTGGCCGCATAGGCTCAGTGCTTATTTGCTGGCCACAGGCAAGTGTTTATTTGCTGGGCCGCATGAGCATTTCCTTGCTTCCACTAATTGCATGTATTTGCAAGCATGTGCTTGCTTGTATTAATTTTATGGCCTTTTATTTCGCTTGCATGCAGTAGCATTAATTGCATGGCCAATTATTTGTTAGCCGCATTTGGCCTTTATTCAATTCCTGGCCGTATGGCTTTTTATTATTATTATTATTTATTTAAGAGAATTGCATGGCCGCATATGGCCATTAGAGAACTTCCTGGCCGCATAGGCCAATAGTGAAATGCTTGGCCGCAAGCTAAATGCTTGGCCGCATGGGCATGCTTTTGCATGCATGCATTAAATAATTAGCTTGGCCGCATGCACAAAAGTGTGCTTGGCCGCATACATTGCAGCTGGCCGCATGGCCTTTGCTAATATAAGCTTGCATGCATTTAATAATATTTGCATGGCCTTTCCATTTTAGCTTGCATGCATCAGCACATGCATTAGCAATTAATTAACAAGCCTTTCCATTTTAGCTTGCATGCATTTAGTATATAAATATGCATGGCCTTAGCATTCACGTGCATGGCCTTAGCATTCACTTGCTTATATATATTAAATAGCTTGCATGCATATGTAGTTGCATGCCTTGCCAATCTTGGCCGCATAAGAGCATTCTTGGCCGCATGGCCAGAATATCTATTTGGCCGCATGGCCTCTGGCCATTATTTAATGGCCATTTATAACTTGTAGCCGCATGCTTATACGCAAGCAGTGGCTTGCATGATTATTAATATATGTAGCTTGCATGCTTATATGCAAGCAGTGGCTTGCATGATTATTCATATATGTAGCCGCATGGCACTTCAATGTTGCCCGCATGCCATTTTCTTAATTATTGCATGCATTAGCAATGCAATACTTGCTTGGCCAATTCTTAGCTTCAGCCGCATATGGCCATTGGCCACTTGTTTAGCCGCATAGTGCTCCCCCCTTCCACTGTGGTCGTATGGCCTTTTGCAAGTCTTTGTTTGCATGATTAAATATGCATGGCCACGTACATGTTTAAATATGCAAGTCTTTGCTTGCATGGCCACGTGCAATGCAGTACTTGCTGGCTGCATAGGAGCTATTCCTTGCTGGCCGCATATGGCTTTTAGTTAATTTGCTGGCCGCATAGCCTTAGGCATTAGCATGCATTTGCATGCAACCTGTTTTGAGCCGCATGGCTATTTTAAATTAAATTGTTTGCGTTTATTTGCACGCAACTTGTAGGGCCGCATGAACATTTATTGGCTGGCCGCATGGCAATTTCATACGACGAATTTTTCCTGAGCCGCATGAGTCCTCCACGGCCCTTGCTCCTGTTAATATTTAATTACCACTTGTATGCTTGTGCCATTAATTTTAATACGTTCTCTGACACGATGGTGACCCGTTGTGGTACACTTTTGACAAATGACATGACATGACAGTGACCCATCGTGGTGCACTCCTGACAAGTAAACTTGACATGATAAACTGGACATGATAAACCTGACATGATATATCTTGATATGCTGTTGCGACGGCTAGCTTGACATGACAAGATTGAATGACCTGGACACCATAGACGATTGTGCTTGTACAAATGAACCCGTCTTGTCTTGCATCATGTCTAGGACGAGGACCCCTGAGTACCACGGTCAGGGGTACCTACTGAATTGACTAAGGCTAATAACTAGAATGATCCAGTAGTCATGAAGAGATTCCCCAGCTACATGCAATCCCATTATCTGGGCGCCCCACTTGGGATCTATAGCCTGCCGTCGAGTAGGGCACATTTCTAGCACACTGTCATGTGTTGCACCCTTATTGTACTAATATTCGACCTGGGTAACCTGGATTAGCTGCAGGGCTTGTGGCTGGAGGAACATCTCACTGCATCTTGCTAGTAACTAGGCCTGTGATAACCCTAGTTAGTTAAAGTATCAAGCCGTACTTATTGCTTGGCCGTGATTGTTGGATAAGGAATAATCAGTCTATTCTTGTCTTGATCCTGTACAAGATCGTTACTTGTCCTGATTTCTTAAATTATCTTGCCGATAAATGGTGGGAGAAACCAAGTTCTGTTCAGACGAAGGGTTACAACCCCGGTCCTTGTTTGGTTTACGGGTTGTAACCTGGTTATCTGAATAGTCCCATGGTTATCTCATCGTATATCACCTGTCATACTTTTTCTTAATTACTATCTTTTATTTAATTATATTCTTGTGCTAATTGCTAGTTTTTAGTTCCTAAGTGAAGCCTCCTTTGTGGCACTTGCTCTCTCTGGGGTCTGACCCAGCTGGTTTTGTATGGCCAGATATCGGAGCAGCACTAGAGGATATACCGACTTTTCAGCCAGATGGTGACCACTAGACGGAATCCCGACAACGAGTGGGTTTATTTTGGCTCTCCCACTCTGTTGCAAAAATATTCTTTTGAGGCGTTTAGCCAGCGAGCACGTGTTAGCTCGTATTGCATCTTTATTTACTGTCTGCCTACGGGCTGTAACATGATTGACAGATCCTAGGGTTGATCATGTATGACTAAAACTCTTGCTAGTTCTCACATTTTGTAACGACTAGCTTCGTGATCAACTGAATATGTAATGTTTGGGACGCCTTACTATTGTATATTTGGTGATCTTACATCTTGTAACTTTACTTGCTTGCTTGAGATTGAGACATTTAGGCTTGTTATTGACCATAGGAGACTGATGGATTGTAGTTAAACCCTCATATATCTAGACAGCCGTGACCGTATAGTGAGGTGGATTCCATTTCATTATACATAGATGGCTATGTATGCCCCCGCTCTCCAGTATTCTGGTTCTGGGGTGTTACAGCTACATCGAGATTTCAGGTATATATAATTGGTATTTTATTTCATTCTTCCTAATTTGTCATCCATGATTTACTCTTCTATTTTAGCCTATTATTTGTAAGCTTACATTTTTCTTGAGCTTGTTCGAACATATATATTACTGGGTGGCCAACTTTAATATATTATGTTCATTCTTGATATTCCTTCATTATTGTGGATTGATATATAGTTTAGCTAGTATATATTTAGTATACTTGACAACATAGTGCAACTGGGGTAAGTCCATTAAATTGGAAACTTATTTTAGTTCGTATTAGATGGCATGTTTGCGTTTCAGTTCCTATGTATTTTTGAAATTGGGGCGTGATAACTGATATCTAGTAGTTTAGTCTAGTTATCTTATTATTTGACCAAATTTATCTTCGGAAGGCTTATCATGATGTTATCTATATTTTGGGATTTAGATTGCACTTTGGCGTTGTACTACCTAAAATTGGATTTAGGAACTTGTAGCAATCTTTGGGTTAATTTCATATATTCCTGTAAGCCTTCTGAATTTTCTTGGTTTTATTTGAATTTTATTTAATTTATTTATTAATAGATATTTTTTCACTATTATTTTTTTATCATTAAATACTCCTTGTAGCAGCTTTGATTTTGGGAGCACAACAAATGCCAATTTATTAAAACAAATTTCATATGCTTGATCTATACGAGCCCATCTTCGTTCATGACTAGCATGTCCCACACAAACTCATTCTCTTGTCTTCTATTTTTATTACACAACTTTCAAGTCAAAAATTCTATTTCTAGCACCTGCCGTACAAACGTTGTCCGTTTCCAATTTAAATTTGAGAAACCTCGCCTAGAATTTTTCGACCCATTATATGGTTTTGACCTATTTTGGACCTACTATACACATTCCACTAGTGTCATACTCAATTGAGTTCTTATGTGCAACTTATATACAATGGCACATACACTTTTTCGGGCCTTTCGAAACTCAACTAGCAAACCCGACCCTAAATTAGTCCAACAATGTCATGACCTGCTTCCGAATATTCGGATACGTGTCGGACACATCTAGCCTACGCTATGAGACACAGCGTAGTAAGCTGTTCTAAACCTTTAATTATCTTCAAACTTATAGTAGATTGAATCAGATTAATCACATCATCTACATCGAGAGCAACTAGAATAGATCCAAAATGTCACTTAGTTACATTCCCAAAGCAAAAGTAACTGGAGACAAATCCAACCTAATGAATGTTAACTAATTATTAAAAACCAAATTCAAAAGCGAAATGTAAGGTAAGCTATTGGGTATTCCCCAGCAGGGTCATTCTTTGGGATGTGGGCTAGCGTATCAGTGGCAGGTTCATAGTATGAATTGCAAAGCAACTCCTCCTCGGTCTATTCACCTGCAACGATCCAATCAGGAATAGAGCAAAGTACAACCCTACAATTTACAGTTACTAAAACATGAAAATGAAAAATATGGAAAGACATGGAAATAAGGAAATGACAACTAGAATTTGTAATTGCAACAAGAAATAATGGTTGCAATATGACAAGAGATATGACTATGTAAAATGATTTTGAAAAGCTAGTAGACATGTGATCGGCTATAATAGGCGAACTTGTAACATGTAAATAAAGACAACATGGGGGTAGGGCATTGACTACACGTGCATGATGTGCAGTCAAGCTCGGATACATCTACTACACTACGGGCTTTGATCACATGTTAACTAGACATTTTCCTAAGCCATGCAAGTGTAAAATATGTGTAAGAGGAATACAACTTGAAACATGTAAGGATAGTACCACTTAAAACATGTAAGAAAAGTATAACTTGAGAAACGCTAAATAAAACTTAGAGATACTTGTAAAGAACAACTTGTAGGAAAAGTAAGAAATATGTAACGAAAATCTACAATGCGAAATATGAACCGTGAACAGAAGCGTAAAGTTGTAGTGTACTTGTCTTGTTTTACCGAAAAGAATTGTTGTTAAATGTTGATGTCCAAAGTCCTCAAGCTATAACAAGGTATAATATTTTTTAGTTTAAAGGTTAAGTGTTATCTATGTGTTGTGCTACTTACGGGGTCACGTTGTGCTAGATATGGCACACTAGTCCTAATATTGAACATTAAGACTAACACAATATTTAATACACATAAAAATTAGGTTTTACTAAGTTTAAATCACAAGTCATGGATTACTTATATTTTACAAAAAATTTAATAATAATTAAAAATATTTTATTTCAATTACTAAATAAATAAAGTATTTATGAAAAGGAGTCCGACAACGTTCATTTAAATAGTTAGAGGTCTCAAACTAACATGCTAATATTTTTCATTGGACAAACTTGGCAAAATAATGAAGGTATTAAGTTTGTAGAATTTTTGGACAGAAATTACTATTTATAAAATTATTTGAATTAGAAACTATTTTAAAAACAATTATTTATAATTAATTGTTAACAGAAAATTATTTTTAACATATCAAAACTACCTAAAATTAACATGTCAATATAAGAAAATGATCTACAGAAAATCTAGTATTTGATTCTGAATTTTATTTAATTTTACAACACGGTTTAATATTTACTAAAAATCAATTTACATAAAATATATTAAATAGTACTTTCAGTTTTTAATCAATAGAAAATATAAATAATAATGTTTATTGCTGGAAAATTTATAAATAAATACTACATATGAAAACACTAACTACCACATCACACAAATACAATATATAATTATCAAAATACAAGAAAATACATGAATACATAAATACTACATATAATAATATCATAAATAATATAATATATATTACCCAAAAAAAATTTTAACATAGGATTCGAACTCGGGTCTGTCAAGACTGGATCCTAGGGACGGTCAGGTGACCACTGGGCTAACATTGATTTGTTGTTAGCATAAGGGATCCGCTTGAATTTAATCTATACCAAGGCTAGAGTTTAGTTTCTTACCGAGCAAGAAGAAGAAGGTGGTCGCGGTTACGTCAAGATCATCGTCGACTCGTCGTCCTCTGTCGACTCGAGCACGTCGACACGGTGTCGGCTCCGTCGGAATCATTTTCGTCGGGATTGGGAAGGTGGTTCGTAGGTTGTCGACGAAGCTCGGCTCGTCGGTACGGCTCCGGTGGCTCGGGGATGGCGAGTACGACATAGGTCGCTGGGTTGCTCCAAAGGAAGAAGATGGTAATGCTTAAGTTTTGTATCAACATTTTTTTTATAGAGGAATGAAAAGAAGTTACGAATGTGAAGGGTCGGGGGTCATAGAATGAAAAATGTTAGGAGTTACGGAATGTAAGAGGTTGAATGTTAACGGAATGTAAGAGGTTGGGAGTTATGGAATGTAATGAGTTGGTAGTTATAAATGTAAGAGGTTGGGAGTTATGAACGTAAGAGGTTGGGATTTACGGAATGTAAGAGGTTGGGAGTTACTTAATAGGAATGGGTTTATGGGCTTGATTTTGGATGTGAAGAGAAAAATGGATTTGGGCTTGGATAAAATGAATGGAGAAAATAGGGTATATATAGGCTTTGTCCCAAGCCATAGGCCCAAGAACATGTGGATAATTAATCTGGGCTATTTAATTAACTAGGTTCAACCTTTAGCTAACTTTGGAAATTTCTAGAAGTAAATTGGCTAACCATCTCAATAATCATATGCTAATTTAACCAATCGACCTTTCTATGCCTAAAGCTCGCAGCTGATGGTGACCCAATACTTTATATAAGGCTGAGACAAAGAGGAAACAAATAGCTGAGCTTGGTCGGCCTAATAAGAACATTAGAAATCCTATTGCTATTAATAGTAACTAAATCCATTCTTCTAAATAAAAGCTTATTTGAAAATTATACTCTTAATAAACTTAATAAAACTAACTAGTTTTGGAGAAACAAATTTAAATCAGGATTTGGGTGTTACTGCAGGAACGAAATCGTAAAGCAGAATACTCTAGAGGGGGGGGGGGGAGGGGTGAATAGAGTAGGCAGCAAAATATTGCTAATTAAAAATCTTGTTAGCAGTTAGATCACATATATAATAATAATCACAAAATGAAATCACAGAAATTAAAAGTGATCAGAAGGCAAACGCAAACACTGAGATTTATACTGGTTTTCCTCTTGTGAGGACTAGTCCAGTCGGAAGAACTCTAGCTTCCAGTTGAATCCACTATTGGAAAATCCTGCAAGTTTTCATACGAAGTCCTTGCAACTTATACAGACGCGAGCTTTGATACGAAGAACTCGACCAACTTCAATTATGAAGAGTTGTATCTTCTATCAAGCCTCTGATTACAATCGCTCTGAAACTTCTAGACCGTACCGCACTGGCAAATCGACTAGAGGATTGTAACTGGCTTGGGATTTCAAAATGAAAGCTTTTTGAAAACTCTTTGGAAGAATGTAAGCTCAGGAAGAATGTAAGCTCAGGAAGAGAAGAGATTGAAAGTGAATTGGTGATTTGAAATGATCAAAATACTTCTCTATTTATAGTTTTTCCAAAGACAGAACTCTGACAGAATTCGGGCAGAATTCGGACATAACTCTTTGTAACAAACCGCAACTGAAGGATGACCAAGTTCAAAATCCAACGTTCACTAACGTTCCAATTGGCCGAACTCTGGCCGAACTCGGACCGAGTTCTGCTAGGGTTCTGCCAGTTCATTTTTGAAAAAAATTAATTTTGGCTTTTTGAAAATTCTTTCAGAAGCTTTTTGTAAACATGATGTTTTTTAAAAACGTAGGTCATTTGTAAAAGAATAGGATGGTTTTGAAAAACGATTCCAGATAGCCTATTTGCCGGTACGACTCGGTGTACAATGTATTCCTAGACTCAATAAAATAAAAAATTACATTGCTTATCAGAAAGTACATTTGGAGTGGCAAACGCTTCAGTCTTGAACATCGTAGATATCCATTGTTGAGCAGTGT
Source organism: Iris pallida (assembly GCA_029216955.1). Lineage (NCBI taxonomy): Eukaryota > Viridiplantae > Streptophyta > Magnoliopsida > Asparagales > Iridaceae > Iris > Iris pallida. Next base: position 11,317,239 of record JANAVB010004998.1, on the reverse strand, counting down.
CCAAAACGTCGTAGGTAAACATCTGAATTGACTTGCATTTATATCGAGACAGAGTTTGATCAATTATTAAAATTAGGTGTGACCATGACCAATGGACTAACAATCTCCCCCATTTTGATAATTGACAAACCTTGCCGATATAACATCTAAGCTTGGATCAATTCAAAATAGTAATCAAAAGAAATTGTTCATAACCTGTATTCACGAAAATGTTAGATCTATTTCTCCCCCGTTGTCACTTAGCAAAATAATTACAAAAGAGAAAGCTCTCCCTGCAATAAATGCATAAGTAACAAACAGTGAAGAAACACAATAAAAAATATATATGAATATTTATTACAGGCATGGTATAAACAGTAAATATAGTAAAAGAAACAGATAGTCTATAGAACAACACAGACATGTATTTATCACAGGCAGTTTTTAATATGAAGAGATAGATAGTGCTAGAATAAAACTGAAACAAATAAAGTACTGAATAATAAACTAAGATGCCAAAACTGAGGCATAATCAAAACCATGTCTATGAAGAGTCACATAATAAAATAAAAGTGCTGATAATAACTTGGAATGTAGGAGCATTTCCAAGTAAACAAAAGACATAAGCAACAGTCTCAATATCTAACATCTCAAAAATCATCATCCTCATCATCATCGTCATCAGTTGCAGTACCAGCATGGCCAGAAGGACCAGCTCCAGAAGTACCAGCGCCAGAAGTACGGGGAGTGGCACCAGCGGTACGATACCAATCATAGGTGTTCCCTGGCTGGAACAGAGAGTGGACCGCCTCGTCATCAATGTGGTAGCCAAAAACAGAAGGGTCTCGAGGTAGAGAGCTAGCAGAGTGACCCGTCTGCGCAAACCTCAGATCGGCGAAGGAGTTGGCAATCGCCTGGAACCGAGTCACATCACGGAACTCATGTTCCCTAGAAGTCTCAACATAAAAGGACTGCAGATCTGATAAGTGCTAATGAATACCCTCAAATGTCATAGGGTAAGAATAAGGAGAAACATGTGCTGTGGGAGTAGGTACAGGAGGAGCAGATGCAGTAGATGGAAGAATAGTGGCAACGCTGCGACGAGAGAGTTTGAGGAACTTGGGCTCGGGGTCGACAGCACAAGTAGATAGGTCAATATCAAATCTCTAAAAGATGCGAGGAATAAGCATCGCATAAGATAGGTTACGATATCTTCCGCGACATCTACCCATCATCTGGATGATAGTCTTAGGGGCAGAAAAAGGAATCCCCTTAAGAATATGATAAAGAGCAGAAAGCTCAAGTGCAGTGACATCATCTTTGGAAGTGGATTTTGGAAGTAAAGTGGAATAGATGATGCGATGTAATTCGTAGTTAAACAAGTTCAAGTTATTAGCCTTGAACTTTCCAGGACGAGCGCGTGCGGGCGCACAAAGCTCATTCTTGAAACTAACGAGTGTCGTGCCATCGGGGAAATCAAAATCAGTGATGTCATCGAGCGGGGCACCTTCGTTTGGGATACCAAGGATTTTCACTAACATTTTATCAGTGAATTCGATATCGATTCCTCCGACACGTGTCCTCGCGGTAAAAGTGTCTAACACGAAATTACAATAGAATAATCTAATGGCATTAGTGGCAATGGGGAATTGTAAGGTAACAAAGTGTTGTAACCCTAATGTCTCAAAATAAGGGCGATGATCCGAAAAGACAGTCCATTTAATCGGCGATCCGGTACAAATAGTACGCATGATGAAATCCGCGTACCATAATAAAGCTTGATCGAAAGTTTTAAAGTAAAACTCGTCCGACGCACCGTCGTCGGATTAGACCAGAGAAAAGAGCCAATCCGTATGCGGATCTGAAGACGATGCCTCTTCACTGGCATTAGTCTTCTTCCTCTTGAAGGGATTGAACTTAGGCATTCTTTTTCAAAATTTCTAGAAATCCTAAGTATTGAAAAGTGGAGGAGAGAAAAAATTATACCTTCCAAGAATTGGATATGCTGATGAAGACGAAGTTCTCCGCACGAATCCAAAATTTGGACGATAATCTCCACACGAATTGGAAGAACAAGGATGGAGAAAAACTAGGGTTTGGAGGCGCGGTAGCTGCTGTTTGATGTAGTTTAGAAGAATGAAGAAGATGGGGGCCTCGGGTTCTGGCTGGTACGTATATATATACCCAGCCGAACTCTGGCCGAATTCGGACCGAACTCGGACCGAACTTAGGCCGAATTCGCCAAGGGTTGCCTGGCTATATATATATATATATATATTTTTTTTTCTATATATATATATATATATATATATATATATATATATATATATATATATATCAAAAATAATAGAAATGGGGCCACATCTTTTTCATTAATTCATTTCAAATGTTTAATTCAAAGTTTAGTAATTTTAAATCTCAAAGTAATATAATTAATATTATTTTATAAATTAATATTCTTTATTCAGCATCTGTCTCAGATTAGCTATAGGAGTACTGTCCCAGCTAACGGAGGTTCACCGGGAAACTCTTAAATACAGCTTTGCTTCGACCGTAGTCGTGGTGACAGACAGACTCTTTTTAGGCTTGTCTCGAAAACAGGTATCGAGTATCGAATAAATAATTAATAAAACAAAATTAATTAATATTATTGATATCTAAAATTTCTAATTCTTGACGTAAATAATTGAAACGATCTTCCGCTAGAGGTTTTGTGAGTATGTCAGCTAATTGATTCTGTGTGTCTATGTATACAAGGTCTATATCTCCATTTTGTTGATGATCTCTAAGAAAGTGATGTCTGATCTCGATATGTTTAGTACGAGAGTGACATACTGGTTTCTTAGTTAAATTAATATAACTAGTGTTATCACAGAAAATGGGTATGTGTATAAAATGTAATCCATAGTCTTCTAAAGTTTGTTTCATCCACAAAATTTGTGCACAACAACGTCCTGCGGCGATATACTCAGCCTCGGTTGTTGATAATGCAACAAAATTTTGATTTTTACTAAACCAAGAGACTAGAGCTTTTCCTAGGAAATGACATGTACTGCTAGTGCTTTTTCTATCTACTTTGTATCCAGCAAAATCAGCATCAGAATAATCGGTTAGGTCAAATGATGTGGTTTTGGGATACCATAAGCCGACAGAAGAAGTGTCTTTAAGGTATCGGAAGATACGCTTAACTGCGCACAGATGTGATTCCTTAGGATTAGCTTGAAAGCGTGCACATAAACAAACACTAAACATAATATCTGGTCGACTAGCAGTTAAATACAGTAAGCTACCGATCATACCTCGATACTTACGTATGTCGACAGGTTTGCCTTGTTCATCAATATCAAGCTTGGTTGAAGTCGCCAATGGAGTGCTAAGTGCCTTGACTGCTTCAATGTCGAACTTCTTTAATAGATCTTTTGTGTACTTTGCTTGATTTATGAACGTCCCATTGTTGGTTTGTTTGATTTACAGTCCGAGAAAGAATTTCAGCTCTCCCATCATGCACATCTCAAACTCATTCTGCATACACTTTGAAAGTTCTTGACAAATAGATTCATCAGTAGATCCAAAGATAATATCATCTACATAGACTTGAATCAAAAGAATATTATTATTCAAAGATTTTATAAACAAGGTAGTGTCAACCTTTCCCTTTGAAAAACCATTATCAAGTATAAAAGAGCTTAGACGATCGTACCAAGCACGAGGGGCTTGTTTCAAACCGTATAAGGCTTTCTTCAACTTGAAAACATATTCAAAAAATTTGAAATCAGTAAAACCAGGAGGTTGAGCTACATAAACTTTTTCTTTTACAAAACTATTTAAAAATGCGCTTTTGACATCCATTTGAAATAATTTAAAATTATGAAAACATGCAAATGTACATAACATGCAAATGGATTCTAATCTCGCAACTGGGGCATAAGTCTCATCGTAGTTGATACCTTCTTCTTGATTGTATCCTTGAGCTACGAGTCGAGCCTTATTACGAGTCACTAAACCATTCTCATTCAGTTTATTTCGGAATACCCATCGGGTGCCAATGATCGGATGATCAACGGGCTTGGAAACAAGTTCCCAAACTTGATTTCGTTCGAATTAGTTTAATTCCTCTTGCATAGCATCTAACCAAAATTTATCACTACATGCTTCATCAATATTTTTGGGTTCAAACTGCGAGACAAAAGCAACATAAGAAGCTATATCTTTATTAGAGGAATGAGTACTTACACCTTTGGTAATCTCACCAATTACCAAGTTCTTTGGATAATTAGCCAAGAATCTCATCTCTTTTGTGTAGTCTCAAGATTGCTAGTTTCGACTTCTTTGCTTGGAGGTTCATCTGATGCCAGATATGATGGTTCTGCATCTTTGTGTAACAGTTTTGCAGTAGCTGTACTTGGTGCAATTATGTCTTCATTGTCATCATCGTCTAAGTGTTGATTTAGCTTATCAAACTTGACGTTGATAGATTCTTCAATGATCATGGTTCTTTTGTTGAAGACTCTATATCCTTTGCTCTTTGCTGCATAACCTAAAAATATACCTTCATCGGTCTTTTCATCAAATTTACTCAAATTATCTTTAGTATTAAGAATAAAATATTTACAACCAAAGATTTTGAAATAAGAAACATTTGGTGTTCTATCAAACTATAATTCAGAGGGAGTCTTCTTCGATATAGGTCGAATTAGAACCCTATTGAGAATATAGCATGCTGTATTTACAGCTTCAACCCATAAATATCTAGGTAGACTAAACTGATTTAACATTACTCTAGCCATTTCAGATAGAGTTCTGTTCTTACGTTCCATAATATTTTGTTGCGAAGTCCTAGGGCAAGAGAATTTATGCAAATAATCGTGTGTGTCACAAAATTACTTGAATTCTGTATTCTCAAATTTGTCGCCATGATCACTACGAATACGAGTAATCATGAACCCTTTTTCATTCTGTACTTTCTTGCAAAAGGTGACAAATTCTGATAATGCATCATTCTTGCGTACAAGAAAATAAACCCATGTATATCTAGAGAAGTCATCTATAATGACAAATGCATATAACTTACCACCTAGACTGGCAATTCTATTTGGTCCAAATAAGTCCATATGCAACAGTTGTAAAGGTCTAGTGGTACTTACAGTGTTCTTGGATTTGAATGCAGATTTGGTAGCTTTGTTCTTTTCACATTCACTACATACCGTATCCTTCTTGAAAGAAATGTCCGGTAAGCCGCGTACCAACTTCTTCGTAGATAATCTTGAAATTGTATCCATGTTTGCATGACCGAGTCTCATATGTCATAGTTGACTCTCAACGCTTTTGGCCATAAAACATCTACCTGCTGTGTTAGCATCTTCCAACAAATAGAATACATATATATTGTCTTCCCTAATACCTTCAAATATAGTACTACCAGTTGAACTATCAATTATAATACATTTATCTTTTACGAAGTTAATACCATAATCGTGATCAACTAAATGGCTTATGCTGAGCAGATTATGTTTTAACTCAGTAACTAGATAAACATCTTTAATCACTTGATAGGGAGCCTTACCAATGTCACCGATACCGATTATGTACCCTCTTAAATTATTACCGAAGGAGACGTATCCTTCTTTATTCCTCTTCGACAGTGTTGCGAATAATGAAGCGTCACCGGTCATGTGCCGTGAGCAACCGCTGTCGAGGATCCATTTGCTCCTAGCATGTGAAGGGCGACCCACCTACAAAATAATTTGCAGATGAAACTCTTGGTACCCATTTCTTGTAGGGTCCTGACTGGTTAGTTTTCGGCATCCATGCATAAACATTTAAATCTACTAACTTTCTGATTCTACATGCAGAAGATATATGACCAATGAGGCCACAATAATGACATTTAGCATGTTTAGTGTTGAAAGTAGTATGAGGTGCATGATTGGTAGGTTTTGGTTTTCTAGTATAGAAGAATGCATGCCTATTAGTCTTCTTGGGCATAGTCTTGGTATGGTTTGGTCTGACAGTGTTGGGCGTATTCCGATGATTCGGTAATTGACATGTGTTAGAATAGGAAGCAGCAACTTCAGGCCATTTTCCTAAACTAATTTCCAACTTTTTGGAAGTGTCATATAATCTAGTATAGTCAGATGTGAGTGATTCTAATCTGACCTGTGAACACTGGAGACTCTTTCTCTCCTTAGATAGGTCTTCCTTTAACTGGATAATAGTTTGGTCTTTTTCTTCGGATAGCTTAACAGTCTCGTGTAACAACAATTTAATAGAAGAAAGCTCACCAGACTCAGTTGAAGAGTCATTATTTCTAACCAGATCTAATTGGTTGGTAAGTCTTCCTATTTCACCTTTATACTCTTTGAGTACCTTCTTAGAGGTTTCATATTTACTATGCAATTTCCTGTAATCATCTAATAGTTCACTGAAATCCTCTCCTAGTTGCTCAAAGGTGAAATCATCATACAGATCAAATAGAGGGTTAGTAATTACCTGATCACAAGCCATCAGGCATACATTTGCAGCGTCATCTGATTGTTCATCTTTGGGTCGCTGGCTTCACTTTCATGCCATATGCTTGTATTGGCGTACTTTTTTGATGTAGATTTCTTCAGGTAGCCGTTGTCATATTTGCTGCTTTTCTTTGAAGATGATGCTGAGGGACAATCTTTCTTCATGTGTCCTTTCTTCTTGCATTCGTAGCAAATATGATCTTCCTCGTTGTTGTTATTGTTGTCTTTGCTGTCTTTTGTTCTTCTGTTAAATCTCATAAACTTCTTGAATTTTCTTACCAGAAGAGCTTGATCTTCAGAGTCGGAGTCGCTGTCGTCAGAATCATCTTCGATGGTTCTTCTATGTTGAGCCTTGAGAGCGATTGTCTTCTCTGATTTCTTCTTTGGTGTAGCATCTTCAAAGTCTTGAAGTTCTAACTCGTGAGTGAGTAGCTTACCCATGAGTGTTTCTAGAGACATTGTTGAGAGGTCGTTTCCTTTAATGATTGCCGTAGCCTTTGGAATCCAGTTCTTTGTAAGGGCTCATAGAAGTTTGCGAATCTTCTCATGGTTACTGTAATCCTTGCCTAGTAAAGACAGAGGATTTACAATATCCAAGAATCTTGTAAACATCTGAGTGACTGATTCACTTGGCATCATTTTGAACGCCTCGTACTCCTGAGTAAGTCTGCTGATTTTTGACTCCTTGACTTGTGTTGTTCCTTCGTGGGTTACTTCGAGAAGTTTCTACACTTCGTTTGATGTTGTGCAAGTAGACACCCTGTTGAATTCAATTCTGTCTAAAGCACAAAATAAAGCGTTAATAGCACGTGCGTCAAGACTGGCCTTTTTCTTTTTTTCCTCTGTATATTTGTCATGGGGTTTTTCAACTAAAACACCATCAATATTAATATGAGGTGGCTTTTTATAGCCATCAATAACTATAGACCATAAGTCAAAATCAAGAGATTTCAGAAAGAAACTCATACGTATTTTCCAATAAGTGTAGTTTGTGCTGTCAAACAGTGGAGGTCTGTTTGTGACTTGGCCTTCACTTGCGAATTTCATAGTTGCCATGTGTAATACCGTGATCTATATAAAAATTGAAAATAACTGCAATTTTACCTTGCTTTACCTGTATAACTCGTTCTGATCCCAATTGTAGGAACAATTGGGATCAGAATATAATACCTCTAGATGGAGAGCCTGCTTTGATACCAATTGTAGGAACGAAATCGTAAAGCAGAATACTCTAGAGGGGGGAGGTGAATAGAGTAGGCAGCAGAATATTGCTAATTAAAAATCTTGTTAGCAGTTAGATCACATATATAATAATAATCATAAAAGTAAATGACAGAAATTAAAAGCGATCAGAAGGCAAACGCAAACACCAAGATTTATACTGGTTTCCCTCTTATGAGGTCTAGTCCAGTCGGAAGAACTCTAGCTTCCAGTTGAATCCACTATTGGAAAATCCCGCAAGTTTTCATACGAAGTCCTTGCAACTTCTACAGATACGAGCTTTGATACGAAGAACTCGACCAACTTCAATTGTGAAGAGTTGTATCTTCTATCAAGCCTCTGATTACAATCGCTTTGAAACTTCTAGACTGTACCGTACTGGCAAATCGACTAGAGGATTGTAACTGGCTTGGGATTTAAAAATGAAAGCTTTTTGAAAACTCTTTGGAAGAATGTAAGCTCAGGAAGAGAAGAGATTAAAAGTGAATTGGTGATTTGAAATGATCGAAATACTTCTCTATTTATAGTTTTTCTAAAGACAGAACTCTGACAGAATTCGGGCAGAATTCAGACAGAACTCTTTGTAACAAACCGCAACTGAAGGATGACCAAGTTTAAAATCTAACGTTCACTAACGTTCCAATTGGCCGAACTCTGGCCGAACTCGGACCGAGTTCTGCTAGGGTTCTGCCAGTTCATTTTTGAGAAAAATCAATTTTGGCTTTTTAAAAATTCCTTCAGAAGCTTTTTGTAAACAGGATGTTTTTCAAAAACGTTGGTCATTTGTAAAAGAATAGGATGGTTTTGAAAAACAATTCCGGATAGCCTATTTTCCAGTACGACTCGGTGTACAATGTATTCCTAGACTCAATAAAATGAAAAATTATATTGCTTATCAGGAAGTACATTTGGAGTGGCAAACAGCTTCAGTCTTGAACATCGTAGATATCCATTGTTGAGCAGTGTCCAAAACGTCGTAGATAAACATCTGAATTGACTTGCATTTATATCGAGACAGAGTTTGATCAATTATTAAAATCAGGTGTGACCATGACCAATGGGCCAACAGTTACAAATCTATCTACCTTAGAAAATTTTTGTCCTCGAAATTTCAAAGGATACGACAAGGCACGACTAAGAATATAATCAAAAGATATTACGATCAATTGATACGAATAGGCATGATAAAGGATATAATTAAGAAGATATGAATTATGTTTAGTTAGTCAGGCATAATCGCGGATAAAATCGAAAGAAAAGATGTGAATTAGCATGATCGAAATATAATCAAAATAGTCTAATCGTGATCAACTTGTTTAAGAATAATCAAATTGAAATCGTTTCAGCACGATTCGCTGGTTAACCCAAATTATTTAGGCATGATTATCAAATCTATTTAGATATGATTATGTATATAGTGGAAAGAAATCAAAATAGGTTTAAAAGATTACTAGGAAACCTAATAACGATATGAAAATAAAGGATAAGAAAGAAAGGTTCAAGAAAGGAAAAGATAAGAACTAAATCAAATTGAAGTGAAGATGCATGAAATTGCAAACCATGAAAACTAATAGTCATATGCCAAAAAGGATGTAGTCTTTATAATATTTGAAAATCTTAAGCATATCCGAAGTCATTTTATTGAGAATTTTTGCCTCACCAGTGTACGTCTGGCTGTAGTAAATTCTTGGTTTCATGACTTAAATATGATATGGTATCGAATATTCTATTAACTCTGTCCATTATTGACATAACAACTCAAAGATCAAAATAGAGCAACTGGAAATAGTTTTAATAAAATTTGATAACCTATGCTTACCGAAAATTACTTCAACTTATCATGTCTTGCCAGTGCACTGCTAGCAGCAGTGTAAGCCCCCTCAAATTTTAGAATTTTTTAAAAAATAAATAAATAAATAAATATTTTTTTTATAAATTTTATAGCATAAATATTTAAATAAACTAGATATTCTAGTTAAGAGTTTGAAGATAGCAAGTATTGCTATCCTCTAAGTGTATCTAGGTAAGTGGTACAAATTTTTGTCTCATAATCCTTTGGAGGTTACTTTTGTATTTTGGAAGATTTTAGAAAATTTAATTTATATATATATTTCTGTACTTTGGAAGGAAAAAATATAATAAATTTTTGTTATTGATTTTTTTTCAATAATGATACCAGTAGCAAGAAATTACTACTCCTATATAGCAATTTTTTATTTTCAGTATTAAAAAAAACATCCTAGTAATATTTTGAGAATTTTAGAATTTTTTGTTATTTATCCTGATTTTTATCTATATATCTATATATATATATATATATATATTTTATATATATATATATATATATATATATATATATATATATATATATATATATATATATATATATATATATATATATATATATAGTAAAAAAAGAAAAAAAAGAGGGGCTTTATCTCACGAGATTTTAAAAATCTCGTGAGAACACAAACACCCAGTTCTCCCATACGGGGAGAACACAGATCCGAAGAGCTGGTGATCCGAAGGAAGCTCGGATTTGAATCAGATTGATTCAAATCAAAACCCACTTTAATCTATAGTCGATTCTCTATAGATCATTCTAAATCCTACCAGAATCCTAACATATAAATCGAATTAAATTAGGATTAAATCTCGTATTAAAACCCATACCTTATTTTCACTCGAGAACCTAATCCACAAACCTAGAGTGCCTCCGACAAATCCAGAGTCGTCCTTCCTTCCCTGCGCGTCCCCTCGCCAGCCTGAACGACGTCATCGGCCGCCGCACAGCCGAGAAGACCCCCAAACCCGAGAAAAAATAGGGTACACCCTGTTTTGTCACCACAGCAGGTACTCATATTCGTTGCCCTTTTTCCTCTCCATCTTGTAATCAATTCACGAACCGATTGATTCACCGTAAAGACAACATATATGGCTAAAATTCCTATCAAATAGTTCGAGTTGAGAGTCCCTAAAACTTCCCAAAAATCAGTCGAAAGATCGACAAAAAATTTGGGTTCATACAGCAGGAATACAACAGTTAGATACTATTTTGGAAGGTGTTTTGTGAATTGGATATTAGAAGATTTCAAAAACTAGTTAAGAATAGTCTTAGATAACATATAGGGCTGCCAAACCTAATTTACAGAAGTTGATTTCGATGACTGTGTGCCGAGAAATCGGTTTCCCAATATGAACGAAAAACTATTTTTAAACTGTTGAAAATTTTAGAGAATTTCCTGATACGACGTACGCTCCGACAAACCGGGCGATGTGGTCGTAACCCATAAGAATCGAAAGACGTGTATGGATGTTGTCGACATGTGAGAACTGACGAAACTCGATTTTCTTGTGCATGCGCGACGAAATCGAAGTGTATCCGTCAAGATATCCCGTATCGGCCACTTTACAAATTAGACCATAACTTTGTGCACGTTCGTCGCATCGAGATAAAACTTGTGTTAACAGGATCATATCGTTTTCCTTTTCCTGTATGCCAAGTTTGGTCCAATTCTGAGAAGGTTGACCAGAACTCCTTTTTGGCGGGCCAACGATCCGATCCAACGGGCAATTTTGTGCACGGCTCACTGAAATCCAAAATTGGACATACCATTAAGTTCGTCTCGTCAAACCAGATCCATAGACATATAGTTTGACGACTTTAGAGACCATAGGTACTGGCACGTATTTCGGTATAGAACGGGTCCAACGGTAGACATCATTTTGACCCAAAATTACGATTGTGCTCCCGTATCCAGAATTGGACTTTTGGACAGGCGATTCATGACATATATTTTACACCAAAAATATTCTTGATATTTGTTTAAACATTCAAAGCCGTTTGAAGATTGTGACTTTTTTTTGCTGACGTTTGTGATTGTTGGACTTGCCTTTCTCGCACCTCAGGCAAGATACCTTGCCACCATACTCTGTGATTACTTTACTTTATTTTTCAGTTATTTATATTTAGTTTCATATATATATATTTATATATATGTTGTATGTTTTATATGTTGTATGAAAAAAAAATATATGTTGTATGTTTTATATCACTGTGCGTCCAAGTCACACTTGGATGCAAGCGACTGTATCGGTCATTTTATTTATTTTTGTTCTATTCCTTGCATTGGCTTAGCTCTAGCGACCACCCTTTGATGATGAGATATTGGTATATCTCATACGACCTTGACACATACTTTACTACGTATTATGAGTCACATGTAGGATACGTACTCGCGTAGTTGGCTGGCTACCGATACGTATGAGACGTACAATGGTTAGGAGTAACTGCCAATAGAATTGCATGCTAGTGGACTTGACAGTTACTAGAGGTTCATATGAGTCATGGATGTGACTCCACTAGGCATTGGGTGGGAAGAACAGTTCCTTGATGTATGAGCCACATATACACTTATTATTGTACCTGAAGCTCCGTTGGAGACGCAGGTTCACCCTCCTATTACTGATTCCCTCTGACATTCATGGAACGTTATGGACGTTTCTAATATTGATTCCCTCTAACGTTCACCGTGCGTTATAGACGGAGGCACATAGTTCCCGAAAGAAAGGGACGATGCCACTGCTATTAGCCCGAGTGCCCATATGTGAAGGTTGTTCTTAATTGTATATTCACTATAGAATGGTTAGGCGCTCGATTGCATGCATCACTTTATTTTATATATCATAATTTATATGGCATGTTCTTTATGTATCTTGTTACGTCCCTCTGAGGACCTGGTGATATCTCTAGGTGTGTGCTTTCAGGTCTCTGCGCAGGTGCTCTAGCCAAGATCGTGGTCTTCCCTTTTTATCGAGGAGGCTTGCTCTTGAATCGTCCATTGCTATTTTATTCTATCATTTCCTTGTATTGTTCTTCTCATTTAAATGGTTGGTAGTGGATCTGTCTCCGCCCAACTTTTGCACAAATGATAAATTCAGAGTTGGCTTTTATTATATATTTATTTTCTTATTGTGGATGAGATTAGTTGTCATGGTTTACTATATTTTACAGCTTATATATACATACGAGAATTCCACATATTAGTGTATACTTTGTATGTATGCAGCTGACATGTCTACCTACTTAGTCCTAAGTATTTTAGGACTGGGACGTTACATATTTTTGTGGTGGCCCATGCAGGTCAAGTTTGTCGTCTCGGTTACGTTACTGTATCGAGCGGGCCTGCATATAGGATTAGAATCTAGGTATCTCATCTACATGATTGATCTCTTCCCTTGATTCCAATTTCGAACTCTCGTCCGACTACCTTGATTTCCTTCTGCTTGATTCCTTTCTACTGTAAATCTTATCTTTTCCCTTCATGGTTGATAGAGAGGTTGGTAAGATGACACATACTAGTTATACGTGTTATATTGCTCAATCACCCCTATCAGTTGACTTTTATAAGTTAGGTAGTATACCTCACGGCCTATCACCCCGTGTCCTTATAACCCATTAATAAAGTATAACTGGGTGGAACTGAATATATACTAGTGTAGAAGGATATGTTTTAGTAGTCCATACCTCATTGGTCAACCAAGGCCTAATACCAGAGACAGTATGACGACTGTGGAACACCGGTCAACACTTAGATTCTTATGAAACTTGATCTATTTATAACTCCTTTCACCATTATCTCCCGTACTTATACTTTGCACTACCATGATTGATGTAGCTATTTATAGCCTAGTTTTGCAAGCTTATTCTTTATCGAGCTTGTTTAGGACATATGAATACTGGGGACGCCCACTAGCATATTGTCTAATCAGAATCAGTGTATTATGGTCTGATCAACCTTGGTGCACTTTGTTCGCTCTTTATATAATTATTCCACGTGGATTTAGATATAGATGTCTTTAGGATCTCATCTGCACTACCTTGACAATTCTCTTTAAATTACTAAATCGTCCTTGGAAACCCGTATTCGCATCTGATCCCTTCTCCCTTAAACTCTTTATTATCTTTTTCCATCCTTACTTACTCGAAAAAAATGCTTGTATCTGAAGAAAGATAGACACGAAACGTCCCCCTTGGTTCCCCATACCATCCATGGCCATGAAAAGCTATATAAACACAAGTGTAGCAACCATCGGCCAAGCCATATGACTCCAACCTTGTCTTGAGTTACTTGTCCACCTCTCGACCCTAAAACTAATATCGTGAGCTTCTAGTCATTTGAAATTGAGAATGAGTAGAACCATACCCTTGATCAGAACACCAACCTACGAAACTATCTATTCTCGAAGAACCAATTATTATGAGTCTCTAATTATTTTTTCTTGATTTTGCATTAATTAGCAACCGTTATGCCTTACTCCAACCCTTACTCGACTAAGCCCCATAGTTTAGACATAAGAAGAATAAAGAAAACAAGGACAAGCATTTTCCATGACTTTGATAAACACCCATCACGAGATTAGGGATCCAGCAGGTGTTATTCGAGGTATACATTTTTATCAAAGACGTGACTTAACATTAGAACAACACCTTCACCAGCTTAGACAATATTTGTAGCATAACACTCCATTATGTTGATTTACTAGTTATTAACAATTAATGCATGAGCACTACGTTCAACATCATTAGAAACCTTATGACTATAGATTGACAGGTTTAACACAAATAGAAGTTTACGACTTAGTCGTTAGATGTCATTCATATGATGTGCAGTAGAGTTCGTTACCCCAATCGATAACTCTTGTATACTATGGATGGGTGGATCATTCTATTTTATCGACTTGTGTGCCGTTATACGTAATCATTTTCCATTTATTAGAAATCAGGGAGCAATCCTTGAATTTGATTCATATCTACCATATCACGTTACACCGTGCCTTATTCGTTATTAACAAAAGTTAAGGTACAATATCACGACTTTGAAATTTTTCTAACTTCACTAACCCTAAAACTGTATCTTCATTTCTGGAGTGAATAGATTGTAAGCCATTCTTAATTTTAGGATTTATAGGGTTACCGATTGATTAGAATAAATTGGTTCCCACTAGGATGATAAATCAGCTTCTCCTAAACACCCACTTTCTAATTAGATCATCTGGTGTCCCCGACCGTGACATTGATATTCGGAGCATGAGATCAGCTGTTACCTTCCAACAAATTTTATATACAAGACCTAGATGAGCCCACCTTCATCCAGGCATATCATGTCCCACTCAAACACGTTCCCTTGTACTATATTTTTATGATACGACTTTTAGGAAAAATAAGAGTAGCTATAAACCTTACCGTAATACCGATGTACTTCTGACCTTAAATAAAGATCCAATCTTGACCCAATTCTTTTGACCCAATATATGGTTATGATTTACTCGAAGCCCACTACGCAAATGCTACTAGAGTGTCACTCAATTGAGTCCCTGTGTGTCACTTATACACAAAAATCATGGAAGACACACTTGCAGGCTTGCGTCACCTATCTAACCAACCCGATTCAGAACTAGCCCTATCACTCGAGTTAGAATCTGTTTTAGGCTACCCTAACTAATAGGGATAGTATAGATGGATTCTATGAGATTTTCCTACCAATATAGATTAAACTCAAGATTGCTTCAATATGAAATCCCTCTATACCATTCGTCCCAACTATTTCTCAACTAATAAAATTTTAATTGTCTTGGTGGAGCACGACTATAATTGAGCCATGTTAAATTCGATTAAATTTTTGTTATAGTGTTATTGACCAAAAATACCCTTGGAATACCTGGCTTCTTAGAGTCTATGACTACGATTAGAAGTACCCAATATTCTTGTGCCGCTCTTTAGAAATCGTCCTCCTCAAAAACCTTGTAACGACAATTTTTACCGTTAGCCAACTTCTATAAGTTGGGTAGAGCTTTGAACCAAGAATACCTTACCTCGTGGGATAAGGAGCCAATGTGGATTCCTTTCATAACTACCCCTCCATCTTTTCGGAAACTGAGGTACGACTTTCATATACTAGTCTTTTTCATTCGCATTGCACCGCATACCCCCATCGTTAGTTCTAATTTCAAGGACAAAATTTTTATAAGTTAGGTAGGATGTAAGCTCCCTCAAATTTTAGAATTATTTTAAAAATAAATAAATAAATAATTTATTTATAAATTTTACAGTATAAATATTTAAATAAACTAGATATTCTAGTTAAGAGTTTGAAGATAGCAAGTATTGCTATCCTCTAAGTGTATCTAGGCAAGTGGTACAAATTTTTATCCCATAATCCTTTAGAGGATACTTTTGTTGTTGATTTTTTTCAATAATGATACCAGTAGCAAGAAATTGCTACTCCTATATAGCAAATTTTTATTTTCAGTATTAAAAAAAATAATAATTTGAGAATTTTAGAATTTTTTGTTATTTATCTATAATTGTACATATATATACCTAAATCTAATAAAATAGAGAGGGGCTTTATCTGACGAGATTTTAAAAATCTCGTGAGAACACAAACACCTAGTTCTCCCGCACGGGGAGAACGCAGATCCGAAGAGCTGGTGATCCGAAGGAAGCTCGAATTTGAATCAGATTGATTCAAATCAAAACCCACTTTAATCTATAGTTGATTCTCTATAGATCATTCTAAATCCTATCCAGAATCCCAACATGTAAATCAAATTAAATTAGAATTAAATCTCGTATTAAAACCCATACCTTATTTTCACCCGAGAACCTAATCCGCAAACCTAGAGTACCTTCGACGAATCCAGAGTTGTCATTCCATCCCTGTGTGTCCCCTCGACTGCATGAATAGTGGTACCGACCGCTGCACAGCCGAGAAGACCCCCAAACCCGAGAGAAAACAGGGCATACCCTGTTTTATCACCATAACAGGTACTCATATTCGTTGCCCTTTTTTCTCTTTATCTTGTAATCAATTCACGAACTGATTAATCCGTCTTAAAGACAACATATACGACTAAAATTCCTATCAACTAGTTCGAGTTGAGAGTCCCTAAAACTTCCCAAAAATCAGTCGAAAGATCGACAAAAAATTAGGGTTCATAAAGTAGGAATACAACAGTTAGATACTATTTTGGAAGGTGTTTTATGAACTGGATATTAGAAGATTTAAAAAACTAGTTAAGAACAGTCTTAGATAACATACAGGGCTACCAAACCCAATTTACAGAAGTTGATTTCGATGACTGTGTGCCGAGAAATTGGTTTCCCAATATGAACGAAAAACTGTTTTTAAACTGTTGAAAATTTTAAAAATTTCTCGATACGGCGTGCGTTCCGACAAACCGGGCGACGTGGTTGTAACCTATAAGCATCAAAAGACGCAATAGATGTTGTCGACATGTGAGAACTGACGGAACTCGATTTCGTTGTGCGTGCGCGACGAAATCGAAGCGTATCCGTCAAGATATCCCGTATCGGCCACTTTGCAAACTAGGCCATAACTTTGTGCACGTTCGTCGCATCGAGATGAAACTTGTGCCAACATGATCGTATCATTTTTCTTGTCCTGTATGCCAAGTTTGGTCCGATTCTGAGAAGGTTGACCGGAACGCCTTTTTGGCGAGCCTGTGACCCGATCCAATGGGCGATTTTGTACACGGCTCACCGAAATCCAAAATTGGACATACCATTGAGTTTGTCTCGTCAAATCGGACCTGTAGACATGTAGTTTGATGACTTCAGAGACCATAGGTACTGGCTATAACTCCACTTCCCGATTTTTGAGAAAATAAAATTTTTTGATTTTAATAATAGTAATTAATTTATTTTGGTTTCAAATTAAAAGTTAATTATTTTAATTAATAAATATGATGGTTGATATTTTAGAGAGAATTAATTTTGGGCAACTTTTCAAATTTAAAAAGTTGTTGTAACAAACTTGAGGTCCCCATTCCTTATTTTGAAATTTTTACTGTTTTAAATAAAATTTCTGTAATTATGAAAAGGCAGAGGGGATTTTTTTGTAAAATTGTTGAGTGGAGGGGCTTAACCGAAATTAGTAAAAAGGGGGTGGGTGTTTGTGCTAGAGTGCCAATTGCGGAGGGAGGGGGGAGGGGGTTATGTGTAAATAAGCCGATTCATTTTATTTATGGACTGAAGAAAGAGAATGAGCCAATTCATTATTTCTTCTCTGTTCCCAACGTTCTCGATTCTTGTACTGTTCTCTCGAGTCCTCCATCGACCTCTCGAGCTTCCCAGTCCTGCCGACGGCGACTTCGATGACGACGGCGACTTCGATGGTGACGACGACGACCTGAGCGGGAGCAGCGACTTCGACCGACGAGCGACGATGGCGATGAGAATGACGGCCAAGGCGAGGCGAGTTCCTCTCGACGCCTAGGCGCTGCTCTCGACAGAGCTTTCCTTTCGTCTGCATCAGAGCCCCAGCAGCGGTGCAGTACTCTCCGGTGGACACTTCTCTTTCCAGATCCGATCCTTCTCTTCTTCTCCGACGAACTTTCGAGGCTTCGACTTCCTTGAGGGTAAACCCTAGCCTTCTGTTCGTAGATTCGTGTCAGATCTCTAGATCTGACCGTTGCCTTTATATTTTGTGAAGATCTATGATGAGATCTCGAGGAGATCTCTGAGATCCACGGATCTATGATGATCTTGAATGAGTTTTCGGGATCACTTCAAATCTGTGTTGATCTTGAAAGATTTCTGAGGTCCTTAGATCAGTGATGAAATCTTTGTAGATTGTTCGCATGCTTATAGATCTATGATGTTTCTTCATAATTATCGCTAGATCTTGTAGATCGATTCTGTTAATTTGAAATGTGTTGGGATCTACAGATCTGTTATGAGATTCTGTAGATTGACCACTGTTTGTTGAAGATCTGTGCTAGATCTGATGATTGTGTCTGGATCTCGAAGATTACTTCTGTTCTTTGCAGATCTGTGATAGATCAGTAGATCTGAGCTTTTTCTTTGTATCATTATAAAGATCTGTTATATTATGTGTGCAGAATCGATTAGATCTATGAGTTTTGACTCAGATCTGGGAAATCGAGACAAGTTCTTCATAAAACTTATAGATCTGAGAATTTGGATTCATTTCTAAGAACTGAGATCTTGTGTCCTGATACTCTTGTGTCGGACACTGCATGCATGATTATAGTTACTTTTTTTCTGTGATGGAAGTTGTTTACTCTTTTGGTAACCATTATTTCTTACTTTCTGAGCTGCTCTGGATGTTCGTGTCGATTTTGGACTTGGTGTCGTGTCTGGATTGGACGGTTGGCGTGTACCTGCTGTTGAACCTTGGTGTGTACCTGCTGTTGTACCTTGACCATGTCGTACCTGCTGTTGTATTTAACGTTCGTGTCGGATACGAGGGAGATGACCCTGTGGACGTGTTGTACCTGCTGTTGGACCATTGATGGGCTGAACCATGAGTTGGGCTTTAGTTGGGCTAGCTAATTGGATGTTCAGTTATTTTTATTATTAATAATCTAATTGATTTATTTGTAATTATTGTGTGGGCTGGATTGGCCCACTGGGTTTTGTAATATTTTGTGTGTGTATGGGTTGGCCATAGGAATTATTAGTGTTGGGCCAGTCTTGAGATTAGTTCTGTGCTGGACTTTGTGGCAGGAACACTGGGATTTGTTGGGCCAGGTCAGTATGGCCAGAACTTGGGCCTAGTAGGTACTGGGTTAGACTGTAGCAGTGTAATTACAATTTAATTTAAATAATTTTTTTGTTTTACTCTCAGTTTAACTTTATAAATGAATTTCAGGAGTTAAGAGTTCTTTATGTTTAAGAGGTTTTAGTAACTAATTCTGGTATTAAAGTTATAACCAAAACTGTCTTCCCAAGAAAGACAGCCCTTTTGATTGAGTAGATTAATTATTGAAAAACTGGAATTTACTTTTCTTAAAACTGGTTAACTTTTATAGCAGATAGGAATACTTCCTATTAAGTCTTGAGTGCAGTTGCCAGTTAACTTCATTAGACATTAGTATTCATTAGTAAGTAGAGTAAATAGCAATAATATAGCAACTGATAGTTTAGGTTTTAACCAACTTGTATACATTATCAAATTCAGGTGAACATAGAGACTACTATCTCCCTATTCCCGATCTTCCCGGAGCAAAGGCAAGTACTTTTCTATGGTTTTGTACATTTACATTCTTGTACCTTTTCTTGTGACACGTCATGGCACGATATTCATGTACTCCTGTATTCCTGTACCCTTGCTCTTGTACTTATTAGTGTCGGGTGGGGAAATATACTAGCCATGTGACCAATCCCGGTTACTATATATTCCTGTACCTAGCTTAGGCCTCGCACTGTGCATGCGGGTCCTAAGTCGTACCATATTCATGTACTCCTGTGCATGCTCCTGTACTCACCCCAGCCGGTCACATGGACTAGATGTATTTCGATATTGTGCACTTGTCATGTCTGGTACTTCAGGATTATAGTTTTATTCCTGTACTTTACATGTTCCTGTACTTTACATTCATGTACTATAGTTCCTGTACTCATTTCCTGTACTTTCATGTTCATTCCTGTATTTCATTTTCCTGTACTCCTGTACTCTGTTCATGTCATGTTCATGTTTCATTACCTAGAACTGTACTTTGCTCCGCTCCTGAATAGGATATGTTGCAGGTATGCTTGCAGGACATTGATCTACTCTATGGGCTAGAGCCCAGGATTTAGCTGAGCAGGATGAGGCTTAGCTTGAGGCTTCAGGTTTAGATTACTTATCTTTACTTTAAGATATTGACTTTAGAGTTCATAGCACTTTTCATTCCTGTTGCTTCTGGTACATTATGATATCTGGATTTGTGGATTATGGTGATCATTCTGGGATACATTTTTAGATGCTGTGATTTCATATATGTTCATATTTATCTGGTTAGTTTCCCTAGCTTGGTATAGCTTACTTCGTCGTGTCTAACGACGAAGGCTGGGCGTGTCTGACTCGTGTCCGATTATTCGGGAGCGGGTCGTGACATGTTTTTAGTGGTGGTCCATGCAGGTCTATCCTAATGGTACCTAGGTCTTAGCGTACTATTGGGGGACTTGATTACACTAGGAAAACTTGATCACAGCATAGGAAAAATCGAAAAATAAGGGTATATCAGGTATATCAGGTATATTGATATTCTATAAACACTTGTTGTATTTAGGTCTAGGTTATTTTAATAGTTTTTTGTTTTTCAGATAGTTCAAAAGTACGCGACACCGGGACAGTCGACCCACCTACACTTGAAGGTTTCGAGCTTCCACTACCTTCTATCGCCACTACTATCCCCATGGGTAGTACGTAGTTGACGGAGACGTTTGAAGAGTCCTTTGACAACCAGAGGGAGCATGCCATCCTTTTCAAGCCAGACTTGTGGATATACTCTCCGAGCCAGAAAAGACTTCTGATTTCCAGACTCTCAGACACTTGGACTTTTCCGACACCGAGCGCATATCTTGTACCAGGGAGCAGATCGAGAACCTGGAGTCACCACTGAAGATCATCCAAGTTTCTAAGGACCCGACTTCCCTGAAGATTAGAGCCACCAGCCAGGAGATCCAGAATGTAGCACGGACAATAGGACGCGACGGGAAGCTGAAGTTCAGGAGGAACATGAAGACTTATGATGAAGATAGCAACTACTGTGGAACCGTAAAGCGTCAACACATTCAGACCACGCTTCTTCAGCCCAGTGGGAGATTCAGATTCAGATTCAGCCGTCGATCATTTGTATATCTGTCGCAGCTCAGGACACCACTACGAAGAGTGCCGTAAAAGACGAAGGCTATACTTGTACTGCTAATCGCCTGCCCACCAAGTCAAGGACTGCTGGAGATCGCTGATCGTACTACCAAGGACGAGCACGAGGAGCGCTAGTACCACAGAAGAAGGACCCGCCTCTCCAGATTCAACAACAACATGGAGCACTGCCGCAAGGATCAGCCTATATCAGGACAACTGAAGAAATTGAAGTGATTCCAGTCCCGGAGAAACACTGAAGATAGACTGAAGACAGAAGACTCTTTTGCATGGTTGGAGAAAACCATGGATCATAATTCATAATCCAGTTTTTCCTTAGATTCTCTTACACCTAGATTGTTTCTTAGAAACTTCCTTATTTCCTATTTAAGGATTATTAGATTTTATTTCCTATTCTGGAACCTTGATCGCTGTTCGAAATGTATTTTGAAAAGTTTGATCCCATTCTTGTTCATAACTCTGCTCTTATTCGAGATTTTCTTCCTGCTCGATAACTTGTTTCCTATGGCGTTGTTTCCTAATTCAAGATTTGGTTCTACTCGAATTTTGTTCGCCATTCAGACCCTGTTGATATTTAAGACTTTACTTCGGATTACATTCCTATTCAAACTTATGCCATTCAAAACCTTGTTTGAATCTTGTTTCTATTCGAGATTTCATTTGCAGATTTCATTTTCTATCTTGAAATTTTGACTCGTTCCCTATGAGATTTTATTTCTCATTCGTGAATTGTTTTTCGTTCTATTCACGATCTTGTTTGATCTTGCCTCATATTTTGAGATTTCACTTGTTTCATATCTGCTATTTAATACCATGCTTTCATATTTTTTTTTATGACTTTGTTTCGATCTTGTTTCCTATTTGGGGTAACGCTTGTTTCATAGATATTATTTTCTATTCACCCATTGATTCTCTTTTCCTATTCGTAACTTGATTCCATTCGAGATTTTAAGATCATGTTTTCTATTTTCGAGACTTTGTTTTGTTCGTGATTTTGTCTTATATATCCAAGATTTTTCAGACTTTGAAACTTCAGTTCCTACTCGTGACTCGATGAGCCCTTGTTCCCTATTTGATATCTTGTTTCCTCGTCAAGATTTTCTATTCGAGATTTTATTTCCTAATCACGACCTTGTTGATACTTGATTTTCTATTTTTTACTGTATACCTTATTGGGGAATTCGTTTCAATTCAAGTTTTGCTCGAGATTTTATTTTTATTCGAGATTTTATTGAAACTTGTTTCTAGTGCGAAATTTTATTTATTTTGAAACTTTTCTCCTATCTAATACCTTGCCTCAGTTCATCCTTCGAGACTCTGTTATCCTTTCGGGATAACGTCCCACATATAGAATCTTGTTACCATTCTAGATATCAGTTGAAATTCTGTTATAATTTGAAACTTCGCTCCCTGTCTGAAATTTTAAATCTCCCTGGTTGTCCTTTTGTGATCACCGATGGGATCCCTTGTCGTCTCTTAGTACCTAATAAATCCTTGTATTCTAACAGTCAAGTAACTTCACTATTTTCGTGACTTGGACTATCGAGACTTATTTTGAATTCATTGAAACTCTTTTGAAATTCCTAGGGATAAAGTCGAGAGGCTATTCGATGACCTACTATGGTATGACAGTTGCGCACGGCAGCCATTAGCTGGATTATGGAGACTGAGGGTTCACTGCAGCCAGTAGCGCACTGGCGAGGCAGGAACTCTAAGTTGAAGTGATTTCAGACAGCCATAGGTTTTCGAGTACTGTCGAGACTTGTCATATTCTTCATACCTTGATCTCTTGGGTTGCTTCGTCAATGATTGTTGGAAAATGGATAAGGTTGACAGATTATTCGGTAACGTGTTATTATTTGAGTCACGGAGCCGAAAGTCTACTGCAGTCAGATATATACTGGCGGGGTAGGGATTCTAGGTAAAGTGATTTTAAATAGCTATATGTTCCCGGACACCATGGAAACTATACCCTTTTTATATGATTATTGGTTTTCGAGAATCATAGATCCTTGCACATTCACCGTGATTGATACTGTATCTCTTGAGTATTTTGTACGTTCCTAAATTAACCCTTGCTAAATTGTCCTTCTAACATTTTATCGATAGATCATTGAATTCCTCAAAATTGTATATTACCAGATTGTGATTCTGTACTTCATTTGTGATTTATCTAAACTTCGATCTTAAGTCATGTCCATCTGACCATGATTTTCTATCTTGTGCTAGTCCACTTTTGATCATACTTAATAATCGTGTCTTCATGATTTTGCTCCTCTAAGAGGTAATTGAACTTCATTCCATTCTGCCTATTTAATCCTTGATCATTCTTAAATCATATTATTCTCTTATGTGTAATTATTGTATTTGATCTCGAAGACTCAGGGTGTCTCAGAGTTGCACAAGATCGACAGAAGTACTGGGCGAACAGCAACAGACGGGCACTTGAGTTTGCGGTTGGAGATAGAGTGTTCCTGAAGATCTCACCGACTAGAGGCGTCATCAGATTTGGCAGAGGCGGGAAGCTCAGTCCTAGATTTATTGGGCCCTTCGACGTGACAGTACGGATTGGTGAGGTGGCTTACCGACTAGCGCTTCCAGCTAGCTTGAAGGGAGTGCACGACATTTTCCACATATCTCAGCTGCGACGCTACATTCCGGACCCGAGCCATGTGGTGTATTTTTTGGAGCTAGAGGTGGGTCCGAGATTAACCTACGAGGAGCAGCCGGTGGAGATCCTGGATCGGAGGGAGAAACGCTTGCAGAATCAGACTATTCCACCTGTCCGCGTCATGAGGAGACATCACTCTCCGGAAGAGTCCACATGGAAGTGCAAGGACGAGATGTGGGAGCGCTATCCCAGTTTGTTTGTTTGAGTGTACCTTGATATTAAGAATTTTAAATACAATAGATAAATTGTGTTGAACCTCCTTGAGATTTGCTTGAGTTTGTTTTGTTGCCTCTTAAATTTCGAGGACAAAATTATTTTAAGGAGGGGAGATTTGTAACTCCACTTTCCGATTTTTGAGAAAATAAAATTTTTTGATTTTAATAATAGTAATTGATTTATTTTGGTTTCAAATTAAAAGTTAATTTTTAATTATTTTAATTAATAAATATGATGGTTAATATTTTAGAGGGAATTAATTTTCGGCAACTTTTCAAATTTGAAAAGTTATTGTAACAAACTTGAGGTCCCCATTCTTTATTTTGAAATTTTTACTGTTTTTAAATAAAATTTTTGTAATTATGAAAAGGCAGAGGGGTTTTTTTGTAAAATTGTTGAGCGGAGGGGCTTAACCGAAATTAGTGAAAAGGGGGAGGGTGTTTGTGCTAGAGTGCCAATTGCGCGGGGAGGGGGGGTTATGTGTAAATAAGCCGATTCATTTTATTTATGGGCTGAAGAGAGAGAAGGAGCCGATTCATTATTTCTTCTCTGTTCCCAACGTTCTCAATTCTTCCACTGTTCTCTCGAGTCCTCCACCGACCTCTCGAGCTCCCCAGTCCCGTCGACGGTGACTTCGATGACGACGGCGACTTCGATGATGACGACGACGACCTGAGCGGGAGCAGCGACTTCGACCGATGAGCGACGATGGCGATAAGAATGACGGCCAAGGCGAGGCGAGTTCCTCTCGACGCCTAGGCGTTGCTCTCGACAGAGCTTCCCTTTCGTCTGCATCAGAGCCTCAGCAGCGGTGCAGTACTCTCCGGTGGACACTTCTCTTTCCAGATCCGACCCTTCTCTTCTTCTCCGGCGAACTTTCGAGGCTTCGACTTCCTTGAGGGTAAACCCTAGCCTTCTGTTCGTAGATCCGTGTCAGATCTCTAGATCTGACCGTTGCCTTTATATTTTACGAAGATCTATGATGAGATCTCGAGGAGATCTCTGAGATCCACGGATCTATGATGATCTTGAATGAGTTTTCGGGATCACTTCAAATCTGTGTTGATCTTGAAAGATTTCTGAGGTCCTTAGATCAGTGATGAAATCTTTGTAGATTGTTCGCATGCTTATAGATCTATGATGTTTCTTCATAATTATGGCTAGATCTTGTAGATCGATTCTGTTAATTTGAAATGTGTTGGGATCTACGTCTGCTATGAGATTCTGTAGATTGACCTCTGTTTGTTGAAGATCTGTGCTAGATATGTTGATTGTGTCTGGATCTCGAATATTACTTATGTTCTTTGCAGATCTGTGATAGATTAGTAGATCTGAGCATTTTCTTTGTGATCATTATAAAGATCTGTTATATTATGTGTGCAGAATCGATTAGATCTATGAGTTTTGACTCAGATCTGGAAAATCGAGACAAGTTCTTCATAAAACTTGTAGATCTGAGAATTTGGATTCATTTCTAAGAACTGAGATCTTGTGTCCTGACACTCTTGTGTCGGACACTGCATGCATGATTATAGTTACTTTTCTTCTGTGATGGAAGTTGTTTACTCTTTTGGTAACCATTATTTCTTTCTTTCCGAGCTGCTCTGGATGTTCGTGTCAGTTTTGGACTTGGTGTCGTGTCTGGATTGGACGGTTGGCATGTACCTGCTGTTGAACCTTGGTGTGTACCTGCTGTTGTACCTTGACCGTGTCGTACCTACTGTTGTATCCAACGTTCGTGTCGGATACGAGGGAGATGACCCTGTGGACGTATTGTACCTGCTGTTGGACCATTGATGGGCTGAACCATGAGTTGGGCTTTAGTTGGGCTAGCTAATTGGATGTTCAGTTATTTTTATTATTAATAATCTAATTGATTTATTTGTAATTATTGTGTGGGCTGGATCGACCCACTGGGTTTTGTAATATTTTATGTGTGTATGGGTTGGCCATAGGAATTATTAGTGTTGGGCCAGTCTTGAGATTAGTTCTGTGCTGGACTTTATGGCAGGAACACTGGGATTTGTTGGGCCAGGTCAGTATGGCCAGAACTTGGGCCTAGTAGGTACTGGGTTGGACTGTAGCAGTGTAATTACAATTTAATTTAAATAATTTTTTTGTTTTACTCTCAGTTTAACTTTGCAAATGAATTTCAGGAGTTAAGAGTTCTTTATGTTTAAGAGGTTTTAGTAACTAATTCTGGTAATAAAGTTATAACCAAAACTGTCTTCCCAAGAAAGACAGCCCTTTTGATTGAGTAGATTAATTATTGAAAAACTGGAATTTACTTTTCTTAAAACTGGTTAACTTTTATAGCAGATAGGAATACTTCCTATTAAGTCTTGAGTGCAGTTGCCAGTTAACTTCATTAGACATTAGTATTCATTAGTAAGTAGAGTAAATAGCAATAATATAGCAATTGATAGTTTAGGTTTTAACCAACTTATACACATTATCAAATTCAGGTGAACATAGAGACTACTATCTCCCTATTCCCGATCTTTCCGGAGCAAAGGCAAGTACTTTTCTACGGTTTTGTACATTTACATTCTTGTACCTTTTCTTGTGACACGTCATGGCACGATATTCATGTACTCCTGTATTCCTGTACCCTTGCTCTTGTACTTATTAGTGTCGGGTGGGGAAATACACTAGCCATGTGACCAATCCCGGTTACTATATATTCCTGTACCTAGTTTAGGCCTCGTACTGTGCACGCGGGTCCTAAGTCGTACCATATTCATGTACTCCTGTGCATGCTCCTGTACTCACCCTAGCCGGTCACATGGACTAGATGTATTTCGATATTGTGCACTTGTCATGTCTGGTACTTCAGGATTATAGTTTATTCCTGTACTTTACATGTTCCTGTACTTTACATTCATGTACTATAGTTCCTGTACTCATTTCCTGTACTTTCATGTTCATTCCTGTATTTCATTTTCCTGTACTCCTGTACTCTGTTCATGTCATGTTCATGTTCCATTACCTAGAACTGTACTTTGCTCCGTTCCTGAATAGGATATGTTGCAGGTATGCTTGCAGGACATTGATCTACTCTATGGGCCAGAGCCCAGGATTTAGCTGAGCAGGATGAGGCTTAGCTTGAGGCTTCAGGTTTAGATTACTTAGCTTTACTTTGAGATATTGACTTTAGAGTTCATAGCACTTTTCATTCCTGTTGCTTCTGGTACATTATGATATCTGGATTTGTGGATTATGGTGATCATTCTGGGATACGTTTTTAGATGCTGTGATTTCATACATGTTCATATTTATCTGGTTAGTTTTCCTAGCTTGGTACAACTTACTTCGTCGTGTCTAACGACGAAGGCTGGGCGTGTCCGACTCGTGTTCGATTATTCGGGAGCGGGTCGTGACACTGGCACACGTTTTAGTGTAAAACGGGTCCAACGGTGGACATCGTTTTGACCCGAAATTATGATTTTGCCCCCGTGTCCAGGATTGGACTTTTGGACAGGCGATTTATGACATATCTTTTACACTAAGAATGTTCTTGATGTTTGTTTCTGAAGAACAGTTTGGCAACTCTAGAGGGGGGTGAATAGAGTTTATATAGAAAAATAGCCAATTAAAAATAACTCTTTCACCAACAATAAATAATCAGAGTAAAGTGCGGAAAATAAATGAAGAGCAGAAGAGCATACGCAAACACAGCGATTTTTAACCTGGTTTCCCTCGTGGAGGACTAGTCCAGGCCTGAGAACTCTAGCTCAGGATTAAATCCACTATTTGTGAAATAGTAGTTTACAACCCGTGCCTTTTCTTCAGAAGAGCACGTCAACTTCTAACAGAGGATCGCAGTGGCGATTTGCTTGGAATTGTCCAAGCGACTTCTTCGACTCTTGCACAAGAATCCTAATTGAGAGATGCTGAGCACTCGAGACTTAGGAGGCTTGTGGCTAGTAGATGGGAAGGGTATGGCTTATTGAGCTTATAAGAGAGAAGAGAAGAGAAGATTGGATGAATTGAAATGAGAGAATTCATGCCCTATTTATAGTGTTTTTATAGGCAGAATTCGGCCAGAATTCGGGTAGGAAAATTCAAAAATTTGGCCGTTGGACAACTAGCAACCAGCTAACCCTAAAATTAGGGTTCCTGATTTCTAGGGGGCAGAGTTCGGCCCGAACTCTGTGTGGAGGCAGAGTTCGGCCCGAACTCTGTCTCCAGAGCACAGAGTGGTTCAAAGGGGCTTTTTGGGCAGTGTTTGGTTCAGTGGAGCTAGGGATTTTGGGTAGGTTATAGACTAAGTTCCAAGAGCTCAGCATGACTCAGAGTACACAAGTCTAGACTCAATAAAATTATAAAATACAGACTCCAGAACACACTGAGAGCCGGAGACTGAGCTGTCATCCGTCTTGAACTGAATGCAGTCGTCGTGTGTCATATTGAATTAATACAAATATTATTTAGTCAATGTAGTCAATATTTGGTTGACTGTGACTTTGTGTCAACAATCTCCCCCATATTGATAATTGACAAAATAATATATATATATTTCAATATTCATACCTGGACACAGTTGATTGTAACATAGCTCCCCCATAAACGATGCCTGAGCTAAAAGAAGATAGCTCCCCCGTAAACCATGAACGGTGTCGAGCTAGAAGCTATAGCTCTCCCCCGTACAAAATGCATAGAACCTGTGACCTGATAGATAATATTTTCCCAGAGCAAGAACAAGCACAGATATACACAGATATACGAATGCATAGAACCTGTGGCCTGATAGATAATATCTCCCAAAAGCAAAATAAGCACAAAAAAATATACATATTTCTCCCCCTTTTGGCAGTTAGAAATATAAAGAAGCAACGAATAGTAATGCAACCACACCAAGCAGAGAAGAAACAGTGAAATACTAAGCAAAATAAGTCACTGACATAAAGTAAAACTATGATAAAGGACAGATAATGTCATCCACCAAACCAAGTGGCCAACTCATAAACAGAGTACATAAAACCAGCTACATAAAACCATAATAAACTAAATAACTGAAAGCAAAAAAATAACTAAGATCATCAGCAGTAGCAGCAGCAGATCGAGCCAATCGCCATCATGGAGCACGAGAAGGTCCAGGAGAGTTGGAACGTCTGGGATCCACAAGAGCAGCACTCGGATCCAGGTAACGCAAGACCCATGGATCATCAATGCGATATCCCTCACAATCGGGATCCCGCTGCATGGGAATGGGCATAGTAGGATGATGGGACATGGAGTACCGAATATCATGCAGCGAGTTGCTGAGTGCACTCATCTGCAGGGTAGTGCGGTAGTCCATCTGAGCCCACCGATCAGCCTCTAAGTAGAAACGATCCTGGAGCATGGTCTGGATGGAGTCAAGAGTGGCAGGTGGAGGTGGTACATCCTGACCGAAAGGAGGGGCGTCAGGCTCCTCATCATCAGAATGCTCAGAGGCCTCAGGAGAGGCGACAATTGCCTGAGTACAACGTGCCTTCGACAGGAAAGCAGGAGCAGGCAAGAACGGACAGATATCAAGTGGTATGTTAAATGCACGAAAGATCATAGGAAGGTACAGAGGATAAACCAGAGCTCGTGGTTTCTTCCTACAGTGAATCATCCAGTCCATCATTGTACGTGGAAGATTGAAAGAAATTCCAAAGTGAAGATGATAAAGAGCAGATATTTCAAGATAAGTGATGTCATCATGGGAACCTGTTTTGGGTAGAATGGTGTTAGAAATAATCCAATGAAGATCAGAAAAATATGGGTTGAGATATTTAGCCGTGAGCTTGCGAGGACGTGTGTATAGAGTACACAAATCGTCCTTGAAGCTCTCAAGGAAAATTCCGTCGGGAAAACGGAACGAGCGAGCGTCAACTAGCTTTTCCCAAGAATTGGGCTCTTGAAGATCAAGATATTCGGCTAAGTCAAAGTCATCAAAAGATATATTTATACCTGCAACTCGTGAATAAATATGGAGATCATCAAAGGTCATGTTGCAGTAGAACATTTGGACAGCATGACGATAGATAGCAGAAGTGGTAGTGACAAGCTCATCAAAGCAGAGGTCATGAAATAAAGAATCATATTGAGAGAAGATAGAAAAATTAATAGGATGTCCTGCGAATACCTGACGATTCCGATAGTCACTAAACCAGTTATTTGAGGCATCTAGTGAAACAAATAATCGGTTGTCATAGGTAGAAGGGTTTCGAGGACGAGGTGGGTTGAACAACGGATGAGGTGGTTGAAGTTGTTCAATGATATGTTCCTTCGTCAGAGGAGTATCCGAAGAGGAAACACTCTCAGTTCGAATCCTCTTTCCACGATTGAACAAGCGAGGAGCCATAAAAACTTGATAGAGTGAAGTATAGAAGGCAAGAATGATACCTCAAATGATTAATAAACAGTGGAAGAGAATGACGAGAAACCCTTTTTCCTTGATTTTGAGGAGCAATGGAGCACTCTAGATCAAAAACTAGGGTTAGGGTTTGAAGGAAAGAGTTTGGAGAGGTGAGGAAGGAGGCAATGGTGAAGGAGAGAGAAGGAGTCCCGACATAAAGTAGGGGTTTGTCTTTGGTCGGATGAAATATTGACCATAGGATCTAAATTGATCCAACGGCAGAGCCAGATCCCGACGCTGGAACTTAGGGACCGAACTCGGCCCGAACTCTGTTAGGGGCAGAGTTCGGCCCGAGTTCTGGATCAGTGGTCCAGAACTAAAAGCAGGCTGAAAAGATAGAAAAATTGATTAAGTGTTGAACAAAAGAGATTTTGAGGATAAAAGTTTGATGAAAACAATGAAGTACATAGAGAGATACACAAAGGTCAGAATGAACTTTAGGAAAGATCAATTAGGCAATAATAAATCGGAACAAACCATATAATAAACAAGGAAATATATTGTAATTCAGTATTTCAAATTTGCTATGGGTTAGCTGCAGGGGCCGGATCCCAGCTAGCGGTAGTCCTGAGGACTAGTGCACCGTATCGCTTAGGCTTTTACGCCTTTTTGTCCGAAGGACCCTTTCGGCTTGTACCCATAATAAATTTGTCATAAAAGAATCAAAATATACTCGACATTTACGCAAGTAAGTCTCAACTTATAACTGCTTCATCCAAAATTCCGAGTTCACGACAAAGATAATTGAAGCGCTCTTCGGATAATGGCTTAGTAAAGAAATCTGCTAGCTGATGATCAGTGTCAATAAATTCTAAGTTAATCGTGCCATTTTGCTAATGATCACGCAAAAAGTGGTGTCTGATCTCAATGTGTTTAGTGCGTGAGTGGCAGACAGGGTTCTTAGTCAAATTGATGGCACTAGTATTGTCATAGAATATAGGAATATGCATGAAAGATAACTTATAGTCTTCAAGGGTTTGCTTCATCCACAGAATTTGTGCACAACAACGCCCAGCTGCTATGTATTCAGCTTTTGTTGTGGATAGTGCGACAGAGTTCTGCTTCTTGCTAAACCATGAGACTAAAGCCTTTCCTAATAAATGACACGTGCCGCTCGTACTTTTACGGTCGACCTTGCATCCAGCAAAGTCAGCATCAGAGTAACCGATAAGGTCAAATGATGTTGACTTGGGATACCATAGGCCCACTGTAACCATACCCTTAAGGTATCGAAAGATACGCTTAACCGCGGTCATGTGAGATTCCTTAGGATTTGCTTGATATCTAGCACATAGACAAACACTAAACATGATATCGGGGCGACTAGCAGTTAAATAAAGTAAGCTGCCTATCATACCTCGATACTTACGTTGATCAACGGGTTTGCCGCTCTCATCTGGTTCGAGTTTGGTTGAAGTAGCCATTGGAGTGCTGATTGGTTTAATGTTGTCAAGATCGAACTTCTTCAGCATGTCCTTGGTATACTTCGATTGACAGATGAAAGTTCCATTAGCCATTTGTTTCACTTGCAGACCAAGAAAATAGTTGAGCTCTCCCATCATGTTCATCTCAAATTCTGTCTGCATACACTTGGCAAATTCTTGACAGAGGATTTCATCAGTAGAACCAAAAATGATATCATCAACATAAATTTGAATCAACAGAATGGTGTCTTTAAAAGATTTTATAAACAGTGTAGTATCAATTTTCCCTTTTGAAAAACCTTTCTCAAGTAAGAAGCTACTTAGCCTTTCATACCAAGCTCTGGGGGCTTGTTTGAGGCCATAAAGTGCTTTCTTTAGCTTGAACACGTGGTCGGGAAATTTGTGATTTTCAAAGCCAGGAGGTTGTTTCACATAAACTTCCTCCTTAATAAAACCATTCAGGAAAGCACTTTTCACATCCATTTGAAATAATTTAAAGTTTTGAAAATTAGCAAAAGCACAAAGCATCCGAATGGATTCTAGTCTAGCAACAGGAGCATACGTCTCATCGTAGTCGATACCTTCCTCTTGGTTGTATCCTTGAGCTACTAGACAAGCTTTGTTACGTGTGACTGAACCATCTTCATTTACTTTGTTTCTAAAAACCCATTTAGTACCAATTATCGAGTGATTAACCGGTCTAGAAACGAGTTCACATACTTGGCTTCTTTCGAATTGGTTGAGTTCTTCTTGCATAGCAGAAATCCAAAATTCATCATTAAAAGCTTCAGAAATGTTTTTAGGCTCTACTTGTGAAATGAAGGCAGTGCTAGCAACGGAGTCTCTTAGTGATGATCTAGTAGTTACTCCACGTGAAACTTCTCCTATAACTAAATTTTCTGGATGAGAAGGTTTGAAAGAGAATTTCTTAGGCAAACCCTCCAGAGAATTAGTTTCGGTTGAAGTATTCATTGGAGTAGAAGTTGATGGCTCAACGTCATCATCAAGAGTACTTGCTGCACTGTTGTCTTCATCAAAAGTCACATTTGTTGACTCTTCCACAATAAGTGAGCGTTTATTAAAAACTCTATATCCCTTACTCTTGGCGGCATAACCAAGAAAGATACCATCGTCAGCTTTGGCATCAAATTTGCCTAAGTTGTCTTTGGTGTTAAGGATAAAACATCTACAACCAAAAACTTTAAAATAAGAAACATTGGGGGTTCTCCCAAACCAAAGCTCATAGGGTGTTTTCTTCGTAATGGGACGAATCAGCACCCTATTCAAAATGTGGCATGCTGTACTAATAGCTTCTGCCCAAAAATATTTCGGAAGTGAAAATTTATTCAACATGACTCTGGCCATATCGCCGAGAGTTCTATTCTTCCGCTCCACAACACCATTTTGTTGAGGAGTTCTAGGATAAGAAAATTCATGATCAAAGCCATTCGTATTACAAAAACTTTCAAAATCATAATTTACGAATTCGCCTCCATGATCACTTCGGATTCGAGTAATCATGTAGCCTTTTTCGTTTTGAACTTTCTTTACAAAAATTTTGAAAGCAGAAATAGCATCGCTCTTATTAGCGAGAAAGAAAACCCAAGTAAATCTCGAAAAATCATCAACAATAACAAATGCATAAAGTTTGCCGCCAAGGCTAGCTATTCTACTAAGACCAAATAAATCAATATAAAGTAATTGCAAGGGTCTAGTAGTACTTACAGAGTTGATGGAATGAAACGAGGATTTAGTTGCCTTGTTTAGTTCACATTCGGTACATACCGTGTCCTTTTTGAATGTGATGTCAGGCAATCCTCTCACTAGCTTCTTGGTAGAAAGCCTAGATATAGCATCCATGTTGGCATGACCAAGACGCTGGTGCCAAAGTAGTCGTTCGTCTTTGTGGGCATATAGACATCTACCTGCATTGTTAGTTTTTATAGAAAGATAGAAAATATAGATGTTGTCCTCTCTTTTTCCTTCAAAAGCAATGTCTCCTGTTGACCTATCATAGATGTAGCAACTATTTTGTCCAAAGTTAATATCATATCCATGATCAGCAAGATGACTAATGCTGAGCAGGTTATGCTTTAACTCGGTCACTAGGCAGACATCCTTTATTACAAGAGAAGGAGGATGACCAATGACACCATTACCTATAATGTGCCCTTTGAGATTGTTACCGAAGGATACGTATCCTTCTCTCTTCATCGATAGTGATGCAAAAAGATTTGCGTCTCCCGTCATATGTCGCGAGCATCCACTATCGAGAATCCACTTACTTTCAGTTGAGGAGGGAAGGTCCACCTACATCAAGAGTAGATGTGACCTTTGGTACCCGAGTTCTTGAGGGTCCTGAAAAGTTAGTCTTTGGAAACCAAGCATATATCTTTTTATCTACAAGTCTTCTAACTCTGCACTGTGGTAAGATGTGTCCATGTGATCCACAATAAGTACAGATAGCATTCTTATTTATACTAGGAGCATGAGAATAATATCTGTAAGCAACAGGATGAGGATGGACATGATGTGAAGAGTTAGCATGGTGAAGATGATTATGCATGGAATAAGTGGCATGTTGATGGTGTTTATGAGGCATAGAATGATGGTATTGTCTATGATGTGTGACATGCTGATATTGTCTAGATGGTATGGCATAATGATTTTGTCTATATTGCATGACATGATGATTTTGTCTATATGGTATATGAGGACCTTGTCTATATGGCATTGCATGATGATTTTGTCTATATGGCATGGCATGATGATTTTTATGTGTGGAGTGATGTTGATTGTGTCTTTGTGCATGATGAGTGTGTACTGAGTGAGAATTGTTCTTACGTGCACGTGGTTTGTGAAAGTTTGTGTATATAAATGCATGGTTATGTGCTGCATGAGAATGACGTGGTTGACTAGCATGAGTGGTGTTGTGCCCATGTGATTGGGTTTGAGGTTGAACAACCTGTTTACCCAATTTGGTTTCTAATCTTTTAGAAACAGCTTGCAGTTCATCAACCTTAATATTTAAGCCATAAATCTTAGTCATGGAAATCTTGTGTCTACTCTTTTCTTCAGCAAGCAACGTGTTGAGAGTAGTGATTTCTTGAGTTTGTTGCTCAATACGTGCTTCAGCATCATGTAAGCTTAATTTAAGCTTGGATACTTCATCAGTGTCATTAGTGGGTGATGTGTTTCTAACATTATCAAGAAGTAAAGAAATTCTTTGTATCTCATCTTCTAGACTTTTGATTTTATCCTTGGCATGTTTATATTTACCGATGACCTTTTTATGATCATCGAGTAAATCAGTGAATGCATCGCCAAGTTCATCAAAAGAGAAGTCATCCAGAGTTTTGTTAGATACCTTGTTGGAAGTTGCCATCAGGCACACATTTGCTGTATCTTGAGGAAAGTCCTTTTCTTCCTCAGAGTCACTCGCTTCACTTTCATGCCAAATGCCTGTGTTGGCATATTTCTTTGATGAGTTCCTTTTGTATGGCTTCTCATAGCGGTTGCTCTTCTTCAGGATGGGCAGTCTTTTCGGACATGTCCAGTTTTCTTGCAACCGTAACAAGTTGGTTCTTCTTCATCGTCTTCTTGAGATTCCTTCTTCCTTCGATTGAAGCGAAGGAATTTCCTGAAGTTGCGAACCATGAGAGCTTGGTCTTCATCATCCGAATTATCTTCTTCGGTCTCATCATGATTAGCTCTTCGTTGATGAGCTTTGAGTACGATCTTCCTGGTCTTCGGAGCAGGCTCTTCGAAGTCCTTGAGGTCAAGCTCGTGAGTCATAAGCTTACCCATCAAGGTCTCCATTGACATTGTTGTGAGATCATTTCCTTCTATGATGGCTGTCACCTTAGGGTTCCAAATCTTTGGTAGCCCTCTGAGCAGCTTACGAATTTTCTCGTGGTTTGAGTACTGCTTTCCAAGCGAGGATAGAGGATTGATGATGTCGAAGAATCTTGTGAACATTTGAGTGATCGTCTCACTTGGCTTCATCTTGAAAGCTTCGTATTCTTGAGTGAGACGGCTTATTTTGGATTCCTTGACCTGTGTGGTTCCTTCATGCGTCACTTCTAGAAGTCTCCATACTTCATGAGCAGTGGTGCATGTAGAGACCCTGTTGAACTCATTCCTGTCTATAGTACAGAATAAAGCATTAATAGCTCTAGCATCTAGACTTGCCTGTTTCTTCTCCTCGACAGAATATTTGTCGTGTGGTTTCTCAATGAGGTCACCATCGACAACTATTCTGGCGGGCTTTTTGTAACCGTCAGTGACGACAGTCCACAGGTCAAAGTCTAGAGACTTAAGATAGAAGCTCATCCTTGTTTTCCAATATGTGTAGTTAGTCCCATCAAATAGGGGAGGCCTATGAGTGGACTGACCTTCACCATGATTGGAAATCAAGGATTGTGTGGTTGCCATGGATCAGCTCTTAGGATGTTAGTCCTTGTAAAGAGAACAGAGCTCTGATACCAATTGAAGAACAGTTTGGCAACTCTAGAGGGGGGTGAATAGATTTTATATAGAAAAATAGCCAATTAAAAATAACTCTTTCACCAACAATAAATAATCAGAGTAAAGTGCGGAAAATAAATGAAGAGCAGAAGAGCATACGCAAACACAGCGATTTTAACCTGGTTTCCCTCGTGGAGGACTAGTCCAGGCCTGAGAACTCTAGCTCAGGATTAAATCCACTATTTATGAAATAGTAGTTTACAACCCGTGCCTTTTCTTCAGAAGAGCATGTCAACTTCTAACAGAGGATCGCAGTGGCGATTTGCTTGGAATTGTCCAAGCGACTTCTTCGACTCTTGCACAAGAATCCTAACTGAGAGATGCTGAGCACTCGAGACTTAGGAGGCTTGTGGCTAGTAGATGGGAAGGGTATGGCTTATTGAGCTTATAAGAGAGAAGAGAAGAGAAGATTGGATGAATTGAAATGAGAGAATTCATCCCCTATTTATAGTGTTTTTATAGGCAGAATTCGGCCAGAATTCGGGTAGGAAAATTCAAAAATTTGGCCGTTGGACAACTAGCAACCAGCTAACCCTAAAATTAGGGTTCCTGATTTCTAGGGGGCAGAGTTCGGCCCGAACTCTGTGTGGAGGCAGAGTTCGGCCCGAACTCTGTCTCCAGAGCACAGAGTGGTTCAAAGGGGCTTTTTGGGCAGTGTTTGGTTCAGTGGAGCTAGGAATTTTGGGTAGGTTATAGACTAAGTTCCAAGAGCTCAGCATGACTCAGAGTACACAAGTCTAGACTCAATGAAATTATAAAATACAGACTCCAGAACACACTGAGAGCCGGAGACTGAGCTGTCATCTGTCTTGAACTGAATGCAGTCGTCGTGTGTCGTATTGAATTAATACAAATATTATTTAGTCAATGTAGTCAATATTTGGTTGACTGTAACTTTGTGTCAACAGTTTCAGCATCCGAAGCTATTTGAGGATTGTGACTTTCTTTTGCTGACGTTTGTGACTGTTGGACTTGCCATTCTCGCACCTGAGGACCGAAATGATAAACTCGACCTGCATGGGCCACCACAAAAACATGTAATGTCCCAGTCCCAAAATACTTAGGACTAAGTACGTGGACATGCCAGCTGCATACATACGAATAATACTCCAATATATGAAAATCTCGTATGTATCCATAAGCTGTAAAATACAGTAAACCATGACAACTAAATCTCATCTACCAAATAAGAGGATAATAATATAATTCAACTATAAAATTTGTCATTTATACATGTAGTTGGACGGAGACAAATCTACTACCAACTATTTTAAATGAAATAAAATGTACAAGGAAATGATCGATAAAAATGGCAAGACGAACCAAGAGTAATCATCTTCGAAGGAATGGAGAAGATCACGGCCATGGCTAGAACACCTGCAAAAAGTCATAAAGCACACACCTGGATAGATAACCAGGTCCTCAGTGGGACGTAACATGATACATAAAGAATATGCCATATAACTGAATATATATAATATGTCATCAATCACAAGTAAAGTAAAATAGTCCCAATTATAACAAGATCCAATATCTCATCATCGAAATAGTGGACTACCCCTACAACCAAACAAGGACAAGGGGTAGTACACTATACTGCGATGCAACATTGTCCCAAGCTACTAATGGAACGGGGGTAACATGACATTGACTAGGGTTACCTAACCATTCTAATGTGTTTATACATTTGAGAACAAACCTTTCGTCGTATGAGCCCTGGCTGTAAATAGGATCTGGTATAGTCCCCACTTGGGCACCAGTGACCTAAGCGCATGACGTTCAAAAATGACAGTAGCCAACCTGAGAGGATCATCTTACCCCAAGCGCATAACGTTCAAGAACGTCAATGGCCAACATTTGGAGGTAAGTATACCCGTATCTCCAGCGAAGCTTCCGGGTTGCAAAGGAATGTGTAATAGAAGCCCATACGACAAGGAAATGTTCTCCCCACCCGATGCACCTATCGAAGTCGCATCCGCGATCATGTACCTCTACTAACTGCTAAGTCTCGTAACATGCCTCTCTTAGCAGTTAGACCTAACGTATGTGCACGAGTGATCAGCCAACACGCAAGTACCTCTACATGCTACTCATCTCACACATACTTTATGGTACAACTGTGTCAAGGTTTATGATATACACTACAAATGGTAGTTCCTTAACTCTAGGTCCATATGCAATCAAAGGATAATAAGTAAAGTAAAGCTAATATCACTGAGCAGCAATAAATCAGGAACTGTAATAATGGTACAACTACAAGAATTGGAAATAAGTAAACAGTGATATGTAATAATAAAAATATAGACTAAATATAATCAGTAAATATGACAAGGTATCTTGCTTGAGGTTGTGTGCAAAAGGGCAACGCCCAATAGCTTGAACCATTAGAATAGTGAAGCGATGAAAGCCAAATCTCGTATACGTCCTCAGATGCTGAAATAAACACCACGAACATGTTTGGAATAAAATATATGTCTAGGAAATGCCTGTCAAAAAGTCTAATTTTGGAACAGGGACAAAATCATAATTTCAGGTCAAAACGATATCCGTCGTTGGACCCATTTTGCACCGAAACGCGTGCCAGAATCTACGGTCTCTAAAGTCGTCAAACTATATGTGTACGGGTCCGGTTTGAGGAGACAAATCCAACCGTATGTCCAAAGTTGGATTCCGTGGACTGTGCACAATTTTACCCGTTGGAGCAGGTCGCGGGCCCGCCAAATAGGCGTTCCGATCGACCTTCTCAGAATTGGATCAATCGGACCAAACTTGGCACATAGGACCAGAATTTCGATACGGTCCTGTTGGCACAAGTTTCGTTTCGTTACGATGAATGTACACGAAGTTAGGGTCATGTTTGTAAAAGGTCGATACGAGGGTATCTCGACGGATACGCACCAAATTCGTCGCGCACACGCAACCAATTTGAATTCCGTCAAAGTTCACACGTCCGCGAAGTTGATACGCACCTTTCTTTCGGTTCGCGACAACGTCGCCCGATTTGTCGGGACGCACGCCGTAACGATGTTTTTTTTCCTAAGTTTTCCAAAACAGTTTTTCATGAGTTTCCTCGATTTTCGAGTCAATTTATCTTAGCATATACTGATTAAAAAAATAATGTAAAGGTAGGGTTTGAATGCTGGTTAGGTTGTCTAAGTGATTGTTTAATTAGATTTTGAGATTTAGGTGTGATTTGGCAAAGCTTTGCCTTCCTATTAGGGTGTCGGGGATCGTTGTTATGTCCTTTTCTCGACAATTTTTCGACGACTTGGCGTCAAATTCCTGGGCATCCTAGGACATGTGAAATTAAACTAATTGAAGGTCAATAGAGTTGGTAGGTTTGCCTACATACCTGAAAAGACGGTTTGACAAACGGTCGAGTACGCATCGAGGAATCACGTCGTAAAATTGATCCCATAGGCTGGTGCTGCTGCTGTTGCATGCCTGATGCCCCATGCTACTGTCGGTCGCGTGGTCGACCGGTCGCCGCCCTGGCGGTGGCGCTTGTGCACGCGTAACGCCAGAGGTCGGGGGGTTTTAGTACTACGGCCAGGGTTTGGGGTTTTAGAGTTTTTTTTTGCTCCGTTCCTCACCCCTCTCTCTCTCTCTCTCGGGTTTATGTACATAGCGGTTGCTATGTGCAAGCTGGGCTCGGCCTAGCTAGACTTGCGGGGATGAAAGTCTACTGTTCCCGCAAGGGACAGTAGCCTTTAAGTCTTTTTTTTCTTTTATATATAACTAAAAAAATCTAAATATACTTTTTTAAAAAATAGTCTACAATTATACTAAAATTCAGAAAAATAATTTAAATAAAAATCATAAATTCCCAAGATTTGTCTAAAACTTTTTAATAAATAAATACCTACTAGCAAATTAGTTTGTAGCATTTACCTGCTTCTATTACTATAAAAATAACAATTTATTAAGTATACACTATTTTAGTAATCAATAAATCTTGTAAAAATAAAAATAAAATATAGTAAAATCTTCTAATAAAATTTCAAAATAGCATAAGTATTTGCCTAAACTATTTAGTACATCACCTTGTAAAAATTTATCTATGTAGACATAGAGTGTAGCACTTAATCTTGCTACCAGAAAAGATAAAAATTCTAAAAAATTAAAATCAAATAAATAAAATACTATAAAATATATAACTAAAATCTCAAAAAAATTGGGGGTTTACATTGGTCGTACATCTGGTCTCAAAAACTTCCAAACTCTACGATGGTATTCCTGACGAAGTCCTGGAGTCCACGTGGTCACAGACAATCCCGTCTGGCGAATATTGTTTGATGGTGCTTCAAGAATAGGCCCCAAAGGCGAAATCATTACAGAAGTAGGAGTAGTCATAGTCACTCCCGACGGTCTGGTCATTCACCGTACATATTCTCTTATGGAATCATGCACCAATAACGTTGCTGAATACAATGCTCTTATCATCAGACTCTAGCTCACAAAGCAGTTGGGGGTCGACTACTTCGAGGCTTACGGTGACTCGAAACTGATAATCAATCAGGTTCGAGGCCAATACGAGGTCCGACATGAAGACCTGGTCCCTTACCATCAGGCTACAATCGACATCATCTCCACCTTTACAGGGTTTTCTATAGAACATGTACCTCGATTGCAAAACTGACGGCCCTGCTGGACTCTCGCTTCTCTAGCAGGTCCTGTGGGAACCCAGCACTCCGTCGTCGTGATAGGCCGAGAGCTAGTTTTCCTAAAGAACAATCTGCACACGTGTCTGAATTACTCTGTACAGATAGGCACTAACATTAACATATGGGATTGGCGATTCCCGTTCATAGACTATGCAATCTATGAAATCTTACCCGAAAAATCAAAGGAAGCTACTTCTATTAAAAGGCGGTTGTTCCGGTTCTACTATGATACAGCTACGAAGATGTTATATTGTCGTTCATACGAAGGACTTCTTCTTCGTTGCCTATCTAATTTTGAAGCACAAGAAGTACTCCGGAAAGCACACGATGGCACGTACGGAGCTTACCAGCCTAGTCTTTAGTTACAGGAATGACTATGTCGCATGGGTTACTACTAGCCCACCATAATGGCATATGCCATCTATTATGCTAAGAAGTGTCGGGTATGTCAGTTGCATGCTGACTTCATCCACCAACCTTATGAGTTCCTACACCCCACCGCGACCGCCAGGCCATCTGAAGCATGGGAAATGGATATCATCGGGCCAATTAGCCCTCCGTCCTCCAAAGGATACTGGTTCATCCTCGCCATCACTAACTACTTTTCCAAGTAGGCGGAGGAGATACCACTGGCAGAGGTAAAAACCTCAAACGTGATCAACTTTGTCAAGCATCACGTTATCTACCGCTTCGGAGTTCCTCGAATGATTATCCATGACAACGGCCCCTAGTTCGTGAGTCATGCATTCCATCAGAATTGTAATAAAAATCGGATACAAAACTCTCATCAATGGCTTACAACCATGTAGCAAATGGGCTAGCTGAAGCATTCAATAAGACAATCGTTAAGTTACTCAAGAAGGTCGTATCTTCTATTAAGCGTGACTGGAACAAAAAACTCAACAAATGTCTATGGGCATATCGTACTACCGTTCGGACACCAACTGGCAATACGCCATTCTCTCTCGTCTACAGGAGTGAGACGGTACTATAGTGTCCCGCTCCTAGCGGTTCACTATGTAAGGCTTGTGGCTTGGCTAACTCGGTCGGAACCGAGTATTGGGGAAACTTACCGTCGGCATCGAATCGATCACGGACAAGTGCATAAGAACCTTTCCAATTAATGGATCGGTTTCTCTTGAAATGCGTCCAAGAGTTTTCTCTGGATGTTTTGCTGCTGGTTTTGCTGCTTGGTTTTGATGGATGCTTTTCTGAATGATTTTCGATGATTTGATTCTTGCCCGTTTTTATCGATTTGTATAGCATTCATTCTTGAGAATTCTGAGAGAAGAGAACACAACGAGACGGATTATTAATCAATCTTTTGGTGCCAATGCAGACTGACGCGTGACGGAAGGCTAAGCGTGCAAGTGTTCCTCTCTCTCTCGACGATTCTCTAAATTGGTGAGTGTGGATCTCTGTGGTGGTATTGTCCCTCTCGCTATTCCTTCATGCCAACAAAATAATTGTCTTGCAACATCCGTTGATCGATATCAAGATGCTAATGCCACAAGTCAATACCACTAAGATGCTAGAGATAGAACATTGAAATGAATTGATTACACTGCAATGAACTGAACATTGGAATGATTGAATTGATGCCTAGAATGATGGTTATGAAATGCTAAGAATGATCTTGTTGCCTATTACTTCAAATATTCTATGCACACTGTGTATATCGAGTCGGACACACATTCGCCTGACCATGGACAACTTGTATACAAGGATTGAGCAATAATTTCCTCGAACGGTACAGAGGCGCCTGTACTGATTCGGCCTAGGAGGAAATAATGAAGTGCTTTGGGGAACATGAGTAATGCGAGGCATCATAGAGGCTAGCTCCCTACTGTGCTGTCATCTCATTATCTTGAAGTCCCAAATGCAAATGAATGAATGAAAAGAGTCCATATGGTTTAACAATACCAGTGGTCACATCGTGGGAATGTATGCTAATCAATGTCTTATGCAGGGGCGGTAAGTATATTATTATTATCCTGTATCTTATGCAGGAAAGCTGGATTCGGCTAATGGTAAACTAAACATGGTTTATTGAACTACCATGTCACTTGAATTGTGATTTACTCTAAATGTCGCCTGTCCCTTATAAGTTCATATCTTTAAAATGCTTGTCATTAATAAAATGTTGGTTTAGCTGAGTGGGCCAACGGGGCTCACCAGCGCATTGTTATAATGTGCTGACCCCTCCTCCACAGGTACTGGAGAAGGCTTGGGCGCACATCGAAATTAAAGCTTTCAGAACTGCTGTTTCCTTTCAAGTTGTTTTTCCTAAAGACGCACAAAGTAT
This sequence comes from Iris pallida, assembly GCA_029216955.1. Classification (NCBI taxonomy): domain Eukaryota; kingdom Viridiplantae; phylum Streptophyta; class Magnoliopsida; order Asparagales; family Iridaceae; genus Iris; species Iris pallida. The sequence goes on along the minus strand of JANAVB010004998.1, from coordinate 11,273,638 downwards.
TGCGGAGATTTCAAAGATAGCTGCTTATATTTCAAAGTACTAAAGGGGCGTGATGTATGGAACGGGAAATTATTTCATGGCAGCCTATCAGTTGTACTTCTTTTCATGAATCATTGTAGCCGAAAAGGCATTTCAAATATTATCGAGAAAAGTTGTATTCTGACTACAATCATCAATAAAATGAATATTTTCTTCCTATTCCGCTTGCTTAATGTTTCCGCAACTGTGGCTTATTTTTCAAATGTGATGAATTGATATAAATGTGCATGTTCTAGCCTTGTACAAGTGCAACTCCAGACTTGTACGGCATCACGCCTTAGCGAGGACGATCGATTCGGCGTGAATCGAAGCAAAGCGAGCGATTCCCCGAATCGGGGCGTGACAGGTACTCCCCCTGAAGATCCAGATTTTGTCTCTACGGGTGGCTGTTACCAATCAGATGACAGATGAAGACAATCAACGCCGTCGGCTACATGAGTTGGAAGCGTTGGATGAAAAGCGTCTACTAGCCCAGCAACGTATCGAGCTGTTTCAAGCTCAAGTTTTTGGGGCCTTCAACAAAAAGGTAAAGGAAAGGACATTCCAAGTTGGTGACTTGGTCTTATCAGTTCGAAGATCGTTGGTCATGACTCACAAAATGCCAGGCAAGTTCGAGCCCAAGTGGGAAGGACCATTTGTCATATAGACATCTATTCTAATGGTGCGTACCGACTGGCTAAGCCCAACGGCAATTTGCTGATGATGTCAATCAATAAAAAAATTTAAAGAAGTACTATGTCTGAAATCTGTCAACATGTATTTCAACATCCCCAGTAAGTGTCTACGAGTTCACTTCCCATTGTTACCTCATAAAACAACCATGTTCATATCACCTCTGAGCTATTTTTTACACCTCGACAAGGTTGAATCCTACCGTTAAATTAAGATGTCATTTAAAACAAAAGTTTACTATGTTCATATTACCTCTGAGTAAACTTTCTCATATAACAAACCCTGGGTTGATATATTTTATCTATAGAACAGCCATATCCATATTATCTCTGCGTTGTTCTCTTCCCACAGAATATCTTCTTACCATGTTCGTATAACCTCTGAGTAAGTGAATTATACCTCAAATTTCCTATTTGCCATGTTCATATTTCCTCTTGGTAAATACCCCATAAATACCGCCATCAAAAGTTCATAGCAGATGTACAAGTAAAGAAGCAAAAGGCTTTTTATTCTTTTATAATAAAAAAATTGTTGCAACATCAAAATAAAAAAGCCTCTCAAAGGAGGGGGACAAAAGGAAAATGACTGAGTGGTTGTCTAAGAGGGTCGGCGAATCAACTCACTGATCCAATCCCACAAGAAGGCAATCCTGGGTCCAACGGACTCTTTGGCTCGGCGCTCTGCTTCTTGACATCTGGTCGCCTCATCCCCAAGTAGGGACATTGTCATAGCCATGATTTTATTTATATATATATTAATTGCCTAATTATTTATTTAATGATCTTTCAAAAACTTTTCCAAAATAATTATTTCAAAAAAAAAAAACCAAATTCCTTTTTCTTTTTACCACTTATGCAAATGCAAAATTTGCATTCTAGCATAAAGGGCTAGGTGGCTTTCATGCATGGACCCATGCCACTTGGCATCACCTTGCCATGACATGGCTGGAAGGGCATTCTGGTCTTTTTCCTTTCTTTTCATTCCTTTAATTAGAATGAGGAAGAGAGAGAAACCATTCTCTTCTCCTTTCTTCTTCCTGGTAAGCTCACTCTCCTCTTCTCCTTCCTTTCTTCTCCTTCTTCTCTCTCTCTCTCCCTTACTGCTGCTGCTGCTGCTGCTGCTGCCGCTGCTGCGTTGCGCTGCTGGCGCCGGCGCTGGCGCCGCCGGCGGTCGGCCACCGGCCGACCACACCCCCTCCTTCATCTTCTTCTTCTTCCTCTTCCTTCCTTTCAATTTTCCTTTCCCCTCTTCTCTTCAATTTCTTGATAAATTAATTCTAGGTTTTGAGATTTAACCCCCCCAATCCCAATTTTTGTGTAAATAGGTTCTGAGATTGGGAGAATTTCTCTCCTAAGGGAAACATTCAAGGATCAAGGCAAGTCCTCTCCCTTCTTTTTTTTATTCTAAAATTTTCCATCAAAAAAAAGAATGCATGTTAATTATTGATCTCAATTTTTGGGATAGAACTACGTATATTTATAATTTGTTTGTTGACCTTGAATGTAGTAGTGTAGAGTTCATTCCTATCTCATAAATATACTTTACCGACACCTTAGTTCTTCATGACACAATGAGTTATTACAACTTTGTGGTTTTCTTTATGAATGAAAAGATAATGAGTTTATATATATATTCATAAAGAGGACTTGTATGAATTCTTGTTAACATCATGAAATGCAAGATTGTATTTTTTTCTAGGCAAGGGTCATATGTATATGCATGTTTACTAAATTCAAGAAGAAATTGGCCCAACATAGTTGCCTTGCATGGAAGTACCTCTAACTATCTTCAAGTAAAGTTTTTATGAAAAATTTTCATTTATTATTATATTGTTTAATTCTGTCCAGGATTATAAATTACACTTATTTGACATAATTATAATGACCACTTAGTTAATTGTGTATTTATTGATACCAGTACATTATGGTACCCTCACCTATAAGTTCTCAAGTCAAAATAACCAATTTGTGCCCCCTAAAAGATAGTTTTATGTATGGATTTATTTTGGACATGTTAGAATTGATTTTGATAACTCATTCATTTCGTGACTTTCCTTAGAAAACCTTCTTATATAAGTTATACTACAACATGTATTTTTAAGCTTGAAAGACCCAAGATACATTTTTGCGCATAAATAAGAATGCTAGCTCGCTAAGGTATGTTGTAACCTCCTTAATTTCAATATCGCTTGTCATAATTTGCGTGGCCGGTGTTGAGGGTTGCTCCACCGAAGGGGTCGGCGTACCCGGTTATATATTGCGTGTTGCCGGTGATGAGGGTTGCTCCACCGAAGGGGTCGGCGTGCCCATGTGTTTATTCTTTGTGTTTATTTGTTCTGAAAATGTTTCCGGGTCAGTAAATACAAAGGAGACTCTGCCGAAATTTCTAAGAATTTCCAGAGTTAGTCTCTTTTGTGGAAAACCGGGTCCTTTAGGATTTTGACATTAAAGTCTAGTCCCTAAACCATCCGACTCCGATCTACATCTTCGGAGGGATTCTTGGAAATCATTGATTATATTGATATTTTGGGACTACCTTGTTCCGACTCTTTCTTGGACTATATTAGTCTTAGAAAAGCCAATTGTAACTTAGATGCGACTTGACTTCTAGGACTCCCGTCTTGGGGATAGTCCTATGGTAATTAAAAGACTAGATTAGGTTGCATGGGGTTTGGGAGAGAAACCTGGATCACACCCGGCTGACTTCTTTGCAATAAAATTTTTTACTTTTCATACTGATCAGTCCCTGTTACGGTGTTCGTGCGGCCGCGCGATCTTCACCGGGGTGAGGCTTAGCTCACCTTCTTGTTTTGCAATGGGGCATCTATGCCCTGAGTTTTAGCTCAGATTACCCATTTGCATCTATCACGTGTTTTGCAATAGGGCATCTATGCCCTGAGTTTCAGCTCAGATTACCCATTCGTATTAAATTTATTAGGCATCTATGCCCTGAGTTTCAGCTCAGACTACTAATGAATGGGTTCGATATTCTTGGAAAAGTTTAAGTCATACGAACTTCCTTTTATAGCTCATGATTCGATGATTCGAGCCAGAGGATTCAGAACTAACTCATGATGCTATCCTGGTTTATTCACATCAATATGTGATAGTACAGACGGCTGGAGAATCTAAGCACCACCCGTTTTGTGCGAGCCTGATCCCGGGCCAATGGGATTATTGTAGAGATGCTAGGCGTGGGTGTGTGATCCAGAGAGTTTCTCTAAAAATTTGCATTTAGGTCTAGAAGGATTGTCTTTGTGTCCTTGTGACATTAATGTGAGAACATTCGCTTCTTGATTAGTATTATATGTATGAGCTTTAAAATGATCAAGTTTACTCCATTTTGTATTTACCTGCCTTATTATTCCACCTTCATAACTTGCTCCTTTGACCGAGGGCTTGCTCGTCGTATTGACGACCTAGTTTTGTTCACTAGGGACTGAAGCAGATCAGGATGAAGGCCAGGCATACACTGAGGCAGAACTTTATGAATGATGTAGGACTGAGGGTTGTAGCTTTATTCTGGAAACCTCATAGCTATGTGACTTATGTATTTGAAGAAACATGAATGTAATATGTAAGTTATGTATTTTGAAGAACAATGAATCCAAAATGTATATATGTGTTTGATGATGAGACTTGGACTATGTTGTAATATTTTGGGATAAATGAATGTTATGCTCTTTTGTGGAAAATCGTATTATTTCCTTAACTCTATGCCTATCCAGGACCTTACAGGCGACAATCGCGGGATGCAATTGGGTTCATGTTGTATGGTCGCGTAGCCTGGGGATGTTGTACGTACTCGGCTCGCCGTATTCTGGGAGCGGGGCGTGACACGTCTTTTGGTTGGTGGCCCATGCAGGTCCACTCTTTAAGGGTAGTGTATAGGTTAAGGAGATGGTATAGGTGGATATCGAATATTATCTTAAGGATTTACTTGGACTTCCCTAGGATAGGAATAGATGACAATTGAAGGTTGAACAAAAAAAAAAAAAAACCTACTAAGGTTTGGGGATATGAATCTTGATCAAAATTTATTTAGAATTTGATGATTTTATTTTGGTGATCATTTTATGTCATAAAGTCCTCATTCGAGGAAATTTTCGGATATAGGTAATGGCCCAATTCCTGCCGAGCATCTATTGGGACGGGAGCCACCGGACTCATTACGGATACGAGCAGTTTGCTCGAGAGGCTTGGAAGGTGTCGCCCGACGAAGACCTTCCGGTAAACAGTGTATTTTTCGAGCGCCAACGCCCCAGAATCCGTGATGTGGAAGATGGAGCGGAAGTATACTGGGAAAAGGAACTACGACTTAGGTTCTTCCTTGCGAAGGACGGTCCATCTCCATTTACTCATGGATATGAAGGGACCATTGAGGAATGGGTAGAGGCCAATCCTTATGACAGGATCCGCGAGATCACCTACATAAAGCTGAGATGGTGATGCATGACAGTTAGGACTGGGGTAGTTTTTGTCTGCTGCACAGCATTTTGATGGATCAGCAGATAGCTTATAGAATGATGTATGGAAGAAAAAAAGGAAATTTTTTGTCTGTTGTACAACATTTTGGAATTAGAACAGATGTAAATAGTTTTGTATAAGGATTAGAGTATAGAAGTTGTAAGGACTTCCTAGTGAAGCATATTGTAATCATGTTTTGTGAAATGAATGAAATATGCTTCTTTGGTTATGGCTTTATATATATATATTGCAATTATCTTTTCAATCTCCTCTAGTAAATTAAGTTCTCTTTAAATTTTGTATTTAAGAATTTCCAATTCTTAATATATAGGAAATGGCTTCTCAACCGAACCCCAATACCTCACAAGTGGAAGCCTCCGGGACACGAACAACTGATGCCTTTGAATTCTTTCAAAGGGTCTTGGAGGCCAATACCCAACAAATGCAACTTGCCCAAACCACCTCAACAAAACTACTAGAGAGATTGGATGTCACTCCTACACAGAAGACGGGGGCCCTTTCAGAGTTTAGGACAATCAAGCCCCCAGAATTCAAAGGAACTGAAACCCCTATGGAAGCAGCACAGTGGATTAGAACCACAGAGGCGTTACTAAAGGGCGCAAAGACCCCGCCAAATGACATAGTTTCATTAGTAAGGATTCAATTAAAAGATGTGGCTGACATATGGTAGAGCTCATTACATCCAGAAGAATCTGATGAAGTTGTGACTTGGGAGAAATTTAAGGAAGAATTCGAAGAGAGATTCTTTCCCCCAAGTGCCAAGTTGGAGTTGGAAAGGAGATTCCTTCATCTGAAACAGAACAAGACCTCTGTCGACGAATATTCGGCGGAATTTACCAGACTCAGCCGGTATGCTCCAAGCTTGGTATCTACGGAGAAGGCGAAGGTAGTCCGGTTCATGGAAGGACTGGATGATAAATTGAAGATGAAGGTGGCCCCTTACAAATGTCAAACTTATGCTGAAGTGGTCGAAGCTGCAAGAGACCAACAAAGGATGCAAAATGACAAGAACAACGCGAAGACTGCAGGGCAAAAGCGGAGTCTGGAAACTGGTTCGGCCCAGGGAAGGACTTCGGGGCAAGGGCAACTAAGGGGTGCCCAGCATGAGCAGAAAAGACCCGTACTAAGTTGTTCTTACTGCGGAAGGCCGGGACACACGAAGAATAGTTGCAGAAGACTTCAAGGGAGATGCCTGAAGTGTGGATCTTCCAACCACCAGTTGAACCAATGCCCTCAAAGTAATAGAAGGCCTGTAGTGCATAATAATGCGCAGGGACAGAGAGCTACAAGTCAAGGATATCAGCAGAGGCCTGCCTTCCAGAACAATGAGCCCAGGCCTAATGCAACTACAGGATATCAGCAGAGGCCAGTCTTACCAACTCAAGCACATCAATTCCATCAGGCACATAGGGCAAATCAGAACCACAACAACAAGAAGAAGAACAAGAATCACGGCCAAGCCTTTATGATGGATAACAATGAAGCAGGAATACCAGGAGACGTGGTGACAGGTACTATACTTGCTTCATCTAGTCCTGCATCGGTGCTATTTGATTCTGGGGCTACTCATTCTTTTATATCTGCATCATTCATATCTGAGTATAAAATAGAGACACAACCTCTAGCTAGAAAATTGAAAATCCTTACGGGCAATGGAATTGTAGAAGTAAGCCAAATTTGTAGAAATTGTCCAATTAAAATGGGAGGAGCAAGCTTCCGAACAAAACTATTAGTCTTTCCTATGGACAACTATGATGTAGTATTTGGCATGGATTGGTTAATAGCAACCTCGGCAATTATTGATTGTGGACAAGGAAAAGTACAGTTTTCCTTACCCAGTAGGAAGTTGCATGAATTTGTTAGAGCCCAGAAGGAGTTTGACAAAGAGGAGTTAAAAAAGTTTGAACTAAGGAGTCTCCAGGGTCAAGTAATAGAGGAATGGCTAAGAGTTGTAGATGAGTTTAAGGATGTATTCCCTGATGAATTACCCGGATTGCCACCGGATAGGGCAGTTGAATTTAGTATTGATCTAGTTCCTGGAGCAGCCCCTATTGCTAAGAAGATATATCCAATGAATAAGGAGGAATTAGCTGAATTAAATAAATAAATCAAGGAGTTGCTAGCCAAAGAATTCATTAGACCTAGTGGTTCTCCATGGGAAGCACCTGTACTTTTTGTAAAGAAAAAGGATGGGAGTTTGAGATTGGTAATTGATTATAGAGCACTGAATGAACTAACAATCAAGAACAAATATCCACTCCCTAGGATCGATGAATTATTCGACCAACTTGGAGGAGCAACTGTATTTTCCAAAATAGATCTCAGATCAGGCTATCACCAAGTGAAGATTAAGAAAGAAGACATACCAAAGACTGCTTTTAGAACTAGATATGGACATTATGAGTTCCAGGTCATGCCTTTTGGATTAACAAATGCTCCGGCCATATTCATGGATTTGATGAATAGGATATTCTATCAATATCTGGATAAATTTGTGATAGTGTTCATTGATGACATATTGATTTACTCGAAGAACGAGGAGGAGCACGAAGAACACTTGAGGATAGTACTTGAAACTCTACGACAGGAGAAGCTGTATGGGAAGCTGAGCAAATGTAAATTTTGGTTAAAAGAAATTCCTTTCTTGGGACACATAGTCAGTGGAGAAGGCATAACAGTAGATCCTAAGAAAATAGAAGCAATTAAATCATGGCCTACTCCCAAGAATGTAGCTGAAGTTCGAAGTTTTGTTGGTTTAGCTGGATACTATAGAAGATTCGTGGAGAATTTTTCAAGAATTGTTGAGCCGCTTACTAGATTGACTCGGAAGAATGAAAAATTTGTTTGGACTGATAAATGTCAAGCGGCATTTGAGAAATTAAAGGAAAGACTTGTCACTGCACCAGTACTAGCTTTACCCTCAGGATCAGGAGGTTACGAGATTTACAGTGATGCTTCTGGCAAGGGTTTGGGCTGTGTGTTGATGCAGCACGGAAGGGTGATCGCTTATGCCTCGCGCCAGTTGAAAGTTCATAAAAGAAACTACCCAACACATGATCTGGAGTTAGCAGCTGTTGTGTTTGCACTGAAACTATGGAGGCATTACTTGTATGGGGAACAGATCAAGATTTACACAGATCATAAAAGTCTGAAATACGTGTTCACCCAAAGGGAGTTAAATATGAGGCAACGTAGATGGCTCGAGTTGCTTAAGGATTTTGATATGGAGTTGTAGTATCATCCAGGTAAGGCAAACAAAGTGGCAGATGCCTTGAGTAGGAGGCCTGAAGCTTTTTTTATGAACACGCCCAAGGAGATATTGGATGATCTCAGAAAAATGGGGATTGAAGTGATATGCCCAGTTACAGATGGAATTTGGGAAAGTCTACAAGTTCAATCTTCTTTAGTGGAGAGAATTAAGGAGGCACAGAAGAATGATGTAAAACTACAAAAATTGTGGAGTCAAACTGAAGCTAGGATACAAACTGGATTGATGAAGCATTCTGATGGGTCCTTAAGGTTCGGAAGTCGTTTGTGTGTACCATTTGGAGAACTCCGGACTGAGCTGATGTCTGAAGCACATAGTTCTCAGTACTCCATTCATCCTGGGAGTACGAAAATGTACCAGGATCTGAGACAAAACTTTTGGTGGCATGGAATGAAGCCGGAGATAGCTAAATTTGTCTCGAAATGTTTAGTATGCCAACAAGTGAAAGCTGAGCACCAAAGGACTGCTGGACTACTGCAACCACTCCCAATACCTGAATGGAAGTGGGAGCACATTATAATGGATTTTGTATCAGGACTCCCAAGAACTCAAAAAGGTAACAATGCCATCTGGGTGATAGTAGATAGGCTTACAAAGTCCGCAAGATTTCTACCATTCCGAGTTGGACAATCTACGGAACATCTAGCGGATATGTACATGAGGGAAGTTGTTAGCCACTATGGGGTGCCGGTAAGTATCATCTCTGACAGGGACACTCGGTTCACCTCCAAGTTTTGGAGAAGCTTACAAGATAGTCTTGGCAGTCGCCTGAAGTTTAGTTCAGCATATCATCCACAGACCGATGGGCAGTCAGAAAGGATGATACAAATCTTAGAAGATATGCTAAGGGCATGCACCCTAGATTTCAGAGGATCATGGGATGATCATCTGCATCTGATAGAATTCTCCTATAATAACAGTTATCAGGCCAGTATCAAGATGGCGCCATTTGAAGCACTGTATGGAAGGAAGTGCAGATCACCTATATGTTGGGGTAACGTCGGAGAACAACAACTCCTAGGGCCAGAGTTGGTCACTCAGACAGTAAACATAGTCAAGGCTATTAGAAGTCATCTTCAAGCTGCGCAGGACAGGCACAAGATGTGGGCTGACAAGCATCGGAGAATCTTGAACTTCAAACCTGGTGATCATGTATTTCTGAAGATCTCACCAACTAAAGGAACTATCAGGTTTGGAACCAGAGGAAAGTTGAGCCCAAGGTATATAGGCCCATTCGACGTCCTGGATCGAATCGGTGATGTTTCTTACATATTGGCCTTACCACCATCCCTAGAAGGAGTCCACGATGTTTTTCATGTATCACAACTGCGGAAATATGTACCAGATACTAGTCACATATTGGATCATTCAAAAATCACTGTTGGCCCAACACTCCGCATCGAGCAGAAGCCAGTGGAAATCCTGGATCGGAGACAGAAGATTCTTAAGAACAAGACCATCTCATTGGTTCGAGTATCTTGGAACAAGGACTCACCGGGAGAGTCTACTTGGGAAAGAGAAGATGAGATGCGACAACTTTACCCCTACCTTTTTGATGATTAAGGTACCTTAGCACCTTTCCTTCCTTCCCTTAATCTTTTCCATTTCCTTAAATTCTGAGGACGAAATTTTATTAAGGTGGGTAGAGTGTCACAGCCATGATTTTATTTATATATATATTAATTGCCTAATTATTTATTTAATGATCTTTCAAAAACTTTTCCAAAATAATTATTTCAAAAAAAAAAAAACCAAATTCTTTTTTCTTTTTACCACTTATGCAAATGCAAAATTTGCATTCTAGCATAAAGGGCTAGGTGGCTTTCATGCATGGACCCATGCCACTTGGCATCACCTTGCCATGACATGGCTGGAAGGGCATTCTGGTCTTTTTCCTTTCTTTTCATTCTTTTAATTAGAATGAGGGAGAGAGAGAAACCATTCTCTTCTCCTTTCTTCTTCCTGGTAAGCTCACTCTCCTCTTCTCCTTCCTTTCTTCTCCTTCTTCTCTCTCTCTCTCTCTCCCTTACTGCTGCTGCTGCCGCTGCTGCGTTGTGCTGCTGCCGTGGCTGCTGGCGCCGCCGGCGGTCGGCCGCCGGCCGGCCACACCCCCTCCTTCCTCTTCTTCTTCTTCCTCTTCCTTCCTTTCAATTTTCCTTTCCCCTCTTCTCTTCAATTTCTTGATAAATTAATTCTAGGTTTTGAGATTTAACCCCCCCAATCCCAATTTTTGTATAAATAAGTTCTGAGATTGGGAGAATTTCTCTCCTAAGGGAAACATTCAAGGATCAAGGCAAGTCCTCTCCCTTCTTTTTTTTATTCTAAAATTTTCCATCAAAAAAAAAGAATGCATGTTAATTATTGATCTCAATTTTTGGGATAGAACTACGTATATTTATAATTTGTTTGTTGACCTTGAATGTAGTAGTGTAGAGTTCATTCCTATCTCATAAATATACTTTACCGACAGCTTAGTTCTTCATGACACAATGAGTTATTACAACTTTGTGGTTTTCTTTATGAATGAAAAGATAATGAGTTTATATATATATTCATAAAGAGGACTTGTATGAATTCTTGTTAACATCATGAAATGCAAGATTGTATTTTTTTCTAGGCAAGGGTCATATGTATATGCATGTTTACTAAATTCAAGAAGAAATTGGCCCAACATAGTTGCCTTGCATGGAAGTACCTCTAACTATCTTCAAGTAAAGTTTTTATGAAAAATTTTCATTTATTATTATATTGTTTAATTCTGTCCAGGATTATAAATTACACTTATTTGACATAATTATAATGACCACTTAGTTAATTGTGTATTTATTGATACCAGTACATTATGGTACCCTCACCTATAAGTTCTCAAGTCAAAATAACCAATTTGTGCCCCCTAAAAGATAGTTTTATGTATGGATTTATTTTGGACATGTTAGAATTGATTTTGATAACTCATTCATTTCGTGACTTTCCTTAGAAAACCTTCTTATATAAGTTATACTACAACATGTATTTTTAAGCTTGAAAGACCCAAGATACATTTTTGCACATAAATAAGAATGCTAGCTCGCTAAGGTATGTTGTAACCTCCTTAATTTCAATATCGCTTGTCATAATTTGCGTGGCCGGTGTTGAGGGTTGCTCCACCGAAGGGGTCGGCGTACCCGGTTATATATTGCGTGTTGCCGGTGATGAGGGTTGCTCCACCGAAGGGGTCGGCGTGCCCATGTGTTTATTCTTTGTGTTTATTTGTTCTGAAAATGTTTCCGGGTCAGTAAATACAAAGGAGACTCTGCCGAAATTTCTAAGAATTTCCAGAGTTAGTCTCTTTTGTGGAAAACCGGGTCCTTTAGGATTTTGACATTAAAGTCTAGTCCCTAAAACCATCCGACTCCGATCTACATCTTCGGAGGGATTCTTGGAAATCATTGATTATATTGATATTTTGGGACTACCTTGTTCCGACTCTTTCTTGGACTATATTAGTCTTAGAAAAGCCAATTGTAACTTAGATGCGACTTGACTTCTAGGACTCCCGTCTTGGGGATAGTCCTATGGTAATTAAAAGACTAGATTAGGTTGCATGGGGTTTGGGAGAGAAACCTGGATCACACCCGGCTGACTTCTTTGCAATAAAATTTTTCACTTTTCATACTGATCAGTCCCTGTTACGGTGTTCGTGCGGCCGCGCGATCTTCACCGGAGTGAGGCTTAGCTCACCTTCTTGTTTTGCAATGGAGCATCTATGCCCTGAGTTTCAGCTTAGATTACCCATTTGCATCTATCACGTGTTTTGCAATGGGGCATCTATGCCCTGAGTTTCAGCTCAGATTATCCATTCGCATTAAATTCATTAGGCATCTATGCCCTGAGTTTCAGCTCAGACTACTAATGAATGGGTTCGATATTCTTGGAAAAGTTCAAGTCATACGAACTTCCTTTTATAGCTCATGATTCGATGATTCGAGCCAGAGGATTCGGAACTAACTCATGATGCTATCCTGGTTTATTCACATCAATATGTGATAGTACAGACGGCTGGAGAATCTAAGCACCACCCGTTTTGTGCGAGCCTGATCCCGGGCCAATGGGATTATTGTAGAGATGCTAGGCGTGGGTGTGTGATCCAGAGCGTTTTTCTAAAAATTTGTATTTAGGTCTAGAAGGATTATCTTTGTGTCCTTGTGACATTAATGTGAGAACGATTCGCTTCTTGATTAGTATTATATGTATGAGCTTTAAAATGATCAAGTTTACTCTATTTTGTATTTACCTGCCTTATCATTCTACCTTCATAACTTGCTCCTTTGACCGAGGGCTTGCTCGTCGTATTGACGATCTAGTTTTGTTCACTAGGGACTGAAGCAGATCAGGATGAAGGCCAGGCATACACTGAGGCAGAACTTTATGAATGATGTAGGACTGAGGGTTGTAGCTTTATTCTGGGAACCTCATAGCTATGTGACTTATGTATTTGAAGAAACATGAATACAATATGTAAGTTATGTATTTTGAAGAACAATGAATCCAAAATGTATATATGTGTTTGATGATGAGACTTGGACTATGTTGTAACATTTTGGGATAAATAAATGTTATGCTCTTTTGTGGAAAATCGTATTATTTCCTTAACTCTATGCCTATCCAGGACCTTACAGGCGACAATCGCGGGATGCAATTGGGTTCATGTTGTATGGTCACGTAGCCTGGGGATGTTGTACGTACTCGGCTCGCCGTATTCTGGGAGCGGGGCATGACAGACATGCCTTGGTATGCGATCTCCAGCTCTGTCTGGCGGGCACCAGCACTCTCCTTCTCCTGACCTAAGGTCTCGAATCGCTGGCAAAGGGACCCCTGTTGGTCCTTCGACTTCTCCAACTCACTCTCTGCGGTGGCCAACGTCTCTTCCAAGTGCCAAATTTGTTCTTGGAGGTCCTCATACAATTCCTCCAGGTTTCTTGACGACAAATGTAGACTTCCTTAATGGCAATCACTTTGCCGATTTCCACCTCCAACTTAGCGACCTTGTGGGCAATAGCTTCTCACTCGAGTTCATGTAGGGAGAGTTCAGCTGCCATTTTCTCTAGCTCTATGTCCGCTATGGCCGAAATGTTATGCTCAAGGCCTTGTATCTCTAGGGCAGCAGCTTTCAACTCCGCTAGGGAGGCCTCTAGGGCATCAACTTTCGCCTTATACCCAGGATCTATCTCTGATTTCCAGCAAGCATTAACATGCAATAGGGCCCCAGTTGCCCCAAAAGATCTCCATGTTTGCGATTCCTAGCTAGATCGAAAACATTTCAAAACTATTCTATGACAAAGGTCATAGATCATGTCCACATTACCTCTAAACTATCCAATTGTCACTACCCGAGAAAATATGTCCTCGGAGCCTAGCTGCTCTTGTAGAGCCTAAAAATCAAGTTGTACCTTCAATATACTGATCAGTGATCAAGTTGCGCCCCAAAAATCAAGTTGCGCCACTGATATGAAGCTCAGAGAACAGACTACGCCACGGATCATATTGCGCCTAATATCAGACTGCGCCCAATCTTTTTGTGCCAAAACCTATGTGGCATCTGACACTTAATGGTCATCATTACCTGACCATACTGACGACTGACACAACAATGAATGAGGAAAATCTCTTCGAATCCCATGAATTGTGCTGTTCAAGAAAAAGTTGGTGGACAGCTGTCCTGTACACTTCGTGAGTTGCGCCCAGGCACAATCTAAACAAAATCCTTAGTTGCGCCTGGGCACAACCTGAAAGACTTTTGATCAGAAGCTGCCACGTGTATAGGCGCAGCTCAAATCAAGCGCAGTTTGACTTGTTGACTGAAGCTCGCGCAACCTGATAAAGTCGAGACAACTTACATTCTAAAGCAGGATGACGTGGTGCACATGCCACTAATCTCTCAAGACGTGTCTACTATCCTGTACACGACCACGTGCATCTCAATCATATAATGCCACGCGTCTAAATACGGTTAGTACACGATTGACAACTGAATAAAAGTTGGCATAACAGGAGGTTGGCGTAACCCAGTATGGCACAATCCAGCCTCGCGCACATCAGAATAACTGCTAAAACAGTTATTTCTTGAACTCTATAAATAGAGTTTCCAATCATCAGAGAACACACACACAGAGATCAAGAACTCTTGTAAAATTACTGCTGCATTCTCCAGAGGCCACAGTCTTCAAGTTCACATAGTCCAAGGGATAAAGTGATCATCTTCTGATCAGATTCCTAAAGTTGTACTTCCCCAGAATTCATTATACTTTGTACTTTTTTATAAGTTTGTAATAAAACAAATTTTGTTTTTGCAAACAAAATGGCGACTCTGCTGGGGACGACTTTCTTCTCCGATGAGAAAGTGACAACTCAATGTGACATTACGTCGATCGACAAGACGCAAAAGACTCTGGTTGTTCAAGTCAACCAGACAGCCTACGAGAATATGATCAACACCAAGAGCAACAAGCGTACGGTGGCTATCATCAAGAACAGAACTGTGTGGACTCGTAAATCTCCCACAGTCGATGTTGCCCAGGCGCAACTTGAGTGCTCAGTGACCAAGGCACAATCCACCTCAGTGGCTCCAGTACAGCCTGTCTCTGTTGCTAGGGCACAATATGCTCACTCTGCTGCCCAGACGTAGCCTACTACTATCTTTGCTGCCAAGGCACAGTCAGTTCAAGCTACTGTCGAGGCACAGTCTACCAATGTTGCTGCCAAGGTGCCACCAGTAGTCCGTAGGACTATGGTACAACCCAAGCAATCTGCTACTCCGGTGCAACTCAAGGAAACTAGTCTTTTGGCTATTCCCTCTTCCAATTCTCAAGTTATGAACTTAGGGAATTCATGTCCTAGTGCCAACACTAGACAGAACAAAGGAAAAAGTCCTATGATATTTCCTCAATTGGCACAACCTATGCCTAAAATGGTCACACAACAGAATAAAGGAAAACGCTTCTTAGCTAACCCTATTCAAAACAAAGGAAAGCACCCTTTGGTCTTTCCTCAAACTTCCCTGGTCTATGACTCAGAGGAAGATGTATCAGATTCTATTCCTGTAAACAGAGGTGTAACTCCTCTTCCCAAAATTTTGTGATATATTTTTATTTTTTATTTGATTAGTTTACATTTAATTTTTCTATGATCATTGGAGTTGTGACTAAGCCCACAGGTGAGTTATAACCATCTCGTACTCACATGATCTCTAGATAGTATCTATATGCATTATATAGCTATATTATATTTTATTATGATTTTTAGACATTTTTATATATTTTTAAATATTTATTCTATGAAGATTTATATTTATGAATGACTTATAATTTATTTTAAGGTCATTTGTGACTATTTTGAGACCCAGTATTTTTTTAGGCTCTATTAGGTTAAATATATTTTCTGTATTTTTCTACAATTTTTCTGGGATTTTTAGATAATTAAATATAAGAAAAACCTATTTTCTAAGACTTCTAGAATTTACTGTGCAAGCCTATGAGCATATATTGACCCCAAATATTTTTTTAGGGTTCATTATGCTATTTTATATCTTCTAGAATTTTTCCATAATTTTTGGCAATATTTAAGTATTTATTCATTAAGGTTTATATATTTTTATAGGCTTCCAATATTTATTATGAGGCCATTTCGGACTAATATGAGGTAAAACATTTTTATTTAAATTCTAGAAGGTTAAAAGTATTATCTATAATTTTCTACAATTTTCTGGATTTTTCTGATATTTATTTGGAGTTATTTGGAGTTAAAATGAGTTTTTAACGATTTCTGCATTTAAATTAACTAATTACACAGTCATATGCACAGTCAGCTGTACAGTCAGCACTGGGCCCACCTGTCGACGCCCAGCAGCCCACCGTCTCTCTCTCCTATATATATATATTATTATATTCGTTAAACCTAGAAATTTTAGCAGCTTTTTGTGGGAGAACTCATCAAGGGTTTCCGACTTCCCGAAACGATTGCCGTCAACTCCGACTTGATTTTTGTGCGCTATTTTTTTTGTTGGATTCGTATTGAGGTAAAATTTCTGAATATATAATTTATTTTCGTAGATATTATTCCTAAATTTCTAGAAAATTCGTAGAGTGTCGGTTGTCCGAAACTTGATACGTTTTGGTTTTTTCGAGATTTCGGGAGAATCAGAAATCAAAATCACGAACCGTTTGAAGTTTCGGAAAGCTAACACAGATCTCTACGACATAAAATTTTCCCAAAAATTATTTCATTCATTTAGTATTTTATTTATTCTGTTGAACTCAGAATTGATCGGTTAATCACCGTTTTGGTCACGATTAGCCATAACGGCGATATCTTTTGACCAAAGCATGATTTTGCGGCACGGTTGATTCCAGCGCACACGTGATACTGAAATTTACCAAGGTGCACTTTCAAAATCTAAAGTTCATAGCGTTTGACTAAATAGTCAATAATACGTCTCGATTTGCGTGCCATGGTTTCCAAAATTGAAAACATGACTTTTGATGGCCAAACTTGCATGTTTAGATTATATTCAGATTATTATTAGGTTAAATTAGATTTTTAATTAAATTATTCCAGAATTAATTATTATTATTAGATTAGTAACCCAACTAGCCACTATTCCATGAATTTAGAACTAGAACATTAGAATTGATTTGTAGTTTTCGTGCACGGTTCATGGTGCGATATGTGTTATAGGTTGACAACTCCTAGATCGGCATCCCCTCATCCTCGACTTATGACTACGATTTGTGCAAGGAACACAGGCAAGTATACCTTGCCTTCCTCTACAGTTTTATTTACATGCATTGTATTTTATTTACCAGTTTTGATTGTTTATGGACATATGCTTTTCGTATTTTATTCTTTTGAGTTGTTTCATTGTATATAGCCGTGTTCATGTTTGGTCTTGTGGTTCACACTTGGAGTTTTTCGTCAGTACCTTGCTTGAGTCGTGTCATAGAACGAGTGCGTGTAGTGAACTGCCATAGCCTTGATTATCGTTTTACACAACCAGAGAGTCCACACTCGGGACGAGGGTGTTTGTCATGATCATTGGCACCAGAGAGTCCACACTCGGGATGAGGCTTGACCAATTATACCAGAGAGTCCACACACGGAACGAGGGTGTCTTGCCGTGAGCTAACCAGAGAGTCCACACTCGGGATGAGGGTTAGTGCTTAGTTCAAACCCGTGAGTCCATACTCGGAATGAGGGTTTGGTTCTTCCATTGATCTCATGTATTCGTTCATCCGGCAGTTCATTTATGCGTAGTTGTTCTAGTGTTCGTGTTCGTGTTCGTGTTCGTAGTCATTTGTCTTGTTTTTGTTCTTTTTGTTTAATTCTTGCGCATGATAAAACTGTTAGATAGGCATGTATATTATGTATCTTGCTATGTCCTCTGAGGACCTGATGATCTCTTCAGGTTTAGCGGTTGCAGGGAGTTAGCTAGTAGTTCTGGGTGGCGGAGGATTTACGATTCTTGTGGGTTTCTGATGCGATGATCCGCTTGTGAGATTCAGGTATCATTATTACGTTGTTATCCTTCATGCTTTCTTACTTTATCATGTTTCCAGATTCAGTTTAGACTCTTGTTACTTTCTTTAGAGTCTTATCGGACATATATGCTAGTGGGCTGCAGACTACGACCCATAGTGTTCATTCGTGTTTTATATTCTTATTGTGGATTGAGATATAGATTTGTTTGCCATGATTTGGCAGTATACCATAGCCTTGACAGTGTTTACGTATTCAAGTCGGGCTGGAGTCCGTTCGATACGTAGCTGGCTTGCTTACGAACTTGCGTCCAAAAATCGGGTGCGGGTCGTGATAAGTTTTTTTGGTGGCCCATGCAGGTCAGAGCATATCGTATCGGTTACGTAACTGTACTGATACGAGCCTGCAAATTTGACTAAATCTTAGAAATCTTAATCCACTCTGCCTTGAAAATTCTCTTAGAAATTTCTCTACTGCCTTTGAAATCTCGTATCCGTTCTCGATTATTCTCCCTTGCCCTCCCGTACCATTGATTCTCGTCCCTTCCTATTTCGGGGTGACGAATGATCGTGTTGTCTAGAATTCATCAGAGATTCCTAAGTTATTGTATAATATTGCTTGACTATTGAATATTTGGTTGTTTATAGATATGAGGGATTATAGATGTCATACGCCCTAGATATCTGTTGGTAGAATCGTTTGCAACTAGTTAGAATGTTATATGATTTTAGTGACCGTACGTATTTTGAGGAGTATTGTGACCAAAGGTGGGTAGAAGTCCTCAAGTATTCAGAGTTATAAAATGACTAGAGAAGGTCATAAAATATTTTTGAGAAATTAAATTTGAGAAGATTAAGGTAATACTAGACTTTGATTTTTAAGGAATAGTTACGAATTAGAATTTCGAGGACGAAATTATTTTTTAAGGTGGGTAGATTTGTAACTCCTCTTCCCGAAATTTTGTGATATATTTTTATTTTTTATTTGATTAGTTTACATTTAATTTTTCTATGATCATTGTAGTTGTGACTAAGCCCACAGGTGAGTTATAACCATCTTGTACTCACATGATCTCTAGATAGTATCTATATGCATTCTATAGCTATATTATATTTTATTATGATTTTTAGACTTTTTATATATTTTTAAATATTTATCTATGAAGATTTATATTTATGAATGACTTTCATAATTTATTTTAAGGTCATTTGTGACTATTTTGAGACCCAATATTTTTTTTAGCTCTATTAGGTTAAATATATTTTCTGTATTTTTCTACAATTTTTCTGAGATTTTTAGATAATTAAATATAGGAAAAACCTATTTTCTAAGACTTCTAGAATTTACTGTGCAAGCCTATGAGAATATATTGACCCCAAATATTTTTCTAGGGTTCATTATGCTATTTTATATCTTCTAGAATTTTTCCATAATTTTTGGCAATATTTAAGTATTTATTCATTAAGGTTTATATATTTTTAAAGGCTTCCAATATTTATTATGAGGCTACTTGGGACTAATATGAGGTAAAACATTTTTATTTATATTCTAGAAGGTTAAAAGTATTTTCCATAATTTTCTACAATTTTCTGGATTTTTCTGATATTTATTTGGAGTTATTTGGAGTTAAAATGAGTTTTTAACGATTTCTGCATTTAAATTAACTAATTACACAGTCATCTGCACAGTCAGCTGTACAGTCAGCACTGGGCCCACCTGTCGGCGCCCAGCAGGCCACCAACTCTCTCTCCTATATATATTATTATATTCGTTAAACCTAGAAATTTTAGCAGCTTTTTGTAGGAGAACTCATCTAGGGTTTCCGACTTCCTGAAACGATTGCCGTCAACTCCGACGTGATTTTCGCACGCCATTTTTTTGTTGGATTCGTATTGAGGTAAAATTTCTGATTATGTACTTTATTTCCATAGATATTATTCCTAAATTTCTGGAAAATTCGTAGAGTGTCGGTTGTCCGAAACTTGACACGTTTCGGTGTTTTCGAGATTTCGGGAGAATCAGAAATCAAAATCATGAACCGTTTGAAGTTTCGAAAAGCTAACACAGATCTCTACGACTTAAATTTTTCCCAAAAATTATTTCATTAATTTAGTATTTTATTTATTCTGTTGAAATCAGAATTGATCGGTTAATCACCGTTTTGGTCACGATTAGCCATAACGGCGATATCTTTTGACCAAAGCGTGATTTTGCGGCACGGTTGATTCCAGCGCACTCGTGGTGCTAAAATTTTCCAAGGTAAACTTTTAAAATCTAAAGTTCACAGCGTTTGACTAAATAGTCAACAGCATGCCTCGATTTGCGTGTAATGGTTTCCAAAATTGAAAATATGACTTTTGATGGCCAAACTTGCATGTTTAGATTATATTCAGATTATTATTAGGTTAAATTAGGTTTTTAAGTGAATTATTCTAGAATTAATTATTATTAGATTAGTAACCCAACTAGCCACTATTTCATGAATTTAGAACTAGAACATTAGAATTGATTTATAGTTTTCTTGCACGGTTCATGGTGCGATACGTGTTATAGGTTGACAGCTCCTAGATCGGCATCCCTTTATCCTCAACTTGTGACTACGGTTTGTATAAGGACCACAGGCAAGTATACCTTGCCTTCCTCTACAGTTTTATTTACATGCATTGTATTTCATTTCCCAGTTTTGATTGTTTATGGACATGTGCTTTTCGTATTTTATTCTTTTGAGTTGTTTCATTGCATATAGCCGTGTTCATGTTTGGTCTTGTGGTTCACACTTGGAGTTTCTCGTCAGTACCTTGCTTGAGTCGTGTCATAGAACGAGTGCGTGTAGTGAACTGCCATAGCCTTGATTATCGTTTTACACAACCAGAGAGTCCACACTCGGGACGAGGGTGTTTATCGTGATCATTGGCACCAGAGAGTCCACACTCGGGATGAGGGTTGACCAATTACACCAGAGAGTCCACACATGGGACGAGGGTGTCTTGCCGTGAGCTAACCAGAGAGTCCACACTCGGAACGAGGGTTAGTGCTTAGTTCAAACCCGTGAGTCCATACTCGGAATGTGGGTTTGGTTCTTCTATTGATCTCATGTATTCGTTCATCCGGCAGTTCATTTATGCGTAGTTGTTCTAGTATTCGTGTTCGTGTTCGTAGTCATTTGTCTTGTTCTTGTTCTTTCTTGTTTAATTCTTGCGCATGATAAAACTGTTAGATAGGCATGTATATGATGTATCTTGTTATGTCCTCTGAGGACCTGATGATCTTCTCAGGTTTAGCAGTTGCATGGAGTTAGCTAGTAGTTCTGGGTGGCGGAGGATTTGCGATTCTTGTGGGTTACGAATGCGATGATCCGCTTGTGAGATTCAGGTATCATTATTACGTTGTTATCCTTCGTGCTTTCTTACTTTATCATGTTTTCTGATTCAGTTTAGACTCTTGTTATTTTCTTTAGAGTCTTATCGGACATATATGCTAGTGGGCTGCAGACTATGACCCATAGTGTTCATTCGTGTTTTATATTCTTATTGTGGATTGAGATATAGATTTGTTTGCCAAGATTTGGCAGTATACCATAGCCTTGACAGCGTTTACGTATTCGAGTCGGGCTGGAGTCCGTTCGATACGTAGCTGGCTTGCTTACGAACTCGCGTCCGAAAAGCAGGTGTGGGTCGTGACAAGAGGTTCTCGAATCTCTGATACCAGAAAGAATACTGATCAGAAAGGTATCTTACCTATCCCTATGGGGTCTGGTCAAGATCTTCCTACCTTGCAAATTTTAAGATCCAAGCAAAGAAGATTGAAGGTATCACAAACAGAGACACCGGGAGCAGAATTTTTAGACTTACGCGCTTATTGTCACGACCCGCACCCGCTGTAAGGGCACGTGCACGTGACAACGCCCAGCCCTCACCGTAAAAACGGCGTAGAATGCTGTAGGTTTTCTACTCTAACAACAGTTTATATATATATATCAAAAACCTGTCAAGAATATGGTCAACTCCGAACGGAGGACAAGCAATGAATATATATGAGTGCTCAATCACAACTCTAAGATGATAAAGTAAAGACTGAAAGATAAAGACAACAAGACGATAAAAATATAACCTGTCAAGTCCAAACACAAATAATATACAAGACCAAGTCTCTAATACAATCCATAATAATAACAGTCTCAAAAGTAGCTGGAGACAAGGTCCAGTACAAAAGACCTACTCTAACTAAGCAATAGGTAAGGTCTCGTCAGGCGGAGCTAAGCCCTGCTGGACCAACGTCTCCAAGTCTAGGCCTACTACGTCATCCGGACCGTAGTAGGTACAGTAATCCCCCTCATCAGCATCTGTAATATTTGTCAACATATCCTATCAGGATGGAACGAGTACAATCTACTAACAACAGTTCACAAGATATGACAAAAGCTATAAGACTGTAAATAGAGAGTATATACAAGAAGATCATGGAATGTACATGTGAGTATCATGGCAAGGTAAGCTGTAAATCTAGAGCTAGAACAAGGCAAGTAAACAGATCATGGCATGTACAAGAATCAAGAATCATATATCTAGGTGTGTGAGTACTAGCTACAATATGTGGCCGGCTTGGGTCTGCACAAGGTCTACTGATCAGCCAATCCTACGTGGAGTGTAGGATTAGTAGCATTCAAGGTCTACAAGAATAAACAAGGAGGATAATGACCACACATCTACACTAGTACTCCCCGTCCCCCGACTGGTAGAGTGGATCCAAGTAAGACACGTTACGACACGAGATTCTACGAGAAGGGAGCAAGTCTCCTCGAGAATCGGTGTCCATATACTGTACAAGAACTACAAGGGGCTTGCACAAGATATACCAAGATAATGAGGAATAACATCTCATGTCGGGATCCATGAATACCAATCCGTGTGACCAATGTGTCGAGAACAAGCATATCTACTCTAATTACATGAATTATAACAATCATCGTAAATTATAAAAGTGTTAAAGAATGTACTCGCCTGTAATATGATGAAATATGTCAACGGGATCCAACGCAGCGTCTCGAGGACCTATAGAGAACAAGATGTATCAATACTATGTTTAGGAAGTAAAGTCAAATCAATTTAAACCCTATTATGTCATTCTTGGTCAAGACAAGTCAAACTAAGTCAATCTAGGTCGAACAAGGTCAAACTAGATTGTACATGGTCGATCTAAGTCATTCTAGGTCTAGCTAGGTAAAACTAGGTCAATGTAAGTCAAACGGGATTAATCTAGGTCGATTTAAGTCAACGGTTGACTCACAGTTGACTTTTGGTCAACTGGTCAACTTTGGTCAACTCTAGGTCAACCCTAGGTCAATCCTAGGTCAATGGTGACTAATAGTCGACTTTTGGTCAACTGCCCAAGTTTAATGGAATTTGGGAGTAAATTGGGTAAAGTGTTGACCCATAGTTGACTTTTGGTCTAAAAAGTCAATCGTGGTCAACCGGGGTCAAGACTAGGTCTAGACGACTATTTTTAATCATTACCAACCTCTACAACCCATATCCAAGTCCATCTTGGACTTCGAACTCAAATTTTGGCCGTAGGCCAATATCCTAATTTACCCTTTTCTAAGGTAAATTTCTAGCCTAGGTGAATATCAAGTTAGCCTACCTACACTTGGTATTTTGACCCGTGCTCCCTAGGGTAGTAAGATACTAGCCTATACATTTATTACCTACCAAGATACCTAGGTAAAGTGGACGTCTAGTCCATCTTACGGCCCATTGCCGATATCTTGAATATCTCAAAATATGCAATGGTACGGCGCGATACCGGCGTCCTACAACCCCGATTTCAACTCGGGAGCCTACCCGCAAAATCTAATTCACGTATTACAGGTCCACGCCAAGTTTCAAGTCATTCCGACACTCGGAGCTCCGTTTCACCCTCTAACTCGATCTCCTCTATTTTCTATTTCCCACTTTCCCTTCCTATTCTTCTTCTTCTATTTCCTCCTCTTCAAATTCCCCTTCTCCAATTTCTATTCTCCTAATTCATCTTTTTCTAACTCTTCCTCTCATTCCTAATCTCCTTTCTCTCATTCTTTCCTATTCTAAATTTTCTTCCTAACTTCTTCCTATTTTTCCTATTCTTCTAATCCTTCTTCTTTTCTAATTCTTCTCAACTTCTTCTTATTCTCTTCTTTTTCTTATCTCTTCTTCTTAACTCTTATTCCTATTCTTTCATCTATCTAACTATATATATATATATATATATATATATATATATATATATATATATATATATATATATATATATTTCTTATATATATATATATATATATATATATATATATATATATATATATACTAGGGGGTTTAAAGGGGGGTTTAAGGGGCTTAAAAAGGAGGGAAATGGGGGGGGGGGGACTGCTGCTGTAGCTGCTGCTACAGCAGCTGCTACTGCTATACTGCTGCTGTCGCAGCTGTATGCTGTTGCTACAGCTGTTTTCTTCTTCTTCTTCTCAAATTTTCTCCTTCTACCTATATATATATATATATATATATATATATATATATATATATATATATATATATATATATATATATATATATATCTCTCTCTCTCTCTCTATATATATATATATATATATATATATATATATATATATATATATATATATATAACACACATCTATATGTAAATATACATACACACATTTATCTATATATAAATACATACCCACATATCCTTATATATATAAATATATATATACACACACACACATATATATATATATATATATATATATATATATATATATATATATATATATATATATATATATATATATATATATAAACACACACACACACTCTCACTCACACACTACCACCACCACTCTCATGACAAACACCACCACCACTCTCATTCCTCTACACTCACACACACAAATTAAAATATATATATATAATACATACACAGATATATATATACATATATACATATCTACATATATACCACTCTATATATGAAAACCCCTAATTAATCCTTAACCTAGATTTTTAGGAAACCTAATAAATTCTATGGGCAAAGTGTGGAGAATCTCCTCCTCTACAATTATTGTGAAAGCGATAAATGGTAAAGAGGAATTAATGGAGAATTAAAAGCTTACCTAGAAAATGGGTTTCTTGAAGAAGAGCTTGGAAAGAAAGAAAGAAATTTGAGAGAGAGAGAGAGAGAGTTTGCTTTGTGGAGAAGAAAGAGGGGGGTGCTCACCTTGTGGCCGGCCATGGTGGGGTGGGTTATTGGGTTTGGGTGGATCCAATAAGCCCCCAAACCCAATAGACTTAGTTTGGGTTTAGTTTGTTTCGGTTTGGTTCGGTTTGTTTCTAATTAACCAATTAAGCCTCTAAAATGACTAATTAAGCCATGGAAGTTGGGTTTATGGTTTCAAGCTTAATTAGGATGGTATGTGGGCCAAGCCCAGCTAGTATGTGGGTCCCACTAGTGTCCAGGCTACCCGGGTCTCCAACTTAAGTCCGAATTGGATAAAATTCGAACTAAATCAAATAAATCCCTAAAAATCATATAAAATCAAATAAAATTCCTAAAAATTATAAAACTTGAAAAATAATGAAAATACCCCTAATTTGAAAACTGGGGGAGACAAATCTACCCTCCTAAAAAAAATTTCGTCCTCGAAATTGAACAAGAACTAACACAGCAATCATGAATTGAACAAGGAAAGAAAAAGATAGAATTTTACCTCAAGGCTCGAAGAGATATGGGAATCGCTCCCGCATATCGTCCTCCCTCTCCCAGGTGGACTCACCTGGAGAGTGGTGTCTCCATGCAACGCGAACCAAGAGAATGACCTGGTTCCGGAGCACCTTCTCTCTTCGGTCCAAGATCTCAACCGGCTTCTCTGGATAGCTGAGTGTCGGTCCCACTTCGATCTCTGAGTGGTCCAAGATGTGACTGGGATCTGCCACATACCATCTCAGCTGTGACACGTGGAACACGCAGTGCACTCCCTCTGTAGTGTCCCGCTCCTAGCGGTTCACTATGTAAGGCTTGTGGCTTGGCTAACTCGGTCGGAACCGAGTATTGGGGAAACTTACCGTCGGCATCGAATCGATCACGGACAAGTGCATAAGAACCTTTCCAATTAATGGATCGGTTTCTCTTGAAATGCGTCCAAGAGTTTTCTCTGGATGTTTTGCTGCTGGTTTTGCTGCTTGGTTTTGATGGATGCTTTTCTGAATGATTTTCGATGATTTGATTCTTGCCCGTTTTCATCGATTTGCATAGCATTCATTCTTGAGAATTCTGAGAGAAGAGAACACAACGAGACGGATTATTAATCAATCTTTTGGTGCCAATGCAGACTGACGCGTGACGGAAGGCTAAGCGTGCAAGTGTTCCTCTCTCTCTCGACGATTCTCTAAATTGGTGAGTGTAGATCTCTGTGGTGGTATTGTCCCTCTCGCTATTCCTTCATGCCAACAAAATAATTGTCTTGCAACATCCGTTGATCGATATCAAGATGCTAATGCCACAAGTCAATACCACTAAGATGCTAGAGATAGAACATTGAAATGAATTGATTACACTGCAATGAACTGAACATTGGAATGATTGAATTGATGCCTAGAATGATGGTTATGAAATGCTAAGAATGATCTTGTTGCCTATTACTTCAAATATTCTATGCACACTGTGTATATCGAGTCGGACACACATTCGCCTGACCATGGACAACTTGTATACAAGGATTGAGCAATAATTTCCTCGAACGGTACAGGGGCGCCTGTACTGATTCGGCCTAGGAGGAAATAATGAAGTGCTTTGGGGAACATGAGTAATGCGAGGCATCATAGAGGCTAGCTCCCTACTGTGCTGTCATCTCATTATCTTGAAGTCCCAAATGCAAATGAATGAATGAAAAGAGTCCATATGGTTTAACAACACCAGTGGTCACATCGTGGGAATGTATGCTAATCAATGTCTTATGCAGGGGCGGTAAGTATATTATTATTATCCTGTATCTTATGCAGGAAAGCTGGATTCGGCTAATGGTAAACTAAACATGGTTTATTGAACTACCATGTCACTTGAATTGTAATTTAATCTAAATGTCGCCTGTCCCTTATAAGTTCATATCTTTAAAATGCTTGTCATTAATAAAATGTTGGTTTAGCTGAGTGGGCCAACGGGGCTCACCAGCGCATTGTTATAATGTGCTGACCCCTCCTCCACAGGTACTGGAGAAGGCTTGGGCGCACATCGAAATTAAAGCTTTCAGAACTGTTGTTTCCTTTCAAGTTGTTTTTCCTAAAGACGCACAAAGTATTGCGGAGATTTCAAAGATAGCTGCTTATATTTCAAAGTACTAAAGGGGCGTGATGTATGGAACGGGAAATTATTTCATGGCAGCCTATCAGTTGTACTTCTTTTCATGAATCAATGTAGCCGAAAAGGCATTTCAAATATTATCGAAAAAAGTTGTATTCTGACTACAATCATCAATAAAATGAATATTTTCTTCCTATTCCGCTTGCTTAATGTTTCCGCAACTGTGGCTTATTTTTCAAATGTGATGAATTGATATAAATGTGCATGTTCTAGCCTTGTACAAGTGCAACTCCAGACTTGTACGGCATCACGCCTTAGCGAGGACGATCGATTCGGCGTGAATCGAAGCAAAGCGAGCGATTCCCCGAATCGGGGCGTGACAAGTTGGTATCAGAGCTAGGCTTCACTTCCTCGAATTTCAAAAATAAATGTTTCAAAAAGGAAGTCTTGATGCAAATTTTCTCGATTGATGGTGTCGATGGCGCTGGCATGAAATAATGTTCCATACAATAAGCCCATAAATATTTTATGAGTGCTAATGGAATTATTTCTTTGTTGTAGAATGACCAAGGGTGATAGCTCAAAGACGAATTCATCGTCTGACCCGATTGAAAAACTGATTAAGCAAATGGAGGCTCAGAGGAAGCAAAGCGAAGCTCAACATCGCGCGCTTCAGGAGCAGCTTCAGTATCAGTTTCAGGAGCAGCTGGATGCTCAACAAAAGCAAGTTGATAGTCTAACTCAGATTGTCATCAAGCTGTCGGCCGATTCTAATGTTTCTGCAAAGGCCGCAGCAACCGAGACCGTGGAGGTGCCGACAGAGAAACCTGAGACGCCGACACGGAAGAGGACAAGCTTCAAGTTCTCTGAATTTAAAAGTTGCGACCCGCCTGAGTTTGATGGGAAAGAGGAGCCAGATGAGGTGATGGGCTTCTTGAACACACTAGAGGGCTATTTCCTAATGTTAGAGATTCAGGGCAGTAAGAGAGTGGAGTGTACTGCTGTACAACTTCGCCTCAAGGCCCAGGAATGGTGGATTTCGCAGAGACAGGAACTTTGCGGAAATAGTCAGGATATAAAGATGTCTTGGGAGGCCTTTAAGCAGGCTTTCATTACTCACTTCATTCCACCCGCTGTCCGACAACAAAAAGAGAATGAGTTCATTGTACTTCGACAAGGCAGTATGTCAGTGCATGACTATGAGACAGAGTTTTTGAAGAGAGTCGCATTCGCTGGGTACATGGTACCGAATGACGATGCCAAGCGAGGAAGATTTGTGCAAGGCTTGAATGAAGGCCTAGAGAAGGATGTGCTAAATCGGAAATGTACGTCTTACCGGGAGGCGTACGAGACAGCTCTCGAGATGGAGAGATTTCATAAACCGGCTAGTCGTGAGACAATGAAGAGCAACCAAGGACTCAATAATCAGAAACGACCTTGGTCTGCTAGCAGGAATGACGCACCTAAGCGTCACAATACTGGAGACAATCAAGGGCCTCAACATACAGAACGTTGTAAATTTTGTAACCGTTGGGGACATCGATCCGAAGATTGTCGGGTAAAGTGTTTCAAATGCGGCGAGCAGGGCCACAAGGAAGCTGACTGCAGAAATAGAGGAGGGAATCAGTATCCTCCTCGTGGGCATAACAATAATCAGTATCGTGGGCATAACAACAACCACAACCGGGGACAATATAACAACCAGCATCGTGGCGGAGCGCCACCAGCCTTACCGGCTCCAGCTGGGAATGCACCGAATCAACAAGGTGGGCAAGCAAGGGTTTATGCCTTGACTCAGGCAGAGGCCCAGACCGCGGAGAATGTTATAACAGGTACGTTGCTATATAAAGGCACACCTGCAAGAGTACTTTTTGATTCTGGCGCTACTCATTGCTTTATCTCTTCTGATTTTGCAACGGAAAATAAATTTTGTATGACTCAACTAAAGACAGCTTTGTGTGTTAGCACTCCTTCGGGAGTAGATATGCCTGCAACTTTGATTTGCAGGGACGGCTACATTAAAATTGGAGGCAAGACTTTATCTCTGGATGCAATTGTACTCGACATCAAAGAGTACGATATCATCTTGGGAATGGACTGGCTCAGCGCCTGTCATGCAACGATTGACTGTGCGGATAAGAGAGTTGTGTTTCGCCTAACCGGAGAAACAGAGTTCTCTTACTCGTGCGGCTCGGCGTTCCAAGGACCTATGGTAATATCGGCAGTTACAGCAAGGCACATGTTGTACTCTGGGTGTGAAGGGTTCCTTACATCTGTTTTTGATACTCAGATGAAGGGTGTGGATTCGAATCAGACCGAAATTGTGGCAGAGTTCTCCGATGTGTTTCCGGACGAGATACCTGGGATGCCGTCGGATAGAGAAATTGAATTCACAATTGACACATTTCCGGATACTCGTCCGATATCTAAAGCGCCGTACAGGATGGCTCCGGCAGAATTGAAGGAACTAAAGGTACAGCTACAAGAATTATTAGACCGGGGATACATTCGTCCAAGTGTATCTCCATGGGGAGCTCCAGTACTGTTTGTAAAGAAGAAGGATGGAACGATGCGGCTATGCATCGATTACATAGAACTGAATAAGGCAACCATCCGTAACAAGTATCCTTTGCCAAGGATAGATGATCTATTCGATCAGCTACAAGGGGCGACCGTGTTTTCAAAAATCGATCTTCGTTCAGGATACCATCAGTTGAAGATCAGACCCGAAGATGTTCCTAAGTCAGCATTCCGTACGAGATACGGACACTATGAGTTTTTGGTTATGCCATTCGGCTTGACTAATGCTCCAGCAGCCTTCATGGATTTAATGAATAGAGTATTTTGACCGTTCTTAGATAAGTTTGTTGTTGTGTTCATCGATGACATCTTGATCTACTCAAAGGATAGAGAGACTCATGTCGAGCACTTAAGAGAAGTACTTCAGACGCTGCGGGACAACCAGCTCTATACAAAACTAAGCAAGTACGAATTTTGGATGAACAGCGTGTCGTTCCTAGGACATGTTGTTTCGGCGGAAGGTGTTGCCGTCGACCCAAAGAAGATTGAGGCAGTGGTGGACTGGAAGCAGCCTGCAT
Source organism: Iris pallida (assembly GCA_029216955.1). Classification (NCBI taxonomy): domain Eukaryota; kingdom Viridiplantae; phylum Streptophyta; class Magnoliopsida; order Asparagales; family Iridaceae; genus Iris; species Iris pallida. The sequence continues at coordinate 11,243,237 of JANAVB010004998.1, read as the reverse complement.
CAGCTAGTGAAATACGAAGTTTCCTTGGTTTAGCCGGGTACTACCGTAGATTTGTGAAGGACTTCTCGAGAATCGCCTCGCCTTTGACTCGCCTGACTCAGAAGGGAGTCGTATTTAAGTGGACGAACAACTGTGAGAGTAGCTTCCAAGAACTCAAGCAGCGGCTCGTCACGGCCCCAATTTTAGCACTTCCGGAAGGCTCTGAGGGATTTCAGATCTATAGTGACGCGTCGAGACTTGGTTTGGGATGTGTTCTTATGCAACATGGGAAGACCATATCTTATGCTTCGAGACAACTCAAACAGCATGAGAAGAATTACCCAACACATGATTTGGAACTGGCGGCGATTGTGTTCGCGTTGAAATTGTGGCGACACTATCTCTATGGTGTGTCCTGCGAGATCTTCACGGATCACAAAAGCCTGAAATATATATTCACACAAAAGGAATTGAATTTGAGGCAGCGGCGCTGGTTAGAATTGATCAAGGACTATGACTTGACAATCTCTTACACGCCGGGTAAAGGGAACGTGGTAGCTGATGCCTTGAGTCGAAAGTTTGTGGGATCACTAGCAATAGCAAAAGAGGTACTATGGGATCTTGAAGAGATGGGCATCGAGTTCAGGATCCGTCCGCAGAATGTGCAGTTGGCTCAGTTACAACTTGAGCCGAGTCTCCAGGAAAGGATTAAGTTTGCTCAGAAGGATGACCCGTTTCTGCAGAAGATACGCGAGTTGATTCTAGCAGGAAAGGCGTCGGACTTTACCGTTGAAGATGACACTATTCGTGTCAAGGGAAGATTGTGCGTCCCTAAGGACGAGAATATCAGGAAGAAAATACTGACCGAGGCTCATTTCGCGAAGTATTCCTTGCATCCGGGAGGCACGAAAATGTATAAGGATCTACGCTCAACCTTTTGGTGGCATGGTATGAAGAAGGATGTGGCGCTATTCGTGTCACAGTGCATGGATTGTCAGCGTGTAAAGGCCGAACATCAACGGCCAGGCGGAGAACTACAAAATTTGGCTATTCCACTGTGGAAGTGGGATAATATCTGTATGGATTTTATAGTTGGCTTGCCAAGAACTCAGAAGGGAAATGATGCGATTTGGGTTATCGTGGATAGATTAACCAAGTCGGCACATTTCATTCCAATAAAAGTTACATGGGGAGTAGAACGGTTGGCTCAGATCTACATAAATGAAATTGTCAGATTGCATGGGGTGCCAGCTTCTATAGTGTCGGATAGAGATGGAAGATTCTTGTCGCAATTTTGGATAAGTTTACACTCGGCAATGGGCACAAAGTTGAACTTCGGTACGGCTTACCATCCGCAGACTGATGGTCAGACAGAGAGAGTAAATCAGATCCTTGAGGATATGTTGAGATTGTGCATGCTCGACTCGAAGACAAGTTGGGACGCGCATCTCGCACTAGCAGAATTTGCCTATAACAACAGTTACCAGGCAAGTATCCAAATGGCCCCGTACGAAGCCTTATATGGACGGAAATGTCGATCACCGATATGCTGGGATGAAGTCGGTGAACGGCAAGTGCTCGGACCATTCGAGATTTTGGAGAAGGTAGCCTCAGTGGCTTATCGACTTGCACTACCTCCGGCTCTGGCTGATGTGCACGATATCTTCCATGTATCTCAACTTCGGAAGTACGTGCATGATCCAAGTCACGTAGTGAATTTCGACCAGCTGCAGCTGAGCGCTGACCTATCCTACACTGAAGAGCCTGTCCAGATTTTGGACAGGAAAGAGAAAGTTTTGCGGAATCGGGCAGTGTCTCTAGTCAACGTGCTGTGGCGGAACCATGCTGTCGAGGAGTCGACATGGGAATTAGAGGAAGAGATGCGAGTGAAGTACCCCTCGATGTTTGATAATTTTGAGGTAGGACCTTTGCTTTAAGTTTCGAGGACGAAACTTTTTCTTAGTGGTATATTATGTAGTGTCCCGCTCCTAGCGGTTCACTATGTAAGGCTTGTGGCTTGGCTAACTCGGTCGGAACCGAGTATTGGGGAAACTTACCGTCGGCATCGAATCGATCACGGACAAGTGCATAAGAACCTTTCCAATTAATGGATCGGTTTCTCTTGAAATGCGTCCAAGAGTTTTCTATGGATGTTTTGCTGCTGGTTTTGCTGCTTGGTTTTGATGGATGCTTTTCTGAATGATTTTCGATGATTTGATTCTTGCCCGTTTTTATCGATTTGCATAGCATTCATTCTTGAGAATTCTGAGAGAAGAGAACACAACGAGACGGATTATTAATCAATCTTTTGGTGCCAATGCAGACTGACGCGTGACGGAAGGCTAAGCGTGCAAGTGTTCCTCTCTCTCTCGACGATTCTCTAAATTGGTGAGTGTGGATCTCTGTGGTGGTATTGTCCCTCTCGCTATTCCTTCATGCCAACAAAATAATTGTCTTGCAACATCCGTTGATCGATATCAAGATGCTAATGCCACAAGTCAATACCACTAAGATGCTAGAGATAGAACATTGAAATGAATTGATTACACTGCAATGAACTGAACATTGGAATGATTGAATTGATGCCTAGAATGATGGTTATGAAATGCTAAGAATGATCTTGTTGCCTATTACTTCAAATATTCTATGCACACTGTGTATATCGAGTCGGACACACATTCGCCTGACCATGGACAACTTGTATACAAGGATTGAGCAATAATTTCCTCGAACGGTACAGGGGCGCCTGTACTGATTCGGCCTAGGAGGAAATAATGAAGTGCTTTGGGGAACATGAGTAATACGAGGCATCATAGAGGCTAGCTCCCTACTGTGCTGTCATCTCATTATCTTGAAGTCCCAAATGCAAATGAATGAATGAAAAGAGTCCATATGGTTTAACAACACCAGTGGTCACATCGTGGGAATGTATGCTAATCAATGTCTTATGCAGGGGCGGTAAGTATATTATTATTATCCTGTATCTTATGCAGGAAAGCTGGATTCGGCTAATGGTAAACTAAACATGGTTTATTGAACTACCATGTCACTTGAATTGTGATTTACTCTAAATGTCGCCTGTCCCTTATAAGTTCATATCTTTAAAATGCTTGTCATTAATAAAATGTTGGTTTAGCTGAGTGGGCCAACGGGGCTCACCAGCGCATTGTTATAATGTGCTGACCCCTCCTCCACAGGTACTGGAGAAGGCTTGGGCGCACATCGAAATTAAAGCTTTCAGAACTGCTGTTTCCTTTCAAATTGTTTTTCCTAAAGACGCACAAAGTATTGCGGAGATTTCAAAGATAGCTGCTTATATTTCAAAGTACTAAAGGGGCGTAATGTATGGAACGGAAAATTATTTCATGGCAGCCTATCAGTTGTACTTCTTTTCATGAATCAATGTAGCCGAAAAGGCATTTCAAATATTATCGAGAAAAGTTGTATTCTGACTACAATCATCAATAAAATAAATATTTTCTTCCTATTCCGCTTGCTTAATGTTTCCGCAACTGTGGCTTATTTTTCAAATGTGATGAATTGATATAAATGTGCATGTTCTAGCCTTGTACAAGTGCAACTCCAGACTTGTACGGCATCACGCCTTAGCGAGGACGATCGATTCGGCGTAAATCGAAGCAAAGCGAGCGATTCCCCGAATCGGGGCGTGACACCCTCTAGTGCGGGCGGTAACTCCAGTCGGTAAGCCACTGCACCGACCCTGTCCAAGATACGGAATGGTCCGATGTATCATGGACTAAGCTTCCCGCCGCCACCAAAACGAATCGTACCACGCATCGGAGAAATCCGCAGAAACACAAGATCATCAACCTCAAACTCCAATGGTCTCCGGTGGCTATCGGCCCAATGTCGTTGCCTATCCTGCGCCACCCGAAGTCGATCTCTGATAACCCTGACCTTCTCTGCAGCATCCACTACCATCTCAGGGCCAAGCAAAACCCTCTCGCCGACATCATCCCAAGACAAGGGAGTACGGCACCTCATTCCGTATAGAGCCTCGAAAGGTGACATCTCTATACTGGCTTGGTAGCTGTTGTTGTAAGCAAACTCTACTAAGTGAAGGTGGTCCTCCCAAGATCTCCCAAAGTCCAAGACACAGGTACGCAGCATATCCTCGAGGGTCTGAATCGTCCTCTCCGACTGCCCGTCTGTCTGGGGGTGGTATGCGGTACTGAACTTGAGCGATGTGCCCAAGCTAAGCTGCAAACTCCTCCAGAAGTGGGAAGTGAATCGGCTATCCTGATCCGAGACTATACTCACTGGAACCCCGTGCAATTGGACTATCTGCCGCACGTACATCTCGGCCAACCACTCCGTCGATAAACCCACCTTGAAAGGCAAAAAGTGGACCGATTTGGTCAATCGATCAACAATGACCCAAATCGCATCCTTCCCTCCTGGAGAGCGCGAAAGCCCAGATACAAAGTCCATAGTGATATGCTCCCACTTCTACTCAGGAATGGGTAGTAGCTGGAGCAATCCACCGGGTCTTTGCCTCCCGGCCTTCACCTGCTGGCACACCAAGCATCTCACGTTTCATGCCATACCACCAAACATGCTGTCTCAAGTCTCTATACATCTTGTTGGCTCCTGGATGCATAGAGTACTGAGAACGGTGTGCCTCCTGAAGAACCTCCTCCTGAAGTCCTCCGCTCGGCACGTACAATCTGGTACCATGCCTCAACGACCCATCCCCTGCTATAGAGAACTCATCCAACAGTCCTGCCTGGACCTGCTCCCTGATGACTCTCAGAGCCTCATCCTCAAACTGAGCTGCCCTGACCCTGTCCATCAGCTCTGACTGCACCTGGAGACCCCACATCTGCGCTTCGAACCCTGGAACTATCACCTCTATGCCCAAGCTCTCCAGATCTGCCAGAAGGTGACGATCCATCGTCAAACACATGGCCACGGGATACCTGCTCAAAGCATCCGCGACCACGTTGGCCTTCCCCGGATGGTACTGTAAGGATATATCAAAATCCTTCATCAGCTCTAACCATCGCCTCTGTCTCATATTCAGCTCCTTCTGGGTAAACACGTACTTCAAGCTCTTGTGATCAGTATAGATCTCAACTCGTTCTCTGTACAGATAGTGTTTCCACAGCTTCAAAGCAAAGATGACCGCTGCCAGCTCCAGATCGTAGGTAGGCTGTAGAAGCATGGAAAATATTGCTTTTAGTCCCACATCGGAAAGGAGAAAAAGAAAGGGCTCACTCCATTCTATAAATATAGCCCCCTTTCCTCCTTCGAAAAGGGCACCTACTTCTCTTCCTTTCTTCCAACTTGGACTCTTCCTACTATGCACCTTTGGGTGCTAAGTCGAAGAAGTCTAGGGCAGCGCGGGCTCGTCGAGCTCGGTCAGCTGTCCCAACCTCTGACCATCAGAGCATCCCGCTACGCGGGCCTCTAATGGAAAGTTGTACAGAACCGCCCGTGTCCAGCCCCCGACGGCAAACGGATAGGGTGGTTCTCAAGAGTCTCCCAACAAAGATCAAGGACAAGTACTTTTACTAGTCCCACATCGGGGAGCGAACATAATATTTACGCACTCGTGTGCTCGAGATACCCGGGTCCACAAAGCGAGTGCAAAGGTTGATCGAGATGTCCTTGGCTTGCGAGATGTGATCCTTCACAAGCACAAGGAAAGAAGGGGAGTCTTATGTGACTGAAAACCCAGAAAGCTCCATGCGGCCCATGAGGATTTTATGCGGCTTAAAAAAAACCAGAATGCTTCATGCGGCTCAGAAAGCTTCATGTGGCCCAAAGGTAGTAGGGGGGCCTTATGCGGCCCAAAATCAACAGAGAGCCCATGCGGCTCAGAGAGCTCATGCGGCTCAGAGACCCATGCTGCCCGAGCATCTATGTGCCTCCAACAAGTCCTATGCGGCTCAAAGAGGAGCCACGTGCCCTTAAATAGCTCTCTCATTTGGCGTTTAATACCTTGACGGCTGACAGCTTTGACGAAGTGACAGTTCTGACAAGAAGATATCATTATGACTCCGTCATGATGACGGACTCCTCGGGAAGCAAAGAAAATCTCTGACACGATCTTCTGAGAGTCAGAAAGCTTCATGTGTCCTTGACACGTGGACAGTCGTATGCGGTCCAAGCGGAGGCTCCCCCATGCGGCTCACGAAGATCGGTCCCATGCGGCTAAAGGAGAATAGTCCCATGCGGCTCACGAAGACCAGCCCCATGCGGCTCACGAAGACTAGCCCCATGCGGCTCACAATGACCATCCTCATGCAGCTCATAAGGACTATCTCCATGCGGTTCACTCATACTCATGCGGCTCAAATCACTACTATGCGGCCCAAATGTTCAAGGGGGGACCACTTCTAGGTAACCTGGACACGTGGCCAGCTTTATGCGGCCCAACTTTCCTGCGGCTCAGACACACGGCGTGATATCAGGGCACGTAGCATCAGATTGATCGAAATCACCCAGCAAATCCTAATGAAATATTGGGATCAAATCAGATCATTTGCAAATAAGCCAATTAAAGACACGTGTCGAAGAATCCGAGGTTGGCATGATAAATCAGGAGGATTTATGTCAATCAACATTAACTACCCATAAAAGATTTGATGCAATCATATTTATTGCTCAAATCTCAAATGACCGGCCCAGATTTAATGATCCTTGGCCGTCGACTTCCAAGAATGGGCAATCATTGTAAACCCTAATGAGGCCTCCCACTCTTATAAATAGCAGGGTGCCATTCCCTTACGAAGACAGAGAGACGGAGATACGAATACACATACATACAGAGAGAGAGAGAGATACAGAGACAGACGCACATAGAGACAAAGAGAGCCAGAAAGCTTGAAGAGAGAGCATTCCTTCATCAACGCCAAGCAGTTCTTCCACAGTGCCAAGAAGCTGCAACCGATCGTCCAAGGAGTAAGACAGAGCTGCCGTCGTTTTCCCAAGCCTCCACCGTCACCCCCCAGAATCTAAAATAAACAATTGTACTTAGATTGCTATACCTAGGTTTTCGTTCCTAGGCTTTCTTTGTACAAGCGAGTTTGTATTGTGAAGTAAAAGTCCAGTCTTCCGATAATTGTTCTGCTCTTTTATATTTCATGGAAAACACGATGGCGACTCTGCTGGGGACAAACTTCTCTACGGCTGAGGAGTTGGTGACGCAATCGGATGCAGCCAAACTTGGCTCCCCACAACAGAAGATGGTCGTCCGCTTTGACCAACAGGCGTTTGAAGAAATGCTCTCTGAAGGAAGTGCTGGCCCGATCCAGAAGCGAACCCGCACAAAGAAAGCTCGCTGCGAGTGGAGGCCAAAATCATTTGCTCCTCCACAAGCTCTGGACGGGGTACTCTCTGCTACCCAAGACGGCGAAGGCGATTCTCATACGGCTCCACGTCGAGCCGTAGAGCACTATGTTGTCCCTAAGTTCGGCAGAGGAAAGCACTACGATGCTGGACTTGCAGGGACAAAGAGTGATTCCATGCGCCCCAAGAAGAAGCCGAACACTCCTGTGGCCAAATCTGCCAACCACATGCAGGAGACTCATGCGGGTGAATCAGCCAGCCGCATGAAGAAAGTTTATGCGGCCAAGTCATCCAACCACATGAAGAAATCTCATACGGCTGAGACTTCCAGCCGTATGAAGAAAACCGATGCGGCTACGTCTGCCAGCCGCATGAAGACTATTGATGATAGCCGCATGACGTCTATTCACTACAACAAAAAACCCTTTTAATGACGGCTAAAAAGCGTCATTAATGACGAACCATGACGCTTTTTTTTCCACAGCAACCGTTATGAAAACGGGTGTTATAAATGTTTTTTAAAAGTGTCATAAAATAACCGTCATGAATAGTTTATATAAAAACGTTATGAATAGTTAATATATAGTGCACAATTCAGAACAATTTTAAAACGTCATGAATAGATAATATGTATAGGCTCAATGCAGCACATTTAAAACACTCATATTACTGAATTCATCACATTTATAACACTCAATACTGCACATTATATATTACTTTCCAAAAACTTTTCAATTCAATTTTAAAACAACAACTTTGAACTATATTCACAAGAAAACATCGAAATGTTATATCACCATCTTCATTACATTATCTCAAAATAGGGTATCCAAATACATATATTTACAACTACTACTTAAATGAATCCTCAAAACAAGTAACTACTTTGGCTTCAACTTGAGCACATCAAAACTGTCAACATCACGTGTAGCAAATCCTACCACTGCAATAATAGTTGCATCTTCATGTGCACCTGAGAAAGAAAATTAATACTAGTTAGCTACAATTCCACCATGCATCTATAACAAGTATTATCAACACATTAAGATAACACCAACTTACAAATTTGAAAATAGAGAGAGCTCTATGAGCTAATCTTCAAAAACTTCAATGACTAAGGCATTAAAAACGATATATCAATGGTTCATGCTTTAAACCTCATCTTCTTAAATTTTAGTTTAACTAAAGGTAGAATTAGAACTACTAATTTTTTTTTAAGTTTGAACAATCAAATTTTTTTTCCGCATCCCAACTAACAGGTAGTACCTCCTTGCTATGACCCTGCATGTTTTAAGATACAAGGTAAACAATAATATGTGAAATATAATGACTGGATAATGCATGCGTTCAAAGTTCTAAATCATATTGCCCAGTTAGAGATAATTTTGTCTCAGAGGACCTGTAGTGTGTGCGCCTTCCTTTTCGCGTCGAAATCAAAAATTGACACCACATTTTCTGCAGCTGCAGCCAGAAACTGGCCAGTTCCAGGCTGAAATCTCACTTGATGGGACCTACCCTGCTCGTCAATAGTTAGATTAGTTCCAAGAATGCAGACATAACCTCAGAGAAAAACAAAAGAAATTTTTCTTTAAAAATAACTATATTTAGTTAAGTCACCAAACCAACCTTGGAATAAAGCACCCCCAAAGGCTGACCAACATTCCACACACGTATTTCACCACTGTCATCACAAGAGCACAAAATATTGGTCTTTTTTGGATGAAAATCCAGTGAAGTCACTTGGGAATTATGTCCAGTAAACATATGCAAAGAAAAGCTTGGCTGCAAAACAAGCCATAAAATTGCAAACAAATTGGGCGTATTAGGGACCAGAAGATTAGTACAAGCCAAGTACAGATTAAATCAGATAAGAGAAGCACAAAGATGCCAAATGAAAATTCAAGCTGGTCATGAAGAAAATACTATGGTCTGTCAAAAATAATTCTAAATGAATAGGTGTCGAAAGAAAGGATAAGGATGCGTATAAAGGTGAAGGTGTGATTGCTAGATACTTAATTATTGCAATACTTGTGGCCAATCATGAAGCGAATAACAATTCCTTTCTCATGCTCTAATTTTTGGAGAGCATCGCCTATTAAACATAGAAGAGTAAGACATGTCATATTGTATGATTCCAAAAACTTCAGAGAGGTAGACAAAAAAAAGTAATGATTTGATATATAAGAATAAAATTATAAAGATTGAACCACTAAAACTTACACCTTTTAGGACATCAGAACCCATATATAATTCATGGTCCATGAACATGATTCTCACTAGTAACTGGAAGTGTAAATAGAAGTTGTTTTTGTTGGTGTCCCAATGTAAACATTTTTTCTATGAAAAATAATATTTTTACAACCTACAAGAAATTTAAGGAAGTATTTATCTACCACGATGCAGATACAAACTGATTATAGATTAAGGATACAAAATAAAGATGAAATATGCAGCTGACTTATACCAATTATTACTGAAATTTTCATGAAGTATGATATGTCCCGGAATGACCATCCATATGCCAAATTGCAACTTGCCTTAACCTAAACTAAAATCCAGTAGCTTCCTAGTATATCTGTCTCCCTAGTTATTACATCAAAACTATATAATGATTACCTTAAGTGAGATATATGGAATAGCAAACCAAGAAAGCTAAGGAAACTATATCTTCATCTCTGATATCCTAATTAAGCATAATCAACTACAAGAAGAGGTCTTATTCACCCTTGACTCAATAATTGAGAGAGAAAATGCAGAATATCTAACATATAGAATGGCAGACAGGAATCTACAATCACAAATTCTATGCAATTTTTATTCTAATTTTTGAAGTAATCAAGCAATTGCTAAGGGGTAGAAGAAGACCTTGAGGCATCCAGGTCTCCCTCACGGAGTCCCGCCTCTTCCTGCTACTAAATGCAGTGTTAATCCCGATAACAACAAAAGCCTTCTTCTTCTGTTGATTCAATCCCACGGTCGCTTGACCCCCCTCCAGGCCCGTAAGCTCTTGAGAGCTACGAGTGGCTGCAAGCTCCATCTGTAGCGTAGATATCGTCTTATCCAATGATCTGAGGCCAATCAAATTCCCAAAAAAACGGACGGAAAAATGTCGGTTTAACGAAATCGAAAGTTAATACATCAGAAAAAGATTAGTAATCTCTGGTGTACGCAATGTATGGCTTCATGGGTCTTGGCCACCTCATCCATCACATCTTTATCCTGGCCAAGCTTCTGTACCAACAAGTAAAGTTACGATCAATAGAAGATAAAAACTACATATAAAACATTGATTTGCATTGGCAGAGAATTAAGACCAACTGACCCTTTTGGTAATGCAGCCTTCGGAGAGGACTTGAAAATTAGGGTTAGGGTTTTGGAGTTGGGTTAGGGTTAGGATTTTGGAGTTGGGGGAAAGGAAGGAGAAGAAGAGGAGAGGAGGGTGTAAGGAAGAGGAACTGACCCATGAAGGCTTCGGATCCGAGGCCGACGTCGGAACCGATGAAGCGGCGGTGGTTGCGGACCCACGACATCGACGACGTCGGAAGAAGGAGAGGGAGAGCACGTAGAAGAGGACGAGCAGAACCTTAACACTCCTCCTTCGCGTTCTTGTCGATCGCGTACGCAACGGCCTCGAGCTTGTCCTGGAGGGCGACGAGGAGCGTGAGGCCCTCCTCGAAGATTTTGGATCTAGGGTTAGGGTTTTGGAGTTGGGGGAGAGGAGGGAAAAGAAAGGAGGAGAAGGACAAGATCAGAATGTTTTGGGGGAGAGGCGGGCTATAAGCAAGGATTTTGCCAAAAATTGAAGTTAAAAAATATTACAAGTTTGCCACCGCTTTAAACTATTAATAACGCTTTGTTTTATAAACGTTATAAAAAGCCCAAAATTAGCCCAAACCGTCATAGAAAAAAGGTATTTTTCAACTTAATAACGCTTATGTATCAGCCGTCATTAAAACTCCTTGTCGAGCGTCATTAATAGGTCTTTTTGTTGTAGTAATTCTACGTGGCTCTGTCTTCGACCGCCTGTCTTATGGTCCTGATCTCTTGTGTTCCCAAGAAGATATGTCTGACTCTCTCCAGTATCACTTAGACTCTTCCTACTATGTGCCTCTACGCACTAGAGCGAAGAAGTCTACGGCAGCGCGAGTTTGGCAAGCTCGATCCGCTGACCCAACCTCTGACCATCCGAGCGTCCCGCATACCGTTATACGGGCCTCAGATGGGAAGTTGTACAGGACCACTCGAGTCCAGCCACCGGCGGCAAATGGATAGAGAGGTTCGTAAAAGTCTCCCGAAATCCAGGGAGCAAACATGGTCGATCCCGACCCGTCTGACTTACATGAGGCCATCCTCCACATACGCAAGGAAAGAGAAGATGCATCAGGGTGCAAAGAGTCCTCCCACGGACGTCATTGCACCCAAGTCATCATCAACTGCTGCTGCAATAACGCGACGGTACGAGAAGACCGGCAGTCCGTCTTTCAAAGACTGCAACAGCCGTCTTCAGAAGACGAGGCGCTTCCCGTCATCTCCTGCAACTCTGCTCAGAAAGTCCCCGCTGATGGGAGAAGGAAGAAGACAAATGTTCCCAACCCGAAGATTTCAACCACTTCGACTAAAAGACTGTCGTCTAAGCGGGTGCCCACCACCGGAGTTTTCTAAGGCACCCGTTCTAAGACGAAATCTGTTACAGCGGGAGATTCGTCGTCCACAATGCTGGAGGTTACTGGGACTGGGGGTAGCACTCCTCCAAACCTCCACAACAACCCGATATTTTAAGAAGACGAGCCGGGGGAAACAACTCTCCCATCAGATACAGCAAACCCCGACGTCTCTGAGGACGTCCACAACTCCCAAGACGAGACGAACTCGGAGACTGGGGGTACCGCTCCTTCCGAATCTGAACCAGAAGAGAACATACCCACGTACCCCGATGACTTCTCACTACAAGAGTATGATTCGGAGAGCGCTCCTCCACCGCTCCGTCCGTCTCTTCTCACGTAAAGACGGTATTCATGACAGACAGTAGCCAAGGTAGTTCCAGTGATCGCCAACGCATCGACACACTCGAGGCCATATTGTTCGCCTTGGTCAAGTCTGTGGACGAGATCAAAGCGGCCCTTCTAACTCTGCAAGGAGGGACGCCTGGCCAAACAAGCACGGGTCCCGCGGTCAATGTGGACTCAAATTCAGCAGCACCGAACCCGGGCAATAATCCCCCTGAAGTAACGGCCCCTACCGCTGTGGATGAGGCCCGAGAAGCGAGAAGAGAGGTCCAGGAGCTCCGAGCCATGTTTCACGCTCGAGAAAACTCTCCAGACCTCAGAATACGGCAACCATACCCTATTGCCTGGAGGGTCGTCCCATTTCCGCCAAGATATAAGCCATTCAACATCAACCCGTATGATGGCAAGACCTTTGTAAGTCGGTACATCACTTACTTCGAGGTCACCATCGACAATCTGCCCCATGATGATGCCATCCTTACATGATTATTCATCGAGGCATTGGAAGGAATCGCCTTCGACTGGTATCGCAATCTGTCGGACAACTGCATCCACTCTTTTGCCGACTTCAAGCGCATGTTCTTGGAAAGATTCTATGAAGTAGGGCAGGACATCACCATGTCTACCCTCATGGACGTTGTCCAAGGGAAGAAAGAGCTCACAAGGAACTACATTGAGCAGTTTCGCCAAACCGCAATGAAGCTGCCGTCTGGAAATCCAGATTCCTCCTTGATTGAAATTTTCCAAAAGAGACTACTTTCAACAATCAGTCTCTGGATGGGCGAAAGTCAATTCAAGGACTGGAAGACGTTTATCATCAGTGCCACAAGCGCCAAAGAACGACTGAAGAAGGCTCGCCAACTGGGATTACACATCTCGGAGGGAGAGAACAAGGGCAAGCGTCCTTACACCAACAACGACAATGGGGGTAGCTCCGCCAACAATCGAGACAACAAGGGCAAGCAGGTTATGGTGGCCGACACAGCACAGAAACCTGAGCCAAAGCCAGCAGACAAACAATGGCCGCAAATCACTTACTCCTTCGAAGACGGTCACGTCAAGCCCATCTTAGACATGCTCATACAAGGAAACAGAATTCAGCTTCCTCCACCAAGACGAGAACCGCGGCCGGCAGAGATGGAGAACCCGAAATTCTGCCATTATTACCGCTACGTCCACCATGCTACACACGACTACTACCAGCTAAAATGGTACATCCAAAATCTCATCGATTCGAACGCTCTGGCCATCAATTTCGAAGAGGTAACCGTGGCAGCCAACATGGTGTCAGTACAATTCGGCAGCTTCTCTCCGACGGAAACTCAAGACGGTGTGGTCCCCATCCCTTTGGCGATAATGGAGATTGCTAATCTCCCACCTCCCCGAGATCAGGATACTGGTTTAGTGCCTCTCACCACATCACGAGGAGAGATCATGTGGGTTCATCCAGACTTGGTATCTGAAGTGACTCAGCCTATGCCAAGAGTGGAAAAGTCAGGTCCTGCCGCACAATCTCGGCAGATATCGAAGAGGCTACAGCCGTCCTTACTCGGTCTGGGGCACAATCTCAACCTGCGGCTGACAAACCCGGCTGAAGATCATCAGCCCACTACAACTGACGCTCCGAGATCGGCTCAGCCTCCGACGACCGACAAGCCTAGGCCGAGGGAGACTCGCTTTGACAAATCCCTCCGAAAAGAGGCATCACAAGGGCTGGAGAAGCCCTAGAACTTCGACATCTTAGCGCAGTTGGCCAACACACCGGCCAAATTGTCATTATACAAGCTACTAAGACTCTCCAAAGATGTTCGCGCGACTTTGAGCGATGCACTCCAAAATGCCGACGTATACCTGGCTCAGGTCAACCTCACAGGAGAAAACTCGCCTGCAGATCTCTAAGACAGCGCTTGCACGGGAGCGATGCCCAATATTGTCTTCACTCCGCAGGACATGCTCATCAAAACTAACCTGCATGATCGCCCGCTATACTACACTGGATACATCGGCGACGTAAAGGTGGATCGGATGCACATCGATCCTGGCTCTTCCATAAGCATCATCCCGAAGGGTCTGTTACATCATCTCCGTATTCCAATGCATCGTCTGATGCCTACAAGCACCGCCATCAGCAGTTTCAATTCGGGCAGGAGCTACCCAATTGGGAAGATTCGTCTGAAGTGTCAGATTGGCGATCTCCAATCAGAAGTCACCTGCTACGTCATAGATGCAGACACTTCATACAACATCCTCTTGGGGTGCCCGTGGATACACGATTATATGATCGTACCTTCCATACTGCACTAGTGCTTTAAATATGTCGACAAGCACGGCTTCGTGAGGACAGAATTTGCTGACATCGATCCTTTCAAAGGAGTCGAATCCTACTACTCAGACTCCTGTCTGTACGAACAGTCAAAGAAGCATCTTGGTGAAGGAGATATACAAACTCGTACCGAGACAACTACAGGATCAGAAGAACCTCTGACGATCCACCTCCAAGCTCGCAAACCTGGCAAGTCTGTACCCCTTACCGCCACTCTATGTAAGGACGTAATCAGCCTCTCGGCATAAGAAGAGCAGATGATAATCCGGCTACCAAGGTCTGGCCAAGTGCTAAGATCCATAACGGAGCCACTAACAATCAGGCTGCCAAGAGTCGGCCTGCCGCAAACGAAGAAGCTCTATCCCTCCGACAAGCTAATGACGATACGCCTTCCCAAGAAGGGTCGTCACCCCGATGCAAGGCCTGGAACTTCTAGCAAACCAACCACTCCCCGCCCAGCATCAAGTACCAAGTTGGGGGTCGCTAGTCTGCCAACAACTCCACGCTCTGCTCCACCAGCTAAACCCTTGACGATCAAGCTGCCCAGGTCGTCTTCTCAGTCTTCATTTATACAGGGGGTAGCCGAAGAGGAACCGGAGCTAGCCAAGTATATGGCTGCCCACACTGATGTTTCCTCCGCTGATGATGTAATCCCCCTAGAAAAGATACCTTACTTCATCAATAAAGGGCTATCTTTGAACTACCTCGAGCTTAATAAGCTTTGTACAATGTATGCTATGGAACATGGTATAGGCACTCACCTACACACACAGGTGACAAATGTGTACACCGTAATCCAGCTTACTCCAGTGGAAGACACTTACCGCATAATCGAGGGAGGGGACTGTAGGTCCTGAAAAATCAAGTTGTATCAATCAACAAAAGTCAAAAATTCAAGATATTCATCATTTTGATGAATTATACAGACAACAGATTGTGCAGACATCACTTTGCGAAGGTTGGTTTGCGCATGTTTCCAACTGTGCAGGCTGACGTGGCAGAAGTCATCATTGACTGAATCAAATCAGATCTTCCTGACAGCTGACAACACGAATAACGAGGAGACTGTTCGTTTTTGACGCCGCACAGTGCTCGAGGGCGGCTGACAGGTGGCAGCGCAATCCGTGGTTGCGTAAACCATTCATGCGCAATCCGTAGTTGCGCAAACCATTCATGCGCAGTCTGAGTCTGCGTAAACTAAAGTCTGCGCAGTTCACTTTGTGTATTCTACCAACATAACTGATCAATTACATGTGTTATTCATGCCATCAATTGCTCATTACGTGGCAACTGTCTATGCACGATCATGCGCATTTCAATCAAATAATGCCATGTGTCTCAGATAGTTGGCCCACGATCCAGTAACTGCCTGCGCAGTCCATATCTGCGCAAACCAGTTGCTGCACAAATCAGCTTGCGCAGTCCAAAATAACTGAAAGTTATTTATTTTCAGAACTCTATAAATAGAGTTTCAAGTCTTCATTTCAAGGGGGATCAAGATCAGAGATCAGAAATCAGAGAGTTCAGGAGTTCTTGCCAAAGTGCTGCTGCATTCTTTCGAGACTTTTGTCTTCAACTTCAGAGGCTTTTGCCTTCAATTTCCAGAGTTGTTTTCAACTTCAAAGGCTTCGTCTTCAAAGTTCACATCGTCCAAGGGATAAAGCAATCGTCATCAAGATTGGATTCCTATAGTTGTAATTTTTCCAGAATTCTTGTAATCTTTATTACAGTTTGTATCAATAAAGTTTTATACTTTTATTTTTGCAAACAAAATGACGACTCTGCTGGGGACAACTTTCTCCTCCGACGAGGAAGTAGCAACTCAATGTGATGTAGCGTCTATCGGGAAGACGCAGAAGACGCTAGTTGTTAAGGTCAACCAGACAGCCTACGAGGCAATGCTCAACTCCAAGACCACTCCCCGTACTGTAGCCACTTCTGCTGAGAGAAAAGTGCGCTCAGTTTGGGTCTCCAAGTCTGCACAATCTGGCAGTTTTGCCACCAAGGATGCTGTACCAACTACTGCACAATCTGCTAGTCAAACTGCTGCACAAACTGCTGTGTCAACTGTTGCACAGTCTGTCTCAGCAACTGCTGCACAATCTGTTGCAGTCAAGGCTGCGCAGTCTGCTGCAACTGTTGTACAAGCTACTTCATATACTGCCTTGTCAAAATAGAAGACTCCTATGACTCTGGCGCAATTGGCAGTGGCTTTTCCTGCGCAAAATAGCACTCCAGTAACTAAAATGCATTCCAAGCACTCTAAGACAAAGACTCCTGATGCACTTCCTACCAAAGCTTCTAATGCACAAATGACAAGTGCACCTTCCACCCATGCGCAAACCAAGTCTGCGCAATCCAAGAAAAACAGCCTTTTGGCTAAATTCCCTTCTTCTCACAATAAAAGAAGAGATTCTACTCCTCTTCCCAAACACCCTGTTGCCTCTGCGCAATCCACTGAGGGTAGTCCTTTGACTATTCCTCCTTCTCTTCAAAGCAAAAGAAAAGGTCCATTGGTCTTTTCTCAAACTTCCTTGTCTCATGACTTGGAAGGTAACAGAGGGAAACGCTCTTTAGCTAACCCTTCATCTCAAAACAAGGAAAAAGGCCCTTTGGTCTTTTCTCAGTCTTCTTCAGTCTTTACTGAAGAGGATCCATCTCAATGTGTCTCGGCACCAATCAATTCAAGAACTCTGGCAAACAAGGATTCTTCTTTCCTTTATAACAAGAGTACTTATACTAATCAAAGAGGTATTCTACCTACTCCGATAGCAGAATTCCAGGATCTCCCGACTCTCCAAATTTGTCGTTCCAGACAGGGAAAACTGTTAGTGTCTCAAACAGAAACTCCTGGGGGTAAATTTGCTGACCTCAGAACTTATCTTAACCGATCCACTTCGGTAAAACGCAAACAGCCGATGCCGAAGGTCAAACATCATCAGAAACAAATCTCCAAGGTCAAAAATCCTGACACTTATGCCAATAAAGTGAGTACTTCCCTGTATACTCAAGGGACTAAACATTTGAAGAATCGGAATCATGTTCCAAATGTTATCAAAGAACAGATCCCTCAGAACTTTCCTCGTCCTGTTGTAGATCTTCGAGAACATCTAAGACAAAAACAGGATAATGTCTCAATATCTCCATCTCAACCATCTGATCATCACTGTAATCATAAAGTCATCATCCAATGCTGTTGTCAAACGACAAAACGATCTGTCTTCGATCGTTTAACTTTTGCTAAATCTGAACCTATGTCAAAAGAAGACGAAGTTTTGTATGCTTCTGTTAACATGACTTCCCGAGACACTGGGGGTAAAAGATGCTCTAAGCATGGTAGACTCCGCAAGCCAAGCCAACGGTATTTGGAATTACTTCAAGAATCTTTCGAAGGAGTATTTCAACATACCCGTTCTCGAAGCCGAGATACAATCGGTCAAAGGAATCTTCCTCAAAACCCTTCAAGTCATCTTCCTGTTTGTCAGTCAGGAGATGATTCGTTCTCTGATTATGATGCATACAGTGAAAGTTCTGAACAAACAGTATCTTCCACTGTGCCAAGAGAAGTGACGGCTTATGTTGTCACCGATGATCCAGATGCTTCAATCTCCGGAAATCAGGAACAGCGAATTGCTGCACTTGAAGACAAATTAAAAACCATGGCTGAGATGGTTGCTAGTATGTATTCCATCATTGTAGCACAGCATGTTACACCACCAACTGCACCTATTACTAGTCCAGAGATCAAAGCATCTTCAATACCTGCCAATACTGGGCTGGGGGTAGTGTCTCCCCAAATGCCTCCTGTACAAGTGCAAGTACAAACTACGCCTAGCCAGTCAGGAGCTGGGGGTAGTGCTTACAACGCTGTTCCTTCTCCTATCACTACAACTCAACCTGCTCCTTCTTCTTCATCAGAAGACGCCAATGAAGTTGTCAAACTCTTACGAACCCAGTTTGAAGCATTTAAAGAGAAAGACAATCTACAAAGGTTGGGGATTAAACAGCCCTATCCGGTTGAATGGAAGGACGTTCCGTTTCCCCCAAAGTATAAAATCCCTACAATCTCTCTGTTCGATGGCAGTACTTCCTCGAGTCAATTCATCAATCATTTTGAGGTAATGACTGTTCAACTTCAGCCAAATGACGCTCTTCTTACCAGAGTGTTCGTCGGTTGTTTAGCCGGCGTAGCTTACGATTGGTACAGAAGTTTGTCAGATGGTTGTATCACATCCTTTTCAGGTCTCAAACAAATCTTTCTGGAACGGTTCTATGAAGGATTTAATGATATGACTATGTCAGCTCTCAACAAAATCCAACAAAAACATAATGAAACTGCTGAGAGCTTTATTGAACGGTTCCGCCGTGAAGCTTTGAAAATGCCTCCAGGGACTCCAGCTGCTGTCACTATTGATACTTGTAAGGCAAATCTTTTACCTATTATTAGTATGTGGACGGGATCAACCCAATTCCAAGATTGGCCCTCATTCATCGTCAACGCCAAAGCTGCTGAAGTGAGTGCTGACAAGTTCAAACAATTGGGGGTACAAATGTCTAACCCTGATCGCGATGAGCATCAGAATTCAGGTGGTAACAATCGTCAGAACAATCGCAAAGCGAAAGAAACTTTGAACATTAACTTGAACAAAAATAAAAAATCTTTGGCTGTCAATGTGGCCCCACCTACATCTACTCCTACTCCTTCTGCACCTCCACCGAAGAAACCTCGTCCAAAAGTGGAATATTCTTTTGACGAAAATGACACTGCAAGTATCTTCGAATGTTTACTCAAAAGCAATAAAATTCAACTCCCTGATCCAAAGAAACCTGATGAAGTCAATAAGACTGATCATCCCAAGTATTGTGTCTATCACCGATTTATTGGACATCCTACTCGAGCATACTATGTGCTCAAAGGTAAGATTCAAGAGCTTGTCAATGCTGGTGTAGTCACTTTGCAACAAGATGAGAAGACTGTTACTGCAAATATGGTTTCAGTCCAATTTGGGGATTTCCCTCCACAGATGATACAGCATGGTGTCATTCCAATTCCTAAAGCAACCCTTGAGATTGAGAATCTCCCGCTTCCATCCAATGAAGGTCTTATTCCCTTGTCTCTTGACAACGGTGAAATTATGTGGATCCATCCTGATTTTGCTCCAGAATTTGAGATATCTTCCAAGAAGAAAATTCGTTCTAAAGGCAAAACCAAGATTTGCATTATGGTATCTTTTGATCCCATTGTTGAAGAAGAGATTCTGTTAGGCACCAGATCAGGAAAAGCTTATTTGAAAGATCTTTCTGAAGGTCAAAAGGATCCTGTTTCTTCTTCCAAACCTGCTCCGGCACAACCTGCATCTACTGAAGAGGTCCCTTCTACATCTTCACCAGTTGTAGTATCAATTCCTCCTAAGCCAACAATGGCTGACAAAGGCAAGCAACAAGTTCGATTTGACAAACCTCTAAAGAAGTCATCTCCTACTGGGCTTGAGAAGCCTTACAACTTTGATATATTAGCTCAATTAGCTAATACACCAGCTAGACTGTCAATCTTTGAACTTTTGCGTCTTTCCAAAGAGACACGAGAAACTCTAAGTGAAGCTCTGATGCAGGCTGAAACTTGCTTAACTCTTCTCAAGAAGCCAGAATCAGAACCAGTCTCTTGTCATCACTGTCATAGTGTCTTGGAACTGATCCCAAACATTACCTTCACTCAGGATGATATGCTAATGGAAGATAATAGACATGATCGTCCTCTTTACTATACAGGATATGTAGATTCAATGAAGGTTGATCGTATCCTGATAGATCCAGGGTCTGCACTTAGTATTATGCCAAAGACAATGCTAGATGCATTGAAGATACCAGTGCATAGTCTTTCAACCACGATCACTACTATTCTGGGATTTAACCAAGGAAAGAGTGAACCTTTGGGCAAGATCCGCCTAAAACTCCAAATAGGCAATCTTCGCACAAAGGTGACCTTTTATATCATTGACAATCATGGTTGTTCTTACAATGCTCTCCTGGGAAGGCCATTCCTCCATGAACACAATGTCGTTCCATCAACTCTTCATCAATGCTTTAAATACGTTGATGACAAAGGACAAGTTCACAAGGAAGTTGCGGACCTTTATCCTTTCAAGGGTGTTGAAGCTTATTGCAACGATGCTCGTATGTACAATAATGAATTTATGAAGGTGGTATTGGCTATGGATACTGAAGAAGATCAAAAAGCAGTACCTCAAGACACTCTTATCATACCTGTTAAGGGGCGAGTTTCTCATCCTCAATCTTCCAAGCCACTAGTTATTCACTTACCAGTTCAAAAGAAATCAGTTGATGCTGATGAAAATCAAAGGGAGCTCACCTCTTCTGAGCCACTTGTTATCGACTTACGTCGTAACAAAGACAAAAAGCAGCTCATTCCTTCTGAGCCACTTGTTGTTGATCTAAATCGCAACAAGGAAAAAAGAGAGCTCACCTCTTCTGAGCCACTAGTTATCGATCTCCGTCGTAACAAGCCTCCTCCACGTTCTTCTTCTCCCCCTCTTATAATCAATTTGACCAAACCTGCTAAGGTTAAAGGTCCTGTTGTAAATACTGATGTACAAATAAATGAAAAAGCACCTACTTTCCAGTATATTGATGTTATTTATTATACTAAAAGTTATTTGGATGTGTTAGATAGCTTCCAATCAATTACACTGGGAGTCGTACAATCTCTTCAGACAGAAGTCTCGCTTGAAGATCTAGATGATTCTTACCGTATTCACCCTTCTTTGAAGAAAGGTGAAAGTCCAGCATTTTTATATAAAAGACCGAAAACAAAGATTAACTATACGGATGATAGCAAAGTTAACGATACGGGACGTCTCCAGTTCCATCGTTATAGTCGACAATCAAAAGACATCCTCCGAAAGATGGGTTGCGATTTCAAGAGCGGCCTTAACTATGGTAAAGGTAGACGAACTCCCATTCGTACAACAGTTCCAAACAGAAAATCACAAATGTATTATGACAGGACCAAGAAAGGTCTCAGATATACTTCTCCTCCACTGTTATCCCCAGCGGTTTCTGAATCAGATAGTGAAGAACGTTCTAATTCTTCTGATTCTAGATCATGGGATTCCGATACCAGCATCGGTGAAGTCCATCGTATAATCGTATCTTCTAACATGGTCTCCGTTGAACTACCAGAAGGCTGTGATGAAGATGTTGAAGAAAGTCCGGAATCAGACCCTTGGGCTCAATATATGGATAACCAATGGGTACTTCGTTTTGAACAACGTGAACCTCCTACTGAAGATCAACTAATTCAAATTGATGTAGGGGAAAGAGAGTCACCTCGGCCAATCTTTATTAGCAAGAATCTTCCAGAAGCAGATAAGCAAGAGTTGATTCTTCTCATTAAAGAATACATAGACGTCTTTGCTTGGAGTTACGAAGATATGCCAGGTTTAGATCCCAAGATCGCTACTCACAAACTGAACATTCTTCCTAATGCTAAACCGGTCAAACAGCAACAAAGGCAATTTAAGCCTGAAATGATGGACGCAATTGATGATGAAGTCAAGAAGCTCATCGCTTGTGGCTTTATTCGAGAAGAGCAGCATCCTGATTGGGTAGCCAATGTTGTCCCAGTTTTGAAGAAAACTAGAAAAGTTCGAGTCTGCATCGACTTCCGAGATCTCAATGAAGCATGTCCAAAAGATGAATTTCCTCTTCCTATCACAGACGTCATGATTGACAATACTTGTGGGTTCGAAAGAATATCTTTTATGGATGGATTTTTCGGATATAATCAGATCAAAATGCATCCTGAAGATGAAAAGCATACATCTTTTCGTACTCCTCGAGGAGTTTATTGTTGCACAGTGATGCCATTTGGTCTCAAGAATGCTGGTGCAACCTACCAACGGGCTATGAGTACCATTTTCAGAGAACATCTTCGTAAAACAGTCGAATGCTACGTTGACGATATTGCTGTTAAAAGTCGTCTAAAAGAAGATCGCATTCAAGATTTGAGAACAATATTTAATCTCATACGTCAACATCAGCTCAAGATGAATCCCACCAAGTCATTCTTGGGTGTCTCTAGTGGCAAATTTCTCGGCTTCGTCATTATCTCTAAGGGTATACACGTAGATCCCGAGAAGATCAAAGCCATCCAAGAGATGCGTCCTCCACGCAACCTAAAAGAGCTACGAGGATTCCAAGGCCGACTTGCGTACATCAGGCGATTCATTTCGAACTTGTCTGGACGCTGCAGACCATTCACTCAACTAATGAAGAAGGGTGTATCTTTTGTTTGGACTGAAGAGTGTCAACGAGCATTCGACGATATCAAACAATATCTTATGAACCCACCAGTTTTGGTGCCACCTATCTCTGGTATTCCATTCTTGATGTATGTCCGTGCTATGGACCATTCGTTGGGTGCTTTACTTGCCCAAAAGAACAAAGAAGGCCATGAACAAGCTATCTACTATCTTAGCCGAACTATGATTGGTGCTGAACAACGTTATAGTCCGGTCGAGAAAGAATGCCTGGCTCTCATGTTTGCTGTGCAAAAGACGAGGCATTATATCATTGGTCAAACTATTCATGTTATATCTCGAGTTAACCCTCTCCGAGTACTCATGAAGAAACCGAGTACACTTAATTCTCGGTTGGCTACATGGGCAATCCTGCTAGCTCAATATGACATGGTGTATGTTCTACAGAAATCTGTCAAAGATCAAGCGTTGGCGGACTTCTTAGCAGCTCATCCTGTGCCTGAGACATCTAAACTCTATGACAAAATTCTTGACGAGACATTAGAAGTCAACATGATCTTCGAAGAGTTTCCAACCTGGCGTTTATTCTTTGATAGTGCATCAAGAATTGGACCAAATGGTGCTATAGTGGCAGGTGTTGGAGTTGTTCTCGTTTCTCCAGACGGATTAACTATCCAAAGAGCCTACTCTTTAGATGAACCTTGCTCTAACAATGTGGCAGAGTACAATGCTTTACTTGTCGGCCTTCAGCTAGCTAAACAACTGAATGTTGAATATCTGGAAGTCTATGGTGATTCTAAACTGGTTGTGAACCAGATTAGAGGAACCTATGAAGTCCGTCATCAAGACCTAGTGCCTTATCATGAAGCGGCAATTAATATAGCTACATCATTCAAAGCTTTCTTTATCGACTATGTTCGACGAACTTGCAATACTGAAGCCGATGCTTTGGCCAATCTTGCAGCTGTCTTAGCCATCCCTATCAAAAGACATCAGGTGGTGGTTATTTCTAACCGAAAACTGTTCTGTATTGAAAATAATCGTAATATTGAATTTAGCAATCTTGCTAAAGTCAATGTTATTGATGACGATTGGAGAACTCCTTTTATCGATTTCGTAGTACATGACATACTCCCTGAAGATCCTAAGGAGGCTACAAGCGTTCGACGTCGATCTCTACAATTTTATTACAATCAAACCACCAAAACACTCTATCGGCGAACTTATGATGGTCTTCTTCTACGCTGTTTAGCTGGTGATGAAGCCAAACAAGTGTTGCGTGAAGCTCATGATAGCGTCTGTGGAGCACATCAACCTGGTCCTAAATTACAGGATCGTATCCGACGCATGGGTTACTATTGGCCCTCTATGGTATCAGATGCCATTGAATATGCAAGGAAATGTCGTGCTTGTCAAATCCATGCAGATTTTATTCATCAACCCTCGGAATTTTTACACCCGACTGCTGCTTCCTGGCCTTTTGAAGCTTGGGGTATGGACATCATAGGTCATATTAATCCTCCTTCTTCTAGAGGACATCGGTTCATATTGGCGATAACCGATTACTTCTCCAAGTGGGCTGAAGCTATACCTCTGGCTAAAGTCAAGACTAGCAGTGTCATTAACTTCGTTAAACACCATGTCATCTATAGATTCGGTGTACCTCGAAGAATCATTCATGACAATGGACCTCAATTCATTAGTCAGAAGTTCACTAGATTCTGCGATGATCATCGGATTAACAATGTTGCTTCGACGGCCTACAATCCTGCTGCTAATGGTTTAGCTGAAGCCTTTAACAAAACCATTATTAAGCTCCTTAAGAAATTTGTATCCACTAACAAACGGAATTGGAGCGAGAAACTTGGCAAATGTCTTTGGGCCTATCGAACTACAGTCCGCAATCCCACAGGCTTTACACCTTTCTCTTTGGTGTATGGCTGTGAAGCTGTCCTTCCTTTAGAGTTACAAATTCCTTCTTTAAGGATTGCTATTGCCAATGAGCTCACCACAGAAAACAATGACCTTCTTCGACTTCAAGAGTTAGAGGCATTGGATGAAAAGCGGTTAATGGCTCAACAGCATATTGAGTTATACCAAGCCCGCATCTCAAAGACATTTAATCGTAAAGTGAAGGTCAGAGCCTTTCAGCAAGGAGAACTTGTTCTAACGGTCAGACGTCCTATGACTATGACTCATATAAGCAAAGGGAAATTCGATGCGAAATGGGAAGGTCCCTATGTTGTAAGCAAAGTCTTCTCAAACGGAGCTTATCAACTTTCAGAACTTGATGGTCGAGTTGCTATGATGCCTATCAATGGCAAATTCTTAAAGAAGTATTATGTATAAATGTAAATACTTGTAAATTATCAGACAGAATCAAGTTTATAAATAAAATTCAAATTTTATTATATGATAGTACATATTAAAGGTCGCTATCATCTTTTTCTACATTGGGACGAGGGCCACTGCCGTCCTTCTCAAAAATACGGTCAGCAAAAGAGCCGAGAACCTCCTTGCTGGATCCCACAAGAAACTTGCAGGCGGCCGTCCTCATGGCTTCTTCTTCTGTAGTCTTTCCTGGTTCGAGCAGGAAGTCCAAAATGTCCCGCGGTGGCTAGGGTGCAGACGAACCTTCGCCTGCTTCTGCTTCCTTTGGCTGAACTGGATCGGCAGGGTGTTCTTTAATACCCTTCTGAACCTTCGAGACAGTCTCAACCTTCTTAGATGCTTCTCCGGAAGACATTTTTATGTTGAAGAGTAGAAGTGTTCGTTCTTGTCAGATTTCTGCTATATTTATAGACAGAAGTTCCTCAATTAATGAAACATTACATTCATCCGACGGTTCATCCGTTCATTAATACCTGACGGTTCATCCGTTCATTTATTACATTCATCCGACGGTTCGTCCGTTCATTAAACACCTGACGGTTCATCCGTTCATTTATTACACTCATCCGACGGTTCGTCCGTTCGATAATATCTGACGGTTCATCCGTTCATCTATTTTGACGGTTAACTCGTTCATTTATTATCATTTGACGGTTAATTCGTTCATTTCAACATCATTTGACGATTTACCCGTTCTTTCATCATTACTTAACGGTATTCCCGTTCATTCATTTTCATATACATTGACGATTCATCATTGTTCATCTTCTACATCAGCAACTTGTCGTTTTCGATTAAGTTGTCAATAAATATATCATATCTATCTATTATTTATATCTGAATAAGATATGCAATAAATAATGGAGCCACAACAAAATGTCCTTTATATCAAAAAATGAGACATTACAAAAATGCAGCTACAGCAACAAAACCCAAATACAAAATCAAGAAGGAGGGACAATCAGATTGTCAATTTGCTGCTTCAATGTCTGCAGCTCTTCTTCGTGTGTTGACGCTACTATCTTTCTTGCCTCCTCCATCCCGCTTTCTTCATCAAAAATGGGCATATCTACTGTCCTGCGAGTGATCTCTTCACCATGAGTGGTCTCATACTCATTCCTTTCTTCAATCAATGCATTAAATTGTTCAATCACCAGTTGGTGATTAACAGTTTCTTCTTCAAACTCTTGTTAGAGGCGAGTAATTTCAGCCTTCAGCTCAGCAAGTCGCCGTCCTTTGCTTTCAGCTACTAGAGTGATTGATTCTATTTTAGAATTATATTCAGCTGATTTTGCTGAATGAGCTTCTAACAGATTTTGAAGAGTTAACCTTTCCATATCAGCAGCTTGAACCAGCCGCTCAAATTCAGCTTGAACTAAAGAGTCTACATCTTTCTTCTTGAGTTCTTTATACTTCTTGATGGAGACTTCTAATTCATCCAGTATATGTTCAAGGAGAGTGGCCTGAGCTTCGTCTCCTTGGTCTCTTATGGCTCTTATCAAGAAAGAAGTGGGCTTCCTAACCATAATGAAGTCAGCCCCTTCTTTCTCTATCATTTTACGGACGAGAGATCCCAGCGACTCAAAGAAACATCGGGTAAAAGACTGGACCACTTGCTGATTGATGGCCAGAGTTCCAGGAGTCGCTGCTACTCCTGATGAAGACGGAGTAACAGGTTGCTCGATTCTTTTAGGTTGGACAATAGGCTCTTTAAATAAGGGAGCCAGAGTAGAGCTGGTTGCTCCTCCTGCTTGATCTTCTGCAAAAGTAAAATTGTTATTTTACTAATTGATTGTTGATGTGCAAAAAGATCAAATGAAAAGCAATTTTACCTTGGTTTGGTTTAACAACAAGTTCATTCCCTACTGGAATAGACTCCTTTTGAACAGAAGTAGCCTCTGCTGCAACAGCCTGGCTGCTGCCCGCCTCAGAACCACAAGATAAATGATGGCTACTGCTAATAACCACTGTTGGTATAGGCACCATAATCAGGTCCGTTGGAGGTAGTGGCAAAATCCCAAGATCTGCAAATGAGGATATTAGTTATCAGTTCATTTTAAAAAAAAAGAAAAGATTGTTGAATCTTGTTTTATACCTTGAGGGTCGGTGGCAGGATTTTCTTTTAGCACATCTTTATCGGCTACTTCTTCAGGAGATATTTCTATCTCAATATCGACAGCCTTTTCTGCAGACGTCTCCACTTCAATATCCTTTTTAGGATTTGAAATATCATCGGCAGTATCAAGAGATCTGTGTTCTTCAGTTTGCTTTTTAGGATCTTGTAAATACTCATCAACATTTTCGGATGAAGAACCTTTCTCGTCTTCTTCTTCTTCTTCTTCTTCTTCTTCTTCTTCTTCTACTGCTGCATTTCCACTGCTAGTGGCAGCCTGATCTTCCTGCAAGCTATAACTGCAATCCTCCAGAGCTGCAATCATTTCACGGTCTTCGTCCTCACGAAGAGTCCTGGGAGTAGGAGGAGGTTGAGTAATATCTGCAATAGGAGAATGAGGTCGTACAACACTTTGTCCTTCCTCTAAAATATGTTCTCTAGGCTTTTCAATTCTTGGGGCAAAATCTCCCCTCTGTTCATTCTCCTCGAGAGTTTTGCTTCCTGATTCAGAAGCAGGTGTGGGAGATGCCATTAGAAGTCCTGCAGCAGCATCTACTGAAGTCAGGAGTTGTATAGAAGAAGACTCTTCCAAGACTCTTCTGGTGACTACTCTTTTCTTTCTGTGTAGAGGTCTAATAGGACTCTCTACATTTTCTGGCTCTGCTTGCTTTTGCACGGAGGTTGGTGTACTGGCAACTTCTTGATGTGTCTCGGCCAATTGCCGGGATTGAGATCTGGTAGTCACCTTTTCAGAAGAAACATCAAGAATCAATTTCTTCTTTGCCACAGGAGCAGGAGGCTCCTCTCTTCTTCTTTTCTTCGCAGGAGATTTACCCACCTTCAGAGAAATACAAAGTGGTGCATTCACTTCTTGGGGGAATATAATATCCCTTGTAGTTTCCAGAGGTGCATCTGCCGGTTCCTGCGCCTCCTCATTTATAGGGATCGATGGAGCAATTCTCCCTCTTCTCAATCTTGTTGCAGTGGCGAAACTATCTGCGAGATTGAAATTCTCGACAAAAGTATTCGCTGATGTGTAAAACACGGAGTATGTAAAAAGCATTCGAGGACCCTGAGGAGTAGTCCTTGCTGGCATGGAGAAAGTGGCTTTTGTATCACGGGCATTGTAATAAGCCCAAGCCCTAGCTCCGTCTATCAGATAACCTTTGCCTTGGAGGCAGGTAATTGCGTTCCCTACATAGAACTGATCATACCCAAACTGTCGAGCAAAACGGCTTGGGAGGTATGGTTCTAAGTAGCACTCTTCTTCGAATCGGTAGACCAAATAAGATGGTCGAATTGTCTTCAACCATTCAAAAGCGACACGAGTTAGAGGCTGCAGTTTCGAATCCACCATATTCGTGGGCATCTGATCATACCCAGCAGGGAAAGGAGCGCAGCAGAAGTTCCAGCCGCTGTTCAGATTCAACATAAATCTACACTCAGATAAGGAAGTATATTTCCATTTTCCATCGGAATACCTTCGAAGAAAACTGCCGTCAACTGGTCCCATGCCAGGATCCATTAGAGTTGGATAGTGAAGAAGCAACCATCCAAACAAATATGTATATGGCAATTCTAAGCGAGGGAATTCTCTCTCTCCTTTTGCTTTCAACATCAAGTCAACATATAAACGAAGACTGGCGTTCAGCTTACAGGTCATTGCCGATAGTAAGTCCATTTTATAGCCGAAGACTAGCTTAACAGCTGCAAATAAGACGCCACGATGAAAACGATCCACTGCACTGGATCCGGAAACTACGAACCTTCGCAGCCAGTATGTCAAATTGTGCTGCTTCTGACATGGGCCTATAGCCCATTCTCAAGTAACTTTCTAAATTTTCTCCTCTCTTCAAAGGAGGATATTCATGGTCATCCATCACTTCTTTATCAAAGTGACCACTCTGTTCCATTAATTTTCTGACCTCTGTATGGCTCAAAGGTTTGAAAAAGGTTGGGTAGCATTTATCGTTCTCCTTGGTTTTCTTCTCCTCTATATGATTAAGAAACAGATATGGTAGCCACTTTAAAGAATAACAAGTATTGGCAGTGGCACTCTTGTAAAATAAAGAGCAGATCTTGTAATGGCAAAATAGTTCTTCGAACACTGTCACCATCTCTGGATTCTCTTTTCTGAGCTTGTTCAACTCATCATTTGTTGGTACATACTCCTCATACGGAGCATCTGCCATGGGCAAGAACGTGATATACTTCATCTCGTGGAGTGCAAAGCCCATCTCTCCCCTTGGGGTCATGAAAGTTTCGGTCCTGTAGTTGTATCTCTCAGCTAAGGCTAAGAACATATGAGGATTGGGAGCAAATCCGTAAACAGTGGCATGCACTGCTTCATATAGGTTGATTTGTTGGAGTCTGTCTTGGAATTTTCCCAGAACCCAATTCGCGATATAATTCCATCGCTTGTAGTCTGGATTCACCAATCCAGTCATTCTTATATCTTGCTCAGGATATTTTCCTTCAACCTTCGTAAACTCATTTGCGAATATTGGTGTCCTAACAGGCATTAGCATGGAGGAGTTCTCTGGTGGAATGCAGCCAGGTCTTAAGCCTCTTAGTAGGACACTATATCTGTCAGAAGAGCTATAAAACATATCCTTATGTTGTGGCCCCTTCTTTACGAAGATTTTTCCTGCCCGAGCATCCTGAAATAGAGTGATATTCCATTCCATCTTCCTAGGGTAGCTTGCATGAGCGTACCATGACAAAGGAAGGTAGCGAGCGATGTCGGGTATAAAAAAAGATCTATCTTGCTGGTGAACTACCCTATCTTCCATCCTTGGCCTAGGCTGAGAGGCTCTCTCAAAGGCATCACCGAATAGGAATAAGGGTTTCTTGTGAATTACAGCATCAGCTGATTCTAAAGGCTGTCCGTTCATCAAACACATCAAAGTTTCATTGTCCTGAGAAATCAATATAGCCTGACGGGAGGCCGGCAGATCATACTGAGGGTAATGGACATGAGACAGATCCTCTTTGTATTCAGACTCTGTGAGGGTTCCCACAAAATGTTCGTAATCTGGATCTTCATTGACTTCAACTGCATCAACAAACAGATGAAAATTAGGCCAAGACAAAGATTTTGTTTTTAAACATAAAACATGATTTGTGCAACCTCAGACTGCGCTGACATGATTTGTGCAACCTCAGACTGCGCTGACATGATTTGCGCAACCTCAGATTGCGCTGACATGACTTGCGCAATATTAGTTTGCGCATCATTAAAGGTGCGCAAAGCAATGGATTGCGCTGATATCTACGCAACTTAATTGTTTGCGCTGACTTCCTGTCAGCACAAATCAACAATTTGCGCAAGAATGCAGCCTTCATAAAAATGAAGAACTGATAGTTGATGCAACCGAAACCCTAAAAAGGGTGGCGCAATATGAACTTATCTCTAAAAAGAGATAAGTTTTAAGGGAGTCGAATCACCCTAAGAAGGGATTTTCGATCGGTTCAACTACCTCTCAGAGCAGGGTGTGCGGATTCGTGTCGGGAAGCTCGCCGAACAACCCTGTCAGAAGACTCGGCCGGAGCTTTTTTCTTCGCGGCGGCGGCAGCGGCAGCATTTGATCGTCGTGGGGCCATGACAATCGTCGGAGGAGGAGAACAGTGAAGGTTTTCTTCTCAAAAAGCTCGAAAGATTGCAAAGTAAAGAATTAAAAACAAAAAGAGGGGTATTTATAGTTTTTGAAATGCGAAACGGATGCCTCGGATTGCGCCTAAACTTGTGGTCTATTCGCTTTGCGCAGATAGCTCATCATATTGTGCAAAATGATTCAACATTCAAAAATTCAAAGTATTTCGAAATTTTGAATACAATCAACTTTCGAAAACTTTGAAGGGGGTCTTGTAGGTCCTGAAAAATCAAGTTGCATCAATCAACAAAAGTCAAAAATTCAAGATATTCATCATTTTGATGAATTGCGCAGACATCACTTTGCGCAGGTTGGTTTGCGCATGTTCCCAACTGCGCAGGCTGACGTGGCAGAAGTCATCATTGACTGAATCAAATCAGATCTTCCTGACAGCTGACAACACGAATAACGAGGAGACTGTTCGTTTTTGACGCCGCACAGTGCTCGAGGGCGGCTGACAGGTGGCAGCGCAATCCGTGGTTGCGCAAACCATTCATGCGCAATCCGTGGTTGCGCAAACCATTCATGCGCAGTCTGAGTCTGCGCAAACCAAAGTCTGCGCAGTTCACTTTGCGTATTCTACCAACATAACTGATCAATTACATGTGGCATTCATGCCATCAATTGCTCATTACGTGGCAACTGTCTATGCACGATCATGCACATTTCAATCAAATAATACCATGTGTCTCAGATAGTTGGCCCACGATCCAGTAACTGCCTGCGCAGTCCATATCTGCGCAAACCAGTTGCTGCGCAAATCAGCTTGCGCAGTCCAAAATAACTGAAAGTTAGTTATTTTCAGAACTCTATAAATAGAGTTTCAAGTCTTCATTTCAAGGGGGATCAAGATCAGAAATCAGAAATCAGAGAGTTCAGGAGTTCTTGCCAAAGTGCTGCTGCATTCTTCCGAGACTTTTGTCTTCAACTTCAGAGGCTTTTGCCTTCAATTTCCAGAGTTGTTTTCAACTTCAAAGGCTTCGTCTTCAAAGTTCACATCGTCCAAGGGATAAAGCAATCGTCATCAAGATTGGATTCCTATAGTTATAATTTTCCCAGAATTCTTATAATCTTTATTACAGTTTGTATCAATGAAGTTTTATACTTTTGTTTTTGCAAACAGGGACCATACAATCATCTTCGGCCGGAAGGACGATCCGCAGCCCTTCACCGTAGAAGAAGTCGACCTTGAATCAGATGCCGAAAGACTGCCCCTGTATCTTTATAGCCCCCAATCCAAACATCTCATGCAGAAACAGGGGTATAATCTGGAGACGACGCCAGGCTTGAACTACGGCACCGGACGACGGCTACCTTTAAAGCCACCGGTCCCGGCTGGCAAATCATGGGACTACTATAGCAAGACTCGATGTAGGTTAGGGTATGTTACACCCACGATGACTCCTGAGAGTTCAGATGGAGAATACGACTGGCATTCACATTCAACCGGGTCACCAACTTCTGACTCAGATACCAGCATCGGAGACATATTCAGACAAGTCTTGTCAGTCAACATGGCATTCACCGACGCTTATGAAGAAGATGAAGACATTCCTAAAATCTTCGAGCTAGAGCCGTGGGCCCAACAGTTGGATGCACAATGGGAAAAGTGGTTCGAACTGAGAGAACCTCCTACTGAAGATGAGGTTATACAGGTCGACCTCGGCAGCGAATCATCTCCAAAACCGATCTTCGTCAGTAAAAGCTTAACAGACGAAGAGCGAGAATCGCTGCTGGAACTTGTCAAAGAATACATGACAAGAATACATTGATGTGTTCGCCTGGAGCTATGAAGACATGTCGGGGTTAAATCTCGATATTGCTCTTCATAAACTCAACATCCGGCCGGATGCAAAGCCAGTCAAGCAACAACAATGACGCTTCCGCCCGGGCATCATGGATGCGATCAAAACCGAAGTCAACAAACTGATAGCCAGCGGCTTCATTCGAGAGGAGCAACATTCTGACTGAGTCGCCAATATAGTACCCGTCCTCAAGAAGAATAGAAAGATTCGAATCTGCATCGACTTCCGTAATCTGAACGAAGCATGCCCAAAAAATGAATTCTTCCTCCCTATTACAGACATCATGATTGACAACACATGCGGCTTCGAAAGTATGTCATTCATGGATGGCTTCTCGGGGTACAACCAGATCAAGATGTCTCCTGATGACGAAAAGCATACATCATTCCGAACACCGATTGGCACATACTGCTATACAGTCATGCCTTTCGATTTGAAGAATGCCGGCACCACATATCAAAGAGCCATGAGCATCATCTTCAGAGACCACTTACGCAAGACGGTAGAGTGCTATGTTGATGACATCGCCGTCATGAGTCGCTGTAAGGGAGACCATCTACAGGATCTGAGGATGGTATTCGACCTGATGCGAGCGCACAATCTGAAAATGAACCCTACGAAGTCCTTCCTAGGCGTCTCCAGCAGAAAGTTCTTGGGTTTCATCATCACCGCCCAGGGTATCCAGGTAGACCCTGAGAAGACAAAGGCAATCATGGAGATGGGTCCCCCGAAAAATCTCCGCGAACTCAGAGGCCTTCAAGGGAGGCTAGCTTACATCAGGAGGTTCATTTCTAACCTCTCCGGGCGGTGTCGACCATTTACCCACCTCATGAAGAAAGGCATCTCGTTCGTATGGGATGAAGAATGCCAGCGTGCCTTCGACAGCATCAAAGAATATTTGTCGAACCCTCCAGTCCTGGTGGCCCCGGTTGCTGGAAAACCATTCCTGCTCTACGTACGAGCAATGGAACATTCCCTCGGGGCTCTGCTGGCACAAAACAACGATGCAGGCTATGAGCAAGCCATATATTACCTCAGTCGAATGATGATTGGGCCAGAGCACCGATACACTGCTGTGGAGAAGGAATGCCTTGCCCTGGTGTTCGCCATTCAGAAGACGCGACACTATGTCACTGGACAAACAATACATATGATCTCACGAGTCAACCCTCTCAGGGTCCTCATGACTAAACCAGGGGCACTCAGCTCTCGCCTTGCTACATGGGCAATATTGCTGTCCCCCTATCATATGATCTTCGTCCCATAAAAGGCGGTCAAAGGTCAAGCCCTGGCAGACTTTTTGGCAGCCCATCCGGGCTCGGAGTCGTCCAGAATATATGAAAAATTCCCAGATGAGGTCGCCGACTCGCATGCAACCTCTCACGATGATATATGGCAAATGTTTTTCGACGGCGCCTCGAAAACTGGACCCAAGGGCAACATCGTCGTCAGAGTCGGGGTGGTGCTGGTCTCCCCTTTTGGATTGGTGATTAACCGCGCTTAATCTCTCACAGAACCCTGCTCTAACAATGTGGCCGAGTACAACGCTCTGGTCATTGGCCTCCAACTTGTAAGAGAGCTGGGGATACAATATCTTGAAGCATACGACGATTCTCAGTTAATCGTCAATCAGATCCGGGGCTCATACGAAGTCCACTACGAAGACATGATCCCCTATCACCAAATAGCGATCAACATCATCTCGTCGTTCGAGGGGTTCTTCATCGAGCATGTCTCCAGACTCCGAAATATCGAAGCCGATGCCCTAGCTGGCCTTGCCGCTTCCCTAGCAGTGCCAAATCATATTCATCAGTCGGTGGATGTGATAGGCCACGAACTGGTCTGCCCCAAGAACAACGTTCAATTCGTAGCGAGTTATTCCGCTCAGACGATCGACGAAGTTCCAGATTGTAGACAATCATTCATTGACTTCGTAGTCTACGACATCCTGCCCGAGAACCCAAAGGAAGCCACCTCCATCAGACGGCGTTCTCTCAGATTCTTCTACGATACGGAGACGAAGATGCTGTATCGCTGATCCTACGACGGATTATTGCTTCGGTGTCTGTCAAACACAGAAGCCAAAGAAGCCGTACGAGAAGCTCATGACGGTATTTGCGGGGCCTATCAGCCTGGCCCTAAATTGTAAGACCGTCTTCGCCGAATGGGCTACTACTGGCCTACGATGGTAGCAGATGCGGTAGACTATGCTAGAAAGTGCAAAGCCTGCCAAGTCCACGCGGACTTCATCCACCAACCATCCGAATTTCTACATCCGACAGTGGCCTCCTGGCCATTCGAAGCATGGGGGATGGATATCATTGGTCCAATTACTCCACCTTCCTCCCGAGGACATCGCTTCATACTCGCAATCACAGATTACTTCTCCAAATGGGCGGAAGCTGTCCCGCTTACAGAAGTCAAGACTTCAAACGTGATCAGCTTCCTTAAGCATCATGTCATCTATCGCTTTGGACTGCCCCGAAGGATCATCCACGATAATGGTTCGCAGTTTGCAAGCCACGCCTTCTATCGATTCTGCGACAAGCATCGCATCCAGAATATTGCTTCAACGCCATACAATCCAGCAGCAAATGGGTTAGCAGAAGCATTCAACAAAACCATCATCAAGTTACTCAAGAAGTTCGTATCGTCCAACAAACGCGGCTGGAACGAGAAGCTTGGTGAATGCTTGTGGGCGTACCGTACCACAGTCCGGACAGCCACAGGGAACACACCATTCTCCTTGGTGTACGGGAGTGAGGCAGTTCTTCCATTGGAGATTCAAATACCCTCACTCCGCGTCGCCCTCACTTATCAATTGACGACGAATAATAACTACCGACGTCGACTACAAGAGTTAGAGGCCTTAGATGAAAAGTGCCTCCTAGTTCAGCAAAGGATCGAGCTATACCAAGCACGTATCTCTGGAGCCTTCAACAAGAAGGTTAAAATCAGAACATTCCAAGTGGGCGATCTTGTCCTGGCAGTCCGGAGGCCGATGGTCATGACTCATATGACCACCGGCAAGTTCCAGCCGAAATGGAAAGGTCCATTCATCATTGAGGCTGTATTCTCCAACGGTGCTTACCGCCTCACAAAACAAAATAGAGACTTGCTCATGTTGCCCGTCAACGTCAAGTTCCTGAAGAAATATTATGTCTAAACGACATTTTCCAGATCATTGAGTCATGTACCCGATGGTGCCGCTGAACTCACATTCACAACATTCTAAATTATCGAGTCATGTACCCGCTGGTGCCGCTGAACTCAGACCCCCAAATTTCTAGGTTATCGAGTCATGTACCTGCTGGTGTCGCTGAACTCACGACCACTCATTCCAGATTATCGAGTTATGTACCCGCCGGTGCCTCTGAACTCAAATTTCGGTCACTCTTTCAGATAGTAAGTGATGTATGATCATACCTCTGAACTTTCTTCCTAGAAGAGATCCTCCCTCATGATCCACTACCCGCACTTCCAGTGCACGAAAAGGGTAACCGATCCACGAAATTTCCAAAACGGCCATGTCCTCATTACCTCTGAGTCGTTTCACTTCCGCCAAAAACAAATCACCCCTTGCATAGAACTTCCATGTCCTCATTACCTCTGAGTCGTTCTATGTACCCTCCTTCATTGAGCCCACTCCTGTCATGTCCTCATTACCTCTGAATGGGAAGGCTCCGTCGAAGAAACCTTTATACTTGCCATGTCCTCATTACCTCTGAGTAAGTATGATGATTCCCTCGACTTATTATCCGTACCATAAAACAAAAACCCCAGGGTACGCCAAGGATAATAGGTCCATAAATATTCTCCGCTGAGTCCACTCCTGCCATGTTCTCATTACCTCTTTGTAGGAAGACTCCACGGTAAAACCTCCATACTTACCATGTCCTTATTACCTCTGAGTAAGTATGTTGGTCCTCTCTCGTCTAATTATCCGTACCCTGAACCAGGGTATGCCAAGGGTAATAGGTCCACAAATGTCCTCTGTTGACCACAAATGTCCTCTGTTGACTACAAATATCCTCTGTTGACCACAAATGTCCTCTGTTGACCACAAATGTCCTCTGTTGACCACAAATATCCTCCGTTGAGTCTACTCCTGCCTGTCCTCATTACCTCTGAGTAGGAAGACTCCACGGTAAAACCCTCATACTTGCCATATCCTCATTACCTCTGAGTAAGTATGTTGGTTCCCTTTTCATCCTATTATCCGTATCCTAAGCCAGGGTACGCCAAGGATAATAGGCCCACAAATATCTCCTGACGACCACAAATGTCCTTTGTTGACCACAAATGTCCGCAGTTGACCACGAATGCTGTACTAAGTTTTCTAGTACATGCCACTCTTTTCTCATCATGTCTTGGGAGCCCAGCTGCTCCCTGGCATTCTTTCAAATACCTAGTACATTCACATCTTTCCTCATTATCACATGCTTTTGGAGCCCAGCTGTTCCATAGCATTCTTTCACCCAATACATAGAACTTCCACGTTGATAGTACCTCTGAGTTATTCTGTGTATCCTCATTAGGCCCACTCCTACCACGTCCTCGTTACCTCTGAGTAGGAAGGCTCTACCATTAACCCCATATTTATCATATTCTCACCACCTCTGAGTAAATATGATGGTTCCCACTCTCAACTTATGATCCGTACCTAAAACCAAGGTACGCCAAAGATGATAAGTCCACACAAAATCCCCAGCAGAAGTACTCAAACCTATCACGTCCATGCTACCTCTGATAGGATTGCCACACCTAAGCAACTCTACTTTCCATGCTTCTTATTCAAAGTATTCCAAATTTGCAATTTAGAAACTTTGAAGGGGTCTTGTAGAAGCATGGAAAATATTGCTTTTAGTCCCACATCGGAAAGGAGAAAAAGAAAGGGCTCACTCCATTCTATAAATATAGCCCCCTTTCCTCCTTCGAAAAGGGCACCTACTTCTCTTCCTTCCTTCCAACTTGGACTCTTCCTACTATGTACCTTCGGGTGCTAAGTCGAAGAAGTCTAGGGCAGCACGGGCTCGTCGAGCTCGGTCAGCTGTCCCAACCTCTGACCATCAGAGCGTCCCGCTACGCGGGCCTCTAATGGAAAGTTATACAGAACCGCCCGTGTCCAGCCCCCGATGGCAAACGGATAGGGTGGTTCTCAAGAGTCTCCCAACAAAGATCAAGGACAAGTACTTTTACTAGTCCCGCATCGGAGAGCGAACATAATATTTACGTACTCGTGTGCTCGAGATACCCGGGTCCATAAAGCGAGTGCAAAGGTTGATCGAGATGTCCTTGGCTTACGAGATGTGATCCTTCACAAGCACAAGAAAAGAAGGGGAGTCTCATGTAACTGAAAACCCAAAAAGCTCCATGCGGCCCATAAGGATTTTATGCGGCTTAAAAAAATCAGAATGCTTCATGCGGATCAGAAAGCTTCATGCGGCCCAAAGGCAGCAGGGGGGCCTTATGCGGCCCAAAATCAACAGAGAGCCCATGCGGCTCAGAAAGCTCATACGGCTCAGAGACCCATGCTGCCCGAGCGTCTATACGGCTCCAACAAGTCCTATGCGGCTCAAAGAGGAGCCACGTGGCCTATAAATAGCTCTCTCATTTGGCATTTAATGCCTTGACGGCTGACAGCTTTGACGAAGTGACAGTTCTGACACGAAGATATCATTA
Source organism: Iris pallida (assembly GCA_029216955.1). Taxonomy (NCBI): domain Eukaryota; kingdom Viridiplantae; phylum Streptophyta; class Magnoliopsida; order Asparagales; family Iridaceae; genus Iris; species Iris pallida. The sequence goes on along the minus strand of JANAVB010004998.1, from coordinate 11,204,692 downwards.
TGACTCCGTCATGATGACGGACTCCTCAGGAAGCAAAAAATCTCTGACACGATCCCCCGAGAGTCAGAAACCTTCATGTGGCCTTGACACATGGACAGTCGTATGCGGTCCAAGCGGAGGCTCCCCCATGCGGCTCACGAAGATCGATCCCATGCGGCTAACGGAGAATAGCCCCATGCGGCTCACGAAGACCAACCCCATGCGGCTCACGAAGACCAGCCCCATGCGGTTCACAATGACCATCCTCATGTGGCTCATAAGGACTATCTCCATGCGGTTCACTCATACTCATGCGGCTCAAATCACTACCATGCGGCCCAAATGTTCAAGGGGGGACCACTTCTAGGTAACTTGGACACGTGGCCAGCTTTATGCGGCCCAACTTTCCTGCGGCTCAGACACGCGGCATGATATCAGGGCACATGGCATCAGATTGATCAAAATCTCCCAGCAAATCCTAATGAAATATTGGGATCAAATCAGATAATTTGTAAATAAGCCAATTAAAGACACGTGTCGGTGAATCTGAGGTTGGCATAATAAATCAGGAGGATTTATGTCAATCAGCATTAACTACCCATAAAAGATTTGATGCAATCATATTTATTGCTCAAATCTCAAATGAACGGCCCAGATTTAATGATCCTTGGCCGCCGACTTCCAAGAATGGACAATCATTGTAAACCCTAATGAGGCCCCCCACTCTTATAAATAGCAGGGTGCCATTCCCTTACGAAGGCAGAGAGACGGAGATACGAATACACATACATACAGAGAGAGAGAGAGATACAGAGACAGACGCACATAGAGACAAAGAGAGCCAGAAAGCTTGAAGAGAGAGCATTCCTTCATCAACGCCAAGCAGTTCTTCCACAGAGCCAAGAAGCTGCAACCGATCGTCCAAGGAGTAAGGCAGAGCTGCCGTCGCTTTCTCGAGCCTCTACTGTCACCCCCCAGAATCTAAAATAAATAATTGTACTTAGATTGTTGTACCTAGGTTTTTATCCCTAGGCTTTCTTTGTACAAGCGAGTTTGTATTGTGTAGTAAAAGTTCAGTCTTTCGATAATTGTTCTGCACTTTTATATTTCATGGCAAACATAGGGTAGTTCCTCTCATGAGGGCGTAACTGCCTAGATGCATAGGCAATCACCTTCCCGTGCTGCTGAAGCACACAACCCAAACCCCGTCCTGAAGCATCACTGTAGATCGTATAACCACCAGATCCAGATGGCAGCGTCAAGATAGGAGCTGTAGTCAACCTCGCCTTCAGCTCCTCGAAGGCGGCCTGGCACTCCTCGGACCAAATAAACTCCTCGTCCTTCCTGGTAAGACGGGTCATCGGCTGGGCAATCCTGGAAAAGTCCTGCACGAACCTCCGATAGTAACTTGCTAGACCTCAAAAACTCTGAACATTTGCTACTGAGCTTGGCGTAGACCAGGACTCCACCACAGAAATCTTCCTCGGATCCACTGAAATCCCCTCTCCAGAGACAACATGGCCTAGGAACTCCATGCGATCCAAGAAGAACTAGCACTTGGACAGCTTCCCATACAGTTGCTCCCTCCTGAGAGTGTCCAACACAATCCTCAGGTGCTCCTCGTGCTCCTCTGGTGACTTCGAATAGATGAGAATGTCATCAATGAAGACCACCACGAACTTGTCAAGGTACTGATGAAATACCTTGTTCATCAAGTTCATGAATACCGCTGGGGCGTTGGTCAACCCAAACGGCATTACGGTATACTCATACTGGCCATAGCGAGTCCGAAAGACAGTCTTCGGAATGTTATCCCGCTTCACCTTCAGCTGATGGTACTCGGTACGCAAGTCGATCTTCGAGAACACTCTCGCCCCGCTCAACTGGTCGAACAAGTCATCAATCCTTGGCAAAGAATACTTGTTCTTGATGGTAAGGTTATTGAGCGCCCTGTAATCAATACACAGACGTACCGTACCATCCTTCTTGGGGACAAAAAGAACTGGCATGCCCCAAGATGAAGAACTAGATCGAATAAAGCCCTTGTCCTCCAGCTCATCGACCTGCTTCTTCAGCTCCGCTAACTCACTGTTGTTGATTCTATAGACGTGCTGGGAGATAGGCTCAGCACCCGACACTAGGTCTATAGAAAACTTAACATCACGATCTGGCGACATCCCGGGCAGCTCCTCGAGAAAGACATCCAAGAATTCAGCAATGAGTGGATGTGGCAACACCGGCCCCGCCAATAATGCTCCGCAGAATCCATCTCCCTGCTCTACTGCACCCCTGGTGAACTCATACTCCGCCTCCCCCGGTGACCTAAACAGAATCCTGCCCCTTCTGCAGTCGATGCTAGCGTGGTGCATGCTCAACCAATCCATACCGAGTACCATATCGTAACTCGGAAGTGGCATTACGAGCAAACACACACTCAGCTCCCGGCCTCTCAAAGAAACTCTCCGCCCCTTGCAAACATTATTAACTAGAATGATGCCATTTCTAGTCATAATCTTACAAGTCCTACCAAGATATTCAGCAATGATATTGTGCCTAAGAGCAAAAGAAACAGACACAAAACTGTACGTAGCACCAGAATCAAACAAGACTAAAGCTGGAAAAGAATCGAGCAAAATAGAACCTGCGACTACATCTGCAATAGGCTCCATCTCCTCGGCCGCAAGAACAAAGGCTCTACCTTGACCACCCCGCTGCTGGTGGTGCTGATCAAACTGCTGCTGCTAGGTCGGAAGTGGACCCTTCGGCTGCACTGCAGGTACTCTCGCCGGCGCCCCCTGAGCTGCTACCGCTCCACGGGCTATCCTGCGAGGGTTCGTAGGACAATCTCTCAACTGATGTCCAGCCTTCCCGCAGTAGAGGCACATGCCCAGCCTCTTCCGACAGACCTTCCAGATGTGACCGAGCTTCTTGCAGTAGCCGCAAGGAACCCCATGCTGTGTCTGCCTCTGCTGAGTGTGCTGCACCTGCTACTGAACCGGTACTCTGGCCTGCACCTGCGGCTGGTGATGCTGGAAAGAACGATGCTGAAGCTGAGGGCATTTAGCAGCCCTCGCGCTGCTAGTAGCCCCCGAGAAAAGATCACGCTCCCTCTTGGGCTTCAAGCCCCACTCCCGCTCTACCTTGCGGGCCTCCATGTAGATCTGGGTATAAGTCTCATAGAAGGAAGGAATGAGGACCTTGATATCCCAAGTCAGTCCCTCCCTGAAATGGCTCACCCTGATCTCCGGGTCTCGAACAATGTACTCTGTGTATCGGCTCAAACGGCCGAACTCCGCTGCGTACTCCTCCACAGATAAACTGCCCTGCTGCAGATCCTGGAACTGCCGCACCAGGTCAATCTTGTCCGTGGAAGAAAAGAACTTCTTCTTGAAGAGGAGCTTGAACTCTGCCCAAGTATGGCCCTCTCCAGCTAGGACTGGCTCATTTTTGAACCAGGTGCGTGCAATGTCTAGCAACTGCAAACCTACCGTCTCGACCTTCAGGTCGTCTGCCAGGTGGGAGGCCCTCATCTGCCGCTCGATATCCTCGAGCCAATCATCTGCATAGACCACACCCTCGGTCCCGCTAAAGTCATGGGGCCCGAGCTTCTTAAAGTCCTGGATATCTCCGTACCTCGGTCGCGTCCCCGGATGCGGAGCCCTCTGCTCCACGGCTGCAAGGGCCAACTGATGGGCATCCTCCATGCCCTGACGCATCGCGTCCGTCTGCCTCTGCTAAGCCTCGGCCTGGGCTCTTTGAGTCTCCAGCATCTGCTGGAAGAAGGTAAGAATCTTCCCTATATCTGTAGGCAGATGAGGTGGAGGTGGAAGTATGTCTGCAACTAGCGGAGGAATCTGCTGCGCAGGAGGAGGAGGAGGAAGAGCGCTCGCATCAACCACTGGTACTGTGGTCGAAAAAGTCGTAGCAACCCCAGGGTCAGCCCTCGTAACTGGCGGAGGAGCGCCCCCAAGAGCTGCTGCTGCCGACACCCCGACTGCAGCAGGAGTATCCGGATCAGGTCCGCGAGTCATAGCAGACCTCTCCGCGTCCGCGGACTCAGGATGCTGGGATCTGGTCTGCACCATCCTGAAGATAGAAATAAGAAGAAAATCAATACGGCACGAGAAATATTATATCAAGGAGGATAATTAGAATGCAAAATCAATATCAAAGATGGTAAGCAAAATAAGCAAGAAAAGATCCTACTGTGATTGAGCACTCTTAGCCTACTACCTCCTATGTGTAACACAGGCTCGAAGTCAACACTCTAAGACGAGTGTCGCCACGACATCGCACTAATTGCGACTTCAAGACCTGCGTGGGCCACCACTAAAATGTGTCACGACCCGCACCCGCTGTAAGGGCACGTGCACGTGACAACGCCCAGCCCTCACCGTAAAAACGGCGTGAAACGCTGTAGGTTTTCTACTCTAACAACAGTTTATAAATATATATCAAAAACCTGTCGATAATATGGTCAACTCCGAACGGTGGACAAGCAATGAATATATATGTGTGCTCAATCACAACTCTAAGATGATAAAGTAAAGGCTGAAAGATAAAGACAACAAGACGATAAAAATATAACCTGTCAAGTCCAAACACAAATAATATACAAGTCCAAGTCTCTAATACAATCTATAATAATAACAGTCTCAAAAGTAGCTGGAGACAAGGTCCAGTACAAAAGACCTACTCTAACTAAGCAATAGGTAAGGTCTCGTCAGGCGGAGCTAAGCCCTGCGGGACCAACGTCTCCAAGTCTAGGCCCACTATGTCATCCGGACCATAGTAGGTACAGTAATCCCCCTCATCAGTATCTGTAATATTTGTCAACATATCCTGTCAGGATGGAACGAGTACAATCTACTAACAACAGTTCACAAGATATGACAAAAGCTATAAGACTGTAAATAGAGAGTATATACAAGAAGATCATGGAATGTACATATGAGTATCATGGCAAGGTAAGCTGTAAATTTAGAGCTAGAACAAGGCAAGTAAACTGATCATGGCATGTACAAGAATCAAGAATCATATATCTAGGTGTGTGAGTACTAGCTACAATATGTGGCCGGCTTGGGTCTGCACAAGGTCTACTGATCAGCCAATCCTACGTGGAGTGTAGGATTGGTAGCATTCAAGGTCTACAAGAATAAACAAGGAGGATAATGACCACACATCTACACTAGTACTCCCCGTCCCCCGACTGGTAGAGTGGATCCAAGCAAGACACGTTACGACACGGGATTCTACGAGAAGGGAGCAAGTCTCCTCGAGAATCGATGTCCATATACTGTATAAGAACTACAAGAGACTTGCACAAGATATACCAAGATAACGAGGAATAACATCTCATGTCGGGATCCATGAATACCAATCCGTGTGACCAATGTGTCGAGAACAAGCATATCTACTCTAATTACATGAATTATAACAATCATCGTAAATTGGAAAAGTGTCAGAGAATGTACTCGCCTGTAATATGATGAAATATGTCAACGGGATCCAACGCAGCATCTCGTGGACCTATAGAGAACAAGATGTATCAATACTATGTTTAGGAAGTAAAGTCAAATCAATTTAAACCCTCTTAAGTCATTCTAGGTCAAGACAAGTCAAACTAAGTCAATCTAGGTCGAACAAGGTCAAACTAGATTGTACATGGTCGATCTAAGTCATTCTAGGTCTAGCTAGGTCAAACTAGGTCAATACAAGTCAAACGGGATTAATCTAGGTCGATTTAAGTCAACGGTTGACTTACAATTGACTTTTGGTCTACTGGTCAACTCTGGTCAACTCTAGGTCAACCCTAGGTCAATCCTAGGTTAATGGTGACTAATAGTTGACTTTTGGTCAACTGTCCAAGTTCAATGGAATTTGGGACTAAATTGGGATAAGTGTTGACCCATAGTTGACTTTTGGTCTAAAAAGTCAACTGTGGTCAACCGGGGTCAAGACTAGGTCTAGACGACTATTTATAATCATTACCAACCTCTACAACCCATATCCAAGTCCATCTTGGACTTCGAACTCAAATCTTGGCCGTAGGCCAATATCCTAATTTACCCTTTTCTAAGGTAAATTTCTAGCCTAGGTGAATATCAAGTTAGCCTACCTACGCTTGGTATTTTAACCCGTGCTTCCTAGGGTAGTAAGATACTAGCCTATACATATATTACCTACCAAGATACCTAGGTAAATTGGACGTCTAGTCCATCTTACGGTCCATTGCCGATATCTTGAATATCTCAAGATACGCAATGGTACGGCACGATACCGGCGTCCTACAACCCCGATTTTAACTCGAAAGCCTACCCGTAAAATCTAATTCACGTATTCTAGGTCCACGCCAAGTTTCAACTCATTCCGACACTCGGAGCTCCGTTTCACCCTCTAACTCGATCTCCTCTATTTTCTATTTCCCACTTTCCCTTCCTATTCTTCTTCTTCTATTTCCTCTTCAAATTCCCCTTCTCCAATTTCTATTCTCCTAATTCATCTTCTTCTAACTCTTCCTCTCATTCCTAATCTCCTTTCTCTCATTCTTTCCTATTCTAAATTTTCTTCCTATTTTTCCTATTCTTCTAATCCTTCTTCTTTTCTAATTCTTCTCAACTTCTTCTTATTCTCTTCTTTTTCTTATCTCTTCTTCTTAACTCTTATTCTTATTCTTTCATCTATCTAACTATACATCTACCTATCTGTACATATATATATACATATATATATATATATATATATATATATATATATATATATATATATATATATATATATATATATATATACTAGGGGGTTTAAAGGGGGGTTTAAGGGGCTTTAAAATGGGGGAAATGGGGGGGGGACTGCTGCTATAGCTGCTGCTACAGCAGCTGCTACTGCTATGCTGCTGCTGTCGCAGCTGTATGCTGTTGCCACTGCTATTTTCTTCTTCTTCTTCTCTAATTTTTATATATATATATATATATATATATATATATATATATATATAATTATCTCCAAGATAATCGCCACCAGAATGACAGAAACCCTACCCAAAATCATCTCGGAGGAGCAAAGCGGGTTCGTCCGCGGAAGAACCATCCAAGACAACATCATGCTGGCTCAAGAACTCATCACCTGCATGAAATTTCCGGCGAGAGGGGGCAACATCGCCATCAAAATTGATATGGAAAAAGCTTACGATAGACTCGATTGGCAATTCATGATCTGGGTCTTCAGAGCATTCGGTTTCTCCGAAAATTGGACCAACATCGTGTGGAGATCCATCAGCAACTCATGGTTCTCCACGGTTATCAACGGCCAATCTGATGGATTCTTCAAATCCAGCCGAGGCGTCAGACAGGGCGATCCTCTATCATCCACGATCTTCATCATTGCGGCCGATGCCCTAAGCAGAAACCTCAACAACATGATCAACACTCCCAACTTCCAGCAATTCCACACTGCCAGCGGTTGCCCCACCATCACCCACCTGGCTTTTGCCGACGATCTTCTCATCTTCACATCCGGGGACATCGGATCAATGGAGGTGGTTCACAACACCCTGGAGCGGTACTCCAGATGCTCCGGCCAGAAGATCAACCTCTCCAAGAGCGTTATCTACGCCCACCACAGTATCAAAATTGAGAATGCGACCAGACTCACCAACCTCACGTCCATCGCGGTGTCTCACCCTCCTTTCATCTATCTCGGCTGTCCCTTGGTGTACGGAAAATCCAACGCCAGCATATTCGAGCATTTGATCACCAAAATCAGGAACAAAATCGAAGGATGGCATAACGCTACCCTATTCCCAGGAGGGAAAATTATCCTCATCAAACATGTACTCAACTCTATCCCCATCCACACCCTTGCGGCCTGTACTCCAACCAAGAAGGTCATCACGTCTATTGAGCAGATCTTTTGTAACTTCTTCTGGGGGTACAACAAGGGGCAAGACAAACACCACTGGGCCAGTTGGGATACTATGGCATCCCCGACCGCGAGCGGTGGGCTTGGATTCACCAAACTCGACCACATCGTCAAAGCCTTTTCAATGAAACTGTGGTAGAAATTACGCACAAGCCACAACCTGTGGACCAAGTTTATGAAGGCCAGGTACTTCAGACACATCCACCCAATGACGGCCACTGCCAACAGCAGATCTTCCGCGGCTTGGCGCCGTATTCTTCGTGGACGTGATTTGGCGGAGCCCGCGATCAGACTCCATCTGGGAACTGGCGAATCCAACCCATTCCTTGAAAGGTGGATAGGGGACAGCCTTATCCCGAACATTGACAATTCCCCAAGAAACAGCATGATCAAAGACCTGTGGAATCCCACCAATCACGACTGGAATTGGGACAGGATCCGGGATTGGTCAGGCAACGAAACTATAGACAGCATTCACCATCTCGGAATAACCATCGGGACCGCCGCCGACAGCTTGAGGTGGTCGCTAGCAGCCTCAGGAGCATTCTCTGTTCGTTCGGCCAGACTCTCGATCCTTGACTACGGTCCAGACCTTTTCATTGCACGTTATTGGAATTCTTGTATCCCTAAGAAATGGTCCTTTCTCCTGTGGAGAGTCATGAGGAAGAAATTGCCCACCGACGACACCCTTAACTCCATCGGTTTTAGCCTGGCGTCTGCTTGTAACTGTTGCATCGAGCGTCAGACGGAGACTATTGACCACATCTTCAGGGAGGGAAGCCTCCCCGACAAAATCTGGAGTACCCTCCATCACAACTACAACACCTTGCCCGAGGACGGGTGCTTCATCGATCTTCTGGCCCACTGGAGTGCCGCTTCCCACGGCCATCAGATCGTTGCCGCGGCCGCCACCTGGGCAATTTGGAAGAACCGCAACAAAGCGAGATACGAGGGTCTCCAATACTCCGCCGACCAGCTGATCCGGGAAATCCATCGGCAATGCCGCAAAAGGAGCTCCCTTTGCTCCCACCGTTCTCCGGCCTTCGGGCATCCGTTCCTCTATTAGTTTTGGCGGCTACGCCCGCACTATTCCCTGTCTTCCCTTTTGGTATACTTTTGTCTTGTATACGGGTTCGGCTTCACCTTTTGGAGCCTTGATTTATAAAAGAGGGGGTTTTCTTAAAAAAAAAAAAAATATATATATATATATATATATATATATATATATATATATATATATATATAATATAGATATATATATATATATATATATTATATATATATATATAATATATATATATATATATATATAACACATCTATATGTAAATATACATACACACACACATTTATCTATATATAAATACATACCCACATATCTTTATATATATAAATATATATATACACACACATATAGATATATATATATATATATAAACACACAAATACACTCTCACTCACACACTACCACCACCACTCTCATGACAAACACCACCACCACTCTCATTCCTCTACACTCACACACACAAATTCAAATATATATATATATATAATACATACACATATATATATATACATATATACATATCTACATATATATACCACTCTATATATGAAAACCCCTAATTAATCCTTAACCTAGATTTTTAGGAAACCTAATAAATTCTATGGGCAAAGTGTGGAGAATCTCCTCTTCTACAATTATTGTGAAAGCAATAAATGGTAAAGAGGAATTAATGGAAAATTAAAAGCTTACCTAGAAAATGGGTTTCTTGGAGAAGAGCTTGGAAAGAAAGAAAGAAATTTGAGAGAGAGAGAGAGTTTGCTTTGTGGAGAAGAAAGAGGGGGGTGCTCAACTTATGGCCGGCCATGGTGGGGTGGGTTATTGGGTTTGGGTGGATCCAATAAGCCCCCAAACCCAATAGACTTAGTTTGGGTTTGGTTTGTTTCGGTTTGGTTCGGTTTGTTTCTAATTAACCAATTAAGCCTCTAAAATGACTAATTAAGCCATGGAAGTTAGGTTTATGGTTTCTAGCTTAATTAGGATGGTATGTGGGCCAAGTCCAGCTAGTATGTGGGTCCCACTAGTATCCAGGCTACCCGGGTCTCCAACTTAAGTCCGAATTGGATAAAATTTGAACTAAATCAAATAAATCCCTAAAAATCATATAAAATCAAATAAAATTCCTAAAAATTATAAAACTTGAAAAATAACGAAAATACCCCTAATTTGAAAACTGGGGGTGACACTTATCACAATAGGCGTCAAGCAATATCAACTTTGGTAAAACGCAAGAACCCTATGCCAAAGACCAATCTGCACCAAAAGTCAAAGTTTGAAAGGAAAGATCCATCTACCTATGCGAATGAGTTGAGTACATCTTTGTACACTCAAGGAACTAAACACCTGAAGAATAGGAGACATGTTTCTAACATCATTAAGGAATATGTTCCTCCGGCTTCTTCTCGTCCTGTGGTTGTAACTGATCTCCGGCAACGTCTTACATAAAGGCGGGAGAATACGGGAATGTTTTCCTCACCTCCAAATCGTACTTCAAATTGCCACTGCCTACATGAAGTTGTCATCAACTGTTGTTGCCAATCGGCTCGACGATCTGTCTTCGATCATCAGAACTATGCTTCAACTCTTGAACATATAATAGAAGACGAAGATGAACTATTATATGCTTCTGTTAACATGACTTCTCAAGGCACTGGGGGTGGGAAACGTCCAAGACGTAATGCATCCCATAATCCCAATCAACAATATTTAGACCGAATCCATGCATCCAATGAAGGTGTCTTACAATACACTAGATCGAGAAATCGTTATTTGATCCAAGGTGTCTTTAATCAAGAAGATCTCCCTATCACTCATGTGGGAGAGGACTCTCTTTCGGAGTTTGATGCAGATAGTGAAAGTTCTGAACAAACTATCTCATCAGTAGCAGCAAGAGAAGTGACAGCGTATACCATTACGGAAGACCAAGATGCCTCTACGTCAACCAGCCAAGAGCAACGAATTGTTGCATTAGAAGACAAATTGAAAACTATGGCAGAAATGGTTGCAAGCATGCACACCATAATGGTGGCTCAACATACAGTGCCTCCGATTGTAAACCCTGCTACAAATCCTGAGCTTATAGCATCTTCTGTACCTGTTAGTCTGGGGGTACCATGTAGGACTGTTGAGCACCTCTAGAGGGGGGGTGAATAGAGTGCGTGTGTGCAGCGGAAATAAAATTACCAATTAATAATTTAAACTATGGCAATGATGTAAGAGCAGTAAGTAAAGAAAGGAGAATCAAACTCAGTAACACAGCGATGTATACTGGTATCCCTCTGAGAGGACTAATCCAGTCTCGAGTACTCTTGCTCGATGTTAATCCACTAAAGGCACAAGCTTTAACTGAGTGCTTCAACTCTTACACCACCGTGCTTGTTGACGAGTGCACGACCAACTCCAACACACACCGTGCTTGGTGACGAGCGCACGACCAGCTCCACAACAAGAATTTGTTGTTGAAACTTGACGACCTCTTTACAACTCTGAATAACCAAAAGACTTCTAAATCAATCTGATAGTACTGGCTTTTGGCTAAGAGATGTGTAGGTGAGATTTAAAAATCTTAGATCGTTTAGAAAACACTTGAATAGTAGAGAAGAGAAGATGAAGAATGAATTGATGTTTTGAAGTGAAAAGTTCTTCTCTATTTATAGGTGTTTTCATCAACCGAACTCGGTCAGAACTCGGGCAGAGTTCGGATGCAAATATCTCGCAAAAAGAACGTTGCTCGCAGATTTGGAGGCAACTGAAGTTTGAATACAAACTGACCGAACTCGGTCAGAGTTCGGGCCGAACTCGGGCCGAACTCGGCTTGGAATTCTGTCAGGAGATATATTTTAAAATTCTTTTGTAAAAACAGTTTTCAAACATGTTTTTGGTTATTTGTAAAATCATTTAAAAAATGAATATTTTCGAAATATATTTTTGAAATATTTGTAATCGAAAATATGAAAGGGTAAAAGTAGGTTTTGAGAAAGGAGGATAATTTTAACCCTAAGCCAGTATTACCATAATTGATTTTACAAAGTAATTCCTAGACTCAATAAAATGTAAAATACAGAATAAAGTAGAAAAGAGTCTTCAGAAGATTTTGATGACTTTGACGCTTTGATTTATGCAGTACATCGTCCGTTGAATATGATTTCGTGCATCCTGAAATAGTTAGCAGCATTTTCTATATTTTGTGTATGGACTAAAGTATAGGTTGATTATCGAAATCGGGTGTGACCATGGAATGGGCCAACAATCTCCCCCATTTTGATAATTGACAAACTTGAGTCTATACCAAAATATATTTATAAAAAAAATAAAATAACATATAAAAATACCTGGAAAAAAATTTTGTTCTAGCCTTGCGATTTTTGATTTTGGGTATACTCATTTTCTCCCCCTTTGTCAAGTAGTAAAATGAATAGGCTCCCCCGTAAATCAAGAAGCCAACAATAGAAAAGACAAGACAAAGTGAAAGATAAGAAGTAATCACAACATAGACAAGTGGAATGTAATGAACTAACACATAATAAACTGAAGTATCATAAGTTTTCCACTAGAAAGCCAAATAGTACAACTGATAAATGTCTAACTAAAACAGTTTAGACATGAAAGTAAAAAGTACTACATGAACTGCATCAAACTAAACAAAACTAAATCCACTATCCTATGGCTGAATCCACATCACATCTCTGCGTCGTCCGTACCGGGAGGATCATGAGGGAAATAGGCAGTGGTCGGGTCAAAGTACTGAAAAGTAGTCTCATCAGTAAAACGAGGACCAGGGAAAGCAGGGTGTGGAAGGATAGTGAGTGGATGAACGGGATCATGAACCAGGCTGTAGTGGAGATCGGCAATACTGTTTCTCAGCACCTGGGCCTGAGAAATATGCCGGAACTCGGAGTCCTGATAACGTTGCGTGGATACAGCAACGAAATCATCAAACCGCTGGTAGAATGCCTGATCAAGTCCTGGGGCAGGGGCCGGAGCAGGATGAGCATCAGCTGGAGGGGCCTCAGCATCAGCAGCTGGGACAGCAGGAGCAGCACCAGGAGGTTGAGGAAACCGACGAGAGCGGGTCAATTCAACAGGTGGAGAAGAAATGGCACACGTTTCAAGATCAATCTCAAAACGTCGAAATATACTAGCAAGGTGCATAGAAAAGACTAAGTTCCTACCTGCATTCTTGCAGCTGAGCATCCAAGACATCATGGTTTTTGGAACGGAGAAAGGAATTCCGAAATGAATATAATAAAGAGCAGAAAGTTCCAAAAATGTAACTTCATCGGTAGAGCCTTTCTTCGGAAGAAGGGCCGAGAAAATCATACGATGAAGCTCGTAAAATTTTTGATTTAGATGTCTAGAAAAGATTCTTCGGGGAGGAGGAGTAGGGTGACAAATCAATTCCCTAAAAGAAGCTAAAGTGACATCGGCAGGGAATTGAATATGGTGGATGTCAACAAGTGCATCACCAAGATCAGGAATGTGAAAATATTCACTGATATCGGTGGCGCTAAATTCTAATTCCTGTCCAGCAATACAGGAATAGAAATTCCCGTTTTGTTTTACTTGTAAATTGCAGTAAAACATACGGACTGCATTGTCGTAAATACTATCTTGGACCTCGAAAAAGTCGCGAAATCCAAGTTGATCAAAAACAGGAGCATATTCAAAGAAGGTTGTAAAATTGACGAAGGCTCCAGCACAAATACGACGAAGAGAGAAAGAATCAAACCAGAGATCGGAGAAGTCTTTGTCGGGAAACAAAGTGCTATCATATTTCTCGGGATCTCTAGGTTTGGCTGGACTGAAGAGACTTGCCGGAGTGTAGTCGGATGAGGAGGAAGCACCTTGAGAAGAATTTCCTCGTTGACGTTTCGGAGCCATGAGGAAGAAGATCGCCCACTTGAACTTGTCGATTCCTTGCAAAGAAGGAGGAGGAAGAATTTCTAGTAGGAGATAGAAGTATTCCACGTTTTGGTGTGGAGAAAAAGTGGAAGAAAGGATGAAATAAATAGGTGCTAGGGCCGGCTGTTCGGTTCTGGAACCATTACAGCGCCGACCGAACTCGGTCCGAATCCGGTCCGAACTCGGGCAGAGTTCGGGCCGAGTTCGGCCACTTGCATTCCCGAGACAGTCAAAGCAGTCAGGTAAATAAAGACTGTAAAAAGTAACATTTGACTGGTTTATTAAATAACTGCTATTATTTTCGGGTTAACTATAGGGGTTGTCCCAGCTAACGGTGGTTCATCGGGGAACTCTTAAGTACCGCTTCGCTTCGACCGTAGCCGTGGTGACAGACATACCCTTTGTAAATTTGTCCCCAAAAATAATTTTTATTAAATAATAAATTGTCAAGTTATAAATGCAGTTTTAATTACCATATGTTTTAAGAGTTCGAGAATTCAAGAATGCCGAGCTCACGCCTCAAGATGTTAAAACGGTCTTCAGCCAATGGTTTAGTGAAAATATCTGCTAGTTGATGTTCAGTATCAATAAATTCTAAGCAAATATCCCCGTGTTGTTGATGATCACGTAAAAAATGATGTCTAACTTCTATGTGCTTTGTGCGTGAATGACAGATAGGGTTCTTAGTCAAATTAATTGCACTAGTGTTATCACAATATATAGGAACATTTGTATAGTGCAGATTGTAGTCCTCTAAGGTTTGCTTCATCCACAAAATTTGAGCACAACAACGTCCTGCGGCGATATATTCAGCCTCAGTTGTTGATAATGCTACTGAATTTTGTTTCTTGCTAAACCAAGAGACTAAGGCCTTTCCCAAGAAATGACATGTGCCACTGGTACTTTTACGGTCCACTTTGCATCCAGCAAAATCCGCATCCGAGTAACCTATAAGGTCAAAGGATTTGGTTTTGGGATACCATAAGCCAACTGTAGAAGTTCCTTTAAAGTATCGGAAGATACGCTTAACGGCACTAAGATGTGATTCCTTAGGATTTGCCTGATATCGTGCACATATGCAAACACTAAACATAATATCAGGGCGACTAGCAGTTAAATATAATAAACTACCAATCATACCTCGATACTTACGCTGATCAACAGGTTTGCCACTTTTATCAGCATCAAGCTTTGTAGATGTAGCCATAGGAGTCCCAATTGGCTTCACATTCTCGAAGTCGTACTTCTTCAGTATGTTCTTCGTGTACTTGGCTTGGTTGATGAATGTTCCGTTTGAGTGTTGTTTGATTTGCAATCCTAGGAAGAAGTTCAGCTCTCCCATCATGCTCATTTCAAATTCACTCTGCATACACTTGGCAAATTCTTGACAGAGTTGTTCATTAGTAGAACCAAAGATGATGTCATCTACATAAATTTGCACTAGAAGTATATCATTATTCATAGATTTAATAAAAAGAGTAGTATCAATCTTGCCCTTTGAAAAACTATTATCAAGTAAGAAGGCGCTTAGGCGTTCATACCAAGCACGAGGTGCTTGTTTGAGTCCATAAAGTGCTTTCTTAAGCTTGAAGACGTGATCAGGTTTTTGAAAATCTTCAAAACCAGGGGGTTGTTTCACAAAAACTTCTTCTTTCAAAAATCCATTTAGAAATACGCTTTTCACGTCCATTTGAAAAAGTTTGAAATCATTAAAACAAGCAAAAGCGCAAAACATGCGAATGGCTTCTAGTCTAGCAACAGGAGCATAGGTCTCATCATAATCAATTCCTTCTTCTTGATTATAACCTTGTGCAACTAGACGTGCTTTGTTGCGTAGAACTTGTCCATCTTCACTAAGTTTATTTCGGAACACCCATTTGGTACCAATTATCGATTGACCAATAGGTTTAGGAACGAGTTCCTAAACTTAGTTTCTTTCAAATTGATTAAGTTCCTCTTACATGGCAGAAATCCAAAATTCATCAGAAAAAGCCTCATCTGTAGTGTCCCGCTCCTAGCGGTTCACTATGTAAGGCTTGTGGCTTGGCTAACTCGGTCGGAACCGAGTATTGGGGAAACTTACCGTCGACATCGAATCAATCACGGACAAGTGCATAAGAACCTTTCCAATTAATGGATCGGTTTCTCTTGAAATGCGTCTAAGAGTTTTCTCTGGATATTTTGCTGCTGGTTTTGCTGCTTGGTTTTGATGGATACTTTTCTGAATGATTTTCGATAATTTGATTCTTGCCCGTTTTCATCGATTTGCATAGCATTCATTCTTGAGAATTCTGAGAGAAGAGAACACAACGAGACGGATTATTAATCAATCTTTTGGTGCCAATGCAGACTGACGCGTGACGGAAGGCTAAGCGTGCAAGTGTTCCTCTCTCTCTCGACGATTCTTTAAATTGGTGAGTGTGGATCTCTGTGGTGGTATTGTCCCTCTCGCTATTCCTTCATGCCAACAAAATAATTGTCTTGCAACATCCGTTGATCGATATCAAGATGCTAATGCCACAAGTCAATACCACTAAGATGCTAGAGATAGAACATTGAAATGAATTGATTACACTGCAATGAACTGAACATTGGAATGATTGAATTGATGCCTAGAATGATGGTTATGAAATGCTAAGAATGATCTTGTTGCCTATTACTTCAAATATTCTATGCACACTGTGTATATCGAGTCGGACACACATTCGCCTGACCATGGACAACTTGTATACAAGGATTGAGCAATAATTTCCTCGAACGGTACAGGGGCGCCTGTACTGATTCGACCTAGGAGGAAATAATGAAGTGCTTTGGGGAACATGAGTAATGCGAGGCATCATAGAGGCTAGCTCCCTACTGTGCTGTCATCTCATTATCTTGAAGTCCCAAATGCAAATGAATGAATGAAAAGAGTCCATATGGTTTAACAACACCAGTGGTCACATCGTGGGAATGTATGCTAATCAATGTCTTATGCAGGGGCGGTAAGTATATTATTATTATCCTGTATCTTATGCAGGAAAGCTGGATTCGGCTAATGGTAAACTAAACATGGTTTATTGAACTACCATGTCACTTGAATTGTGATTTACTCTAAATGTCGCCTGTCCCTTATAAGTTCATATCTTTAAAATGCTTGTCATTAATAAAATGTTGGTTTAGCTGAGTGGGCCAACGGGGCTCACCAGCGCATTGTTATAATGTGCTGCCCCTCCTCCACAGGTACTGGAGAAGGCTTGGGCGCACATCGAAATTAAAGCTTTCAGAACTGCTGTTTCCTTTCAAGTTATTTTTCCTAAAGACGCACAAAGTATTGCGGAGATTTCAAAGATAGCTGCTTATATTTCAAAGTACTAAAGGGGCGTGATGTATGGAACGGGAAATTATTTCATGGCAGCCTATCAGTTGTACTTCTTTTCATGAATCAATGTAGCCGAAAAGGCATTTCAAATATTATCGAGAAAAGTTGTATTCTGACTACAATCATCAATAAAATGAATATTTTCTTCCTATTCCGCTTGCTTAATGTTTCCGCAACTGTGGCTTATTTTTCAAATGTGATGAATTGATATAAATGTGCATGTTCTAGCCTTGTACAAGTGCAACTCCAGACTTGTACGGCATCACGCCTTAGCGAGGACGATCGATTCGGCGTGAATCGAAGCAAAGCGAGCGATTCCCCGAATCGGGGCGTGACAAGTTGGTATCAGAGCTAGGCTTCACTTCCTCGGATTTCAAAAATAAATGTTTCAAAAAGGAAGTCTTGATGCAAATTTTCTCGATTGATGGTGTCGATGGCGCTGGCATGAAATAATGTTCCATACAATAAGCCCATAAATATTTTATGAGTGCTAATGGAATTATTTCTTTGTTGTAGAATGACCAAGGGTGATAGCTCAAAGACGAATTCATCGTCTGACCCGATTGAAAAACTGATTAAGCAAATGGAGGCTCAGAGGAAGCAAAGCGAAGCTCAACATCGCGCGCTTCAGGAGCAGCTTCAGTATCAGTTTCAGGAGCAGCTGGATGCTCAACAAAAGCAAGTTGATAGTCTAACTCAGATTGTCATCAAGCTGTCGGCCGATTCTAATGTTTCTGCAAAGGCCGCAGCAACCGAGACCGTGGAGGTGCCGACAGAGAAACCTGAGACGCCGACACGGAAGAGGACGAGCTTCAAGTTCTCTGAATTTAAAAGTTGCGACCCGCCTGAGTTTGATGGGAAAGAGGAGCCAGATGAGGTGATGGGCTTCTTGAACACACTAGAGGGCTATTTCCGAATGTTAGAGATTCAGGGCAGTAAGAGAGTGGAGTGTACTGCTGTACAACTTCGCCTCAAGGCCCAAGAATGGTGGATTTCGCAAAGACAGGCACTTTGCGGAAATAGTCAGGATATAAAGATGTCTTGGGAGGCCTTTAAGCAGGCTTTCATTACTCACTTCATTCCACCCGCTGTCCGACAACAAAAAGAGAATGAGTTCATTGCACTTCGACAAGGCAGTATGTCAGTGCATGACTATGAGACAGAGTTTTTGAAGAGAGTCGCATTCGCTGGGTACATGGTACCGAATGACGACGCCAAGCGAGGAAGATTTGTGCAAGGCTTGAATGAAGGCCTAGAGAAGGATGTGCTAAATCGGAAATGTACGTCTTACCGGAAGGCGTACGAGACAGCTCTCGAGATGGAGAGATTTCATAAACCGGCTAGTCGTGAGACAATGAAGAGCAACCAAGGACTCAATAATCAGAAACGACCTTGGTCTGCTAGCAGGAATGACGCACCTAAGCATCACAATACTGGAGACAATCGAGGGCCTCAACATACAGAACGTTGTAAATTTTGCAACCGTTGGGGACATCGATCCGAAGATTGTCGGGTGAAGTGTTTCAAATACGGCGAGCAGGGCCACAAGGAAGCTGACTGCAGAAATAGAGGAGGGAATCAGTATCCTCCTCGTGGGCATAACAATAATCAGTATCGTGGGCATAACAACAACCACAACCGGGGACAATATAACAACCAGCATCGTGGCGGAGCGCCACCAGCCTTACCGGCTCCAGCTGGGAATGCACCGAATCAACAAGGTGGGCAAGCAAGGGTTTATGCCTTGACTCAGGCAGAGGCCCAGACCGCGGAGAATGTTATAACAGGTACGTTGCTATATAAAGGCACACCTGCAAGAGTACTTTTTGATTCTGGCGCTACTCATTGCTTTATCTCTTCTGATTTTGCAACGGAAAATAAATTTTGTATGACTCAACTAAAGACAGCTTTGTGTGTTAGCACTCCTTCGGGAGTAGATATGCCTGCAACTTTGATTTGCAGGGACGGCTACATTAAAATTGGAGGCAAGACTTTATCTCTGGATGCAATTGTACTCGACATCAAAGAGTACGATATCATCTTGGAAATGGACTGGCTCAGCGCCTGTCATGCAACGATTGACTGTGCGGATAAGAGAGTTGTGTTTCGCCTAACCGGAGAAACAGAGTTCTCTTACTCGTGCGGCTCGGCGTTCCAAGGACCTATGGTAATATCGGCAGTTACAGCAAGGCACATGTTGTACTCTGGGTGTGAAGGGTTCCTTACATCTGTTTTTGATACTCAGATGAAGGGTGTGGATTCGAATCAGACCGAAATTGTGGCAGAGTTCCCCGATGTGTTTCCGGACGAGATACCTGGGATGCCGCCGGATAGAGAAATTGAATTCACAATTGACACATTTCCGGATACTCGTCCGATATCTAAAGCGCCGTACAGGATGGCTCCGGCAGAATTGAAGGAACTAAAGGTACAGCTACAAGAATTATTAGACCGGGGATACATTCGTCCAAGTGTATCTCCATGGGGAGCTCCAGTACTGTTTGTAAAGAAGAAGGATGGAACGATGCGGCTATGCATCGATTACAGAGAACTGAATAAGGCAACCATCCGTAACAAGTATCCTTTGCCAAGGATAGATGATCTATTCGATCAGCTACAAGGGGCAACCGTGTTTTCAAAAATCGATCTTCGTTCAGGATACCATCAGTTGAAGATCAGACCCGAAGATGTTCCTAAGTCAGCATTCCGTACGAGATACGGACACTATGAGTTTTTGGTCATGCCATTCGGCTTGACTAATGCTCCAGCAGCCTTCATGGATTTAATGAATAGAGTATTTCGACCGTTCTTAGACAAGTTTGTTGTTGTGTTCATCGATGACATCTTGATCTACTCAAAGGATAGAGAGACTCATGTCGAGCACTTAAGAGAAGTACTTCAGACGCTGCGGGACAACCAGCTCTATGCAAAACTAAGCAAGTGCGAATTTTGGATGAACAGCGTGTCGTTCTTAGGACATGTTGTTTCGGCGGAAGGTGTTGCCGTCGACCCAAAGAAGATTGAGGCAGTGGTGGACTGGAAGCAGCCTGCATCAGCTAGTGAAATACGGAGTTTCCTTGGTTTAGCCGGGTACTACCGTAGATTTGTGAAAGACTTCTCGAGAATCGCCTCGCCTTTGACTCGCCTGACTCAGAAGGGAGTCGTATTTAAGTGGACGAACGACTGTGAGAGTAGCTTCCAAGAACTCAAGCAGCGGCTCGTCACGGCCCCAATTTTAGCACTTCTGGAAGGCTCTGAGGGATTTCAGATCTACAGTGACGCATCGGGACTTGGTTTAGGATGTGTTCTTATGCAACATGGGAAGACCATATCTTATGCTTCGAGACAACTCAAACAGCATGAGAAGAATTACCCAACACATGATTTGGAACTGGCGGCGATTGTGTTCGCGTTGAAATTGTGGCGATACTATCTCTATGGTGTGTCCTGCGAGATCTTCACGGATCACAAAAGCCTGAAATATATATTCACACAAAAGGAATTGAATTTGAGGCAGCGGCGCTGGTTAGAATTGATCAAGGACTATGACTTGACAATCTCTTACACGCCGGGTAAAGGGAACGTGGTAGCTGATGCCTTGAGTCGGAAATTTGTGGGATCACTAGCAATAGCAAAAGAGGTACTACGGGATCTTGAAGAGATGGGCATCGAGTTCAGGATCCGTCCGCAGAATGTACAGTTGGCTCAGTTACAACTTGAGCCGAGTCTCCAGGAAAGGATTAAGTTTGCTCAGAAGGATGACCCGTTTCTGCAGAAGATACGCGAGTTGATTCTAACAGGAAAGGCGTCGGACTTTACCGTTGAAGATGACACTATTCGTGTCAAGGGAAGATTGTGCGTCCCTAAGGACGAGAATATCAGGAAGGAAATACTGACCGAGGCTCATTTCGCGAAGTATTTCTTGCATCCGAGAGGCACGAAAATGTATAAGGATCTACGCTCAACCTTTTGGTGGCATGGTATGAAGAAGGATGTGGCGCTATTCGTGTCACAGTGCATGGATTGTCAGCGTGTAAAGGCCGAACATCAACGGCCAGGCGGAGAACTACAAAATTTGGCTATTCCACTGTGGAAGTGGGATAATATCTGTATGGATTTTATAGTTGGCTTGCCAAGAACTCAGAAGGGAAATGATGCGATTTGGGTTATCGTGGATAGATTAACCAAGTCGGCACATTTCATTCCAATAAAAGTTACATGGGGAGTAGAACGGTTGGCTCAGATCTACATAAATGAAATTGTCAGATTGCATGGGGTGCCAAGCTTCTATAGTGTCGGATAGAGATGGAAGATTCTTGTCGCGATTTTGGATAAGTCTACACTCCTAGCGGTTCACTATGTAAGGCTTGTGGCTTGGCTAACTCGGTCGGAACCGAGTATTGGGAAAACTTACCGTCGGCATCGAATCGATCACGGACAAGTGCATAAGAACCTTTCCAATTAATGGATCGGTTTCTCTTGAAATGCGTCCAAGAGTTTTCTCTGGATGTTTTGCTGCTGGTTTTGCTGCTTGGTTTTGATGGATGCTTTTCTGAATGATTTTCGATGATTTGATTCTTGCCCGTTTCATCGATTTGCATAGCATTCATTCTTGAGAATTCTGAGAGAAGAGAACACAACGAGACGGATTATTAATCAATCTTTTGGTGCCAATGCAGACTGACGCGTGACGGAAGGCTAAGCGTGCAAGTGTTCCTCTCTCTCTCGACGATTCTCTAAATTGGTGAGTGTGGATCTCTGTGGTGGTATTGTCCCTCTCGCTATTCCTTCATGCCAACAAAATAATTGTCTTGCAACATCCATTGATCGATATCAAGATGCTAATGCCACAAGTCAATACCACTAAGATGCTAGAGATAGAACATTGAAATAAATTGATTACACTGCAATGAACTGAACATTGGAATGATTGAATTGATGCCTAGAATGATGGTTATGAAATGCTAAGAATGATCTTGTTGCCTATTACTTCAAATATTCTATGCACACTGTGTATATCGAGTCGGACACACATTCGCCTGACCATGGACAACTTGTATACAAGGATTGAGCAATAATTTCCTCGAACGGTACAGGGGCGCCTGTACTGATTCGGCCTAGGAGGAAATAATGAAGTGCTTTGGGGAACATGAGTAATGCGAGGCATCATAGAGGCTAGCTCCCTACTGTGCTGTCATCTCATTATCTTGAAGTCCCAAATGCAAATGAATGAATGAAAAGAGTCCATATGGTTTAACAACACCAGTGGTCACATCGTGGGAATGTATGCTAATCAATGTCTTATGCAGGGGCGGTAAGTATATTATTATTATCCTGTATCTTATGCAGGAAAGCTGGATTCGGCTAATGGTAAACTAAACATGGTTTATTGAACTACCATGTCACTTGAATTGTGATTTACTCTAAATGTCGCCTGTCCCTTATAAGTTCATATCTTTAAAATGCTTGTCATTAATAAAATGTTGGTTTAGCTGAGTGGGCCAACGGGGCTCACCAGCGCATTGTTATAATATGCTGACCCCTCCTCCACAGGTACTGGAGAAGGCTTGGGCGCACATCGAAATTAAAGCTTTCAGAACTGCTGTTTCCTTTCAAGTTGTTTTTTCTAAAGACGCACAAAGTATTGCGGAGATTTCAAAGATAGCTGCTTATATTTCAAAGTACTAAAGGGGCGTGATGTATGGAACGGGAAATTATTTCATGGCAGCCTATCAGTTGTACTTCTTTTCATGAATCAATGTAGCCGAAAAGGCATTTCAAATATTATCGAGAAAAGTTGTATTCTGACTACAATCATCAATAAAATGAATATTTTCTTCCTATTCCGCTTGCTTAATGTTTCCGCAACTGTGGCTTATTTTTCAAATGTGATGAATTGATATAAATGTGCATGTTCTAGCCTTGTACAAGTGCAACTCCAGACTTGTACGGCATCACGCCTTAGCGAGGACGATCGATTCGGCGTGAATCGAAGCAAAGCGAGCGATTCCCCGAATCGGGGCGTGACATCATCAACATTCTTAGGTTCTATTTGAGAAATAAATGCTACATTAGCTGCTACTTCAGAATCTCTAAGAGATGAACGAGTACTTACACCTTTGGATACATCACCTATTATGAGAGTTTCTGGATGATCTGGTTTGAATCTCAATGATTCGAATCTTTGGGCCATACCTTTCACAAGGCTCTTCTCAGTTCCTGCATCTTCGGAACTTTTATCAGTTCTTGCCTCTTTGGTAGGATCTTTCTCAGAACTCTTCTTTGTCTTTGTAGGTGCATCTTCATCATCATTGTCGCTAGATCTATGACTATTCAACTCATCAAAGGTAACATTAATACTTTCTTCAACAATCAGAGATCTTTTATTAAAAATTCTATATCCCTTACTCTTAGCAGCATATCCGAGAAATATCCCGTCATCTGCTTTGGGGTCGAACTTACCCAAGTTATCCTTGGTGTTCAGGATGAAACAGCGACAACCAAAAACTTTAAAATAAGAAATGTTTGGAATTCTTCCAAACCAAAGCTCATATGGTGTTTTCTTCGAGATAGGTCGAATTAACACCCTATTTAAAATATGACAGGCTGTACTAACAGCTTCTGCCCAAAATATTTAGGAAGATTATGCTGATTAAGCATGACTCTAGCCATTTCGCTTAGAGTACGGTTCTTCCGCTCCACAACACCATTCTGTTGGGGAGTTCTAGGACAAGAAAATTCGTGGTAGTATCCACTATCATCACAAAACTTTTTGAAATCAGTATTTTCGAATTCGCCACCATGATCACTTCGGATACGAGTAATCATGAAGCCTTTTTCGTTTTGAACCTTTTTACAAAATATCTGAAATTCAAAAATAGCATCACTTTTGTTTAATAAAAGTAAACCCATGTAAAACGAGAGAAATCATCAACAATGACAAAAGCATAGAGTTTACCGCCAAGACTAGCGACTCTACTTGGACCAAATAAATCCATATGAATCAACTGCAAAGGTCTCGAAGTACTTACAGCGTTGATGGATTTAAAAAAAGATCTATGTGCTTTGTTCTTTTCACAGTCAGCACATACCATGTCTCTCTTGAATGGAATTTCTGGGAGTCCTTTTACCAACTTCTTTGTGTTCAGACGTGAGATAGTATCCATGTTTGCATGTCCTAGTCTCATGTGCCATAGCCAGCTTTCATCTTGATTGGCTACTAGGCACCTTCCTGCATTATTAGTATTCTCCAAAAAAAAACATAAATATTGTCTTCTCTAATCCCCTTATATACGGGATCACCAGATGACATATCATATATGGTACATTTATCTTTCACAAAATTGATACCATAACCATTATCTGCCAAATGACTTATGCTCAATAGGTTATGTTTCAATTCAGTTACTAGACAAACATCCTTTATTATTGGATAAGGAGAAATACCTACAGTACCATTACCTATAATATCACCTCTCAAGTTATTTCCGAAGGAGACGTATCATTCTTTCTTCATCGATAGCGTAGCGAATAAAGATGCATCACCAGTCATGTGTCGCGAACATCCGCTATCGAGGATCCATTTGCTTCTAGCATGAGAGGGTTGAGGGTCCACCTACAAAACAAGTAGATGAATCCTTTGGTACCCATTTTCTGAAGGGTCCATGCTGATTAGCTTTAGGTCTCCAGACTAAAGTATAATTATCAACAAGCTTTCTTGCAAGACAATACTGTGATATGTGTCCGTGTGTACCACAATAAGTGCAAGTCAGTTTAGAACCAGATGTGGTTGAAACTGTGTTCACATGCTTGTTTGGTTTCTTGGAGAACCTATAAGTGAAAGCATGATGATAATCGTGTTTCTTCTGTGCTTTCTTGTTTTTAGTCCTCTTAGGTGTATGCTTTGCATTAGGACTAAAATTAGGCTGTGTCACAGGCATTTCCTGTTTGCCTAACTTGATTTCTAACTTTTTAGAAATCGCAATAGACTCTTCATATTTAGCAGTCATAACTGAGAGTCTGTGTTCTGTTACTAAGTGCATCCTCTTCTCTGTGTCATACAGTTTTTGTATCTTACCATAATCTCTTTCTTTCTTTTGAATAGTGAGGATAGCCTCATTATAGTCTACCTTGAGTTTGGCTATCTCTTCCGTGTTACCGGTAGTAGACGTCTCTTTAATATCTTGAATAAGATTGGACAGTCTAGCTAACTCGGTTGTGTATGCCTTAATCTCTTTTCGAGATTGCTTATACTTGTTAAGCACATTTTTGTGTTCTTCAAGTAAATCGCTAAAGGCATTTTCTAACTCATCGAAAGTAAATTCATCATATAGAGGGTTGAAGATACCTTGTCAAATGCCATAAGACAGACATTTGCATTGCCGCAGGGTCTATCCTCTTCTTCAGAATCACTGGCGTCGCTTTCATGCCAGATACTTGTGTTTGCATACTTTCGACCAGTTGTAGCTTTTCTGCTTGATCTTGATCTGTCATATGGACTGCTCTTCTTGGTAGCTGGACAGTCCTTCTTCATGTGCCCTGATTTCTTACATCCAAAGCATATGGTTTCATCTTCATTGCTTTCTTGGACGTCTTTCTTCTTTCTGCTTGTAAACTTTAGGTACTTTCTGAAGTTCTTCACAAGTAGGGCTTGTTCATCACCACTTGAGGATTCTTCATCGGAATCATTGTATGTCGGCTTTCTTGCATGAGCTTTGAAGGCAATAGTTTTCTCCTTTGGTGTTGCTTCTTCAAAGTCTTGCAAGTCGAGTTCATGGGTCATGAGCTTGCCCATCAAAGTTTCCAACGACATTATGGTGAGGTCGTTTTCTTCAATAATTGCTGTGGCCTTTGGATTCCAATTCTTTGTTAGAGCCCGCAGCACCTTTCTAATCTTCTCGTGATTGCTGTAATCTTTACCAAGAGATTGCAGAGGATTAGTTATATCAAGGAACCGAGTAAACATTTGTGTAATTGACTCACCGGGTTTCATCTTAAAAGATTCATATTCCTGAGTCAGTCTACTAATTTTGGATTCTTTCACTTGGGAAGTCCCTTCATGGGTTACCTCAAGGAGTTTCCAAATTTCGTGAGACGTCTTGCAGGCTGAAACTCTGTTGAACTCGGTTTTGTCAATTGCACAGAATAGTGCATTGATGGCTCGAGCATCAAGACTAGCCTTTGCTTTTTCAGCATCGGTGTACTTGTCATGCGGCTTTTCCATAAGAATACCTTCAACCACTGTAGGTGGTGGTTTCTTATACCCATCAATGACTATTGACCAAAGATCAAATCTAGAGATTTAAGAAAGAAAGTCATACGTGTTTTTCCAGTAAGTGTAATTTGTTCCATCAAATAGGGGAGGTCTATTTGTGGATTGCCCTTCACCGTTGAATATAGATTTCACGGCTGCCATATATATACTCTCTAGGGTATGTTATATAAGAATATAACCTGCTCTGATACCAATTGTAGGACCGTTGAGCACCTCTAGAGGGGGGGTGAATAGAGTACGTGTGTGCAGCGGAAATAAAATTACCAATTAATAATTTAAACTATGGCAATGATGTAAGAGCAGTAAGTAAAGAAAGGAGAATCAAACTTAGTAACACAGCGATGTATACTGGTATCCCTCTGAGAGGACTAATCCAGTCTCGAGTACTCTTGCTCGATGTTAATCCACTAAAGGCACAAGCTTTAACTGAGTGCTTGCAACTCTTACACCACCGTGCTTGTTGACGAGTGCACGACCAACTCCAACACACACCGTGCTTGGTGACGAGCGCACGACCAGCTCCACAACGAGAATTTGTTGTTGAAACTTGACGACCACTTTACAACTCTGAATAACCAAAAGACTTCTAAATCAATCTGATAGTACTGGCTTTTGGCTAAGAGATGTGTAGGTGAGATTTAAAAATCTTAGATCGTTTAGAAAACACTTGAATAGTAGAGAAGAGAAGATGAAGAATGAATTGATGTTTTGAAGTGAAAAGTTCTTCTCTATTTATAGGTGTTTTCATCAACCGAACTCGGGCAGAACTCGGGCAGAGTTCGGATGCAAATATCTCGCAAAAAGAACGTTGCTCGCAGATTTGGAGGCAACTGAAGTTTGAATACAAACTGACCGAACTCGGTCAGAGTTCGGGCCGAACTCGGGCCGAACTCGGCTTGGAGTTCTGTCAGGAGATATATTTTAAAATTCTTTTGTAAAAACAGTTTTCAAACATGTTTTTGGTTATTTGTAAAATTATTTGAAAAATGAATATTTTCGAAATATATTTTGAAATATTTGTAATCGAAAATATGAAAGGGTAAAAGTAGGTTTTGAGAAAGGAGGATAATTTTAACCCTAAGCCAGTATTACCATAATTGATTTTACAAAGTAATTCCTAGACTCAATAAAATGTAAAATATAGAATAAAGTAGAAAAGAGTCTTCAGAAGATTTTGATGACTTTGACGCTTTGATTTATGCAGTACATCGTCCGTTGAATATGATTTCATGCATCCTAAAATAGTTAGCAGCATTTTCTATATTTTGTGTATGGACTAAAGTATAGGTTGATTATCGAAATCGGGTGTGACCATGGAATGGGCCAACATACCAGCCCCTCAGGTTGCTTCTGTGCCAACTCAAGCTGATCAAAGTCAGTCTGGTGCTGGGGGTGGTAATTATCACGCTGTTCCTCCTCCCAACACTTCTAACCAGCCTACCAATTCCCAAATATTAGGGGATGCTAATGAAGCTGTGAAACTTCTGCGCACTTAGTTTGAGGCCTTCAAGCAGAAGGATGGTCTACAAAGATTGGGCATAAAGCAACTATATCCTATAGAGTGGAAGGAGGTTCCATTTTCTCCTAAATATAAGCTTCCAACCATTATGATGTTTGATGGAAGCACTTCTCCAAGTCAGTACATCAATCATTTTGAAGTGATGACTGATCAATTACAGCCAAATGATGCTCTTCTTACCAGGGTGTTCGTCGGTTGTTTAGCCGGTGCAGCGTATGACTGGTATCGTAGCCTACCTGATGGCTGTATCACTTCTTTTGCTGGTTTCAAGCAAATGTTCTTGGAACGATTTTATGAGGGAGTCAATGACATGATAATGTCTGCCCTCATTAAAATTAAACAGAGGCACAATGAATCCACAGAGAGTTTCATTGAAAGATTCTGCCAAGAGGCACTCAAATGCCTTTAGGTACTCCATCTGCTGTAAAAATAGACACTTACAAATCATACTTGTTGCCTATTATCAGTATGTGGACGGGATCTACACAATTCCAGGATTGGCCTTCTTTCATTGTTAATACAAAAGCGACAGAAATAAGTGTCGAAAAGTTCAAGCAGTTAGGAGTCCAGATGACTCATCCTAACCAAGATGAACATTCTACACCTGGGGGTAGTAATCGCCAGAATAACCACAAGAATAAAGAAACATTGGCTATCAATCTCAAAGGCAAAGAGTCTTTGGCTATCAATGTTACTCAGACGGCATCCACCCCATCAGCACCACTGTAAAAGTCAACTCGTCCAAAAGAAGAGTATTCTTTTGACGAAGATGACACGTTAAGCATCTTCGATTGCTTGATCAAAAGTAATAAGCTTCAGCTTCCAGAGGCTAAGCGACCAGAAGAAGTTGGTAAAACTGATCACCCTAAATACTGTGTTTATCACAGATTTATAGGGCATCCAACCAGAGCATGTTATGTGCTCAAGGACAAAATCTAGGAGTTGGTCAATTCTGGAGCAATTACTCTACAGCAGGATGAGGAAAACGGTGACTGCTAATGTGGTTTCTCTCCAATTCGGTGATTTTCCACCACAATTCGTACAAGATGGTGATGTCCCCATTCCAAGGACTACTCTGGAAATTTTGAATATCCCGTCTCCTCAAAATGAAGGTCTTGTTCCGATGTCAACTGACAAAGGAGAGATTATGTGGATTCATCCAGATCTGGTGGCAGAATTTGAAACTCCTTCCTCTTCTAAGCAAAAGAAGCATTCCAAGTCTAAATCCAAGAACTGTAATATGGTATCCTTTGAACCATTAACAGAAGAAGAAATCCTAATGGACACTTGATCTGGAAAACCCTATCTTCGGGAGTATTCTGAAAATCAAGAGAACCCTGCTCCATCCCCGGATGCTCTTCCTCCATTATCTTCTCCTGTTGAAGATACACCGTCTACATCCTTGCCAGTGGTCGAGCCATCTCCTCCTAAACCTACATCAACAGACAAGGGAAAGCAACCTTTTCGCTTTGATAAAGCGTTGAAGAAGTCATCATCTCTTGGACTTGAAAAGCCTTACAATTTTGACATATTAGCTCAATTGGCCAATACTCCAGCAAGATTTTCAATCTTTGAACTTTTACGTCTCTCAAAAGAAACTCGTGAGACGTTAAGTGAAGCCTTGATGCAGGCTGACCCTTGTTTGACTCTTCTCAAAAAGCCTGAAAAGGAGCCAGTCAGCTGTGCACATTGTCATAGTGTATTTGAATTAATACCTAATATTATTTTTACACAAGATGACATGTTGTTAGAAGACAATCGTCATGATCGTCCTCTTTATTTCGCGGGATATGTGGACACCATGAAAGTCGACCGTATTCTAATTGATCCCGGATCTGCACTTAGCATCATGCCAAAGTCTTTACTGGATGCCTTGAAAATCCCAGTACATAATCTTTCTATAACTATCACTACCATCCTGGGATTCAATCAAGGAAAAAGTGAACCTTTGGAGAAGATACGCCTAAAACTTCAAATTGGCAATCTTCGTACAAAGGTAACTTTCTACGTTATTGACAATCATGGCTCATACAATGCTTTATTGGGAAGGCCATTCCTCCATGAACATAATATTGTACCCTCTACACTCTACCAATGCTTCAAATATGTGGATGGTAATGGAGAAGTCCAAAAAGAGGTTGCAGATCTGAATCCTTTCAAAGGAGTTGAAGCATACTGCAATGATTCTAGTATGTACAAAGAGGAATTCATGAAGGTGGTACTAGCAATGGACACAGATGAAGAACAGAAGAGTATACCTAATGATACTCTGGTGATTCCAGTCAAAGGACGTACCTCCTGTCCCCAGTCTTCCAAACCACTGACTATCTATCTACCTTCCCATGAGAAGCGAACTAAAGGTGATGGTCAGGAACAAAGAGAGCTCACCTCTTTTGAGCCGCTTGTAATCGACCTTCGTCGCAAGAAGC
The DNA here is from genome assembly GCA_029216955.1 of Iris pallida. Taxonomy (NCBI): domain Eukaryota; kingdom Viridiplantae; phylum Streptophyta; class Magnoliopsida; order Asparagales; family Iridaceae; genus Iris; species Iris pallida. The sequence goes on along the minus strand of JANAVB010004998.1, from coordinate 11,174,249 downwards.
TCCCTCCTCCTTCTTGTTCTTCTTCTCCCCCTCTTGTCATTAATCTGACTAAGCCTGCTAAGGCTAAAGTACCTGTTGTAAATGATGGTGTAAAAATCAATAAAGCATCTCTTTTGCAGTATACTGATGTCTTTTACCATGCTCAATATTATTTGGATAGCTTTAAACCTCTTACAATAGAAGTCGTATCATCTCGACGAAATGTGGTATCACTGGATTCAATACAAGAGTCGTACTTCTTAGTACCATCTCGAAAGAAAGATGAAAAGCCTATATTCTTCAACAAAAGAGAAGAACCAAAATCATGCTCTATAATAATAATAGAGATGATACAGGAAGGCTACAATTACGACGCTATAGTCCACAATCTAAAGCTATCATCCGTAAAATGGGCTATAATTTTAGAACAGGTCTCAACAATGGTAAAGGAAGGCGAACCCC